>JACDJE010000039.1:3744515-3883411 GCA_016647715.1 Pavo muticus | reverse complement strand
AAAAAAAAAAACACAGCAGCTGTTATATACCGCCGATCAAGCACACGAATCGCTCACGCACTAACAGCAAAGGGTCTTCCTTCCCTCTCCCGCCCTCCAGCTTGGCAACCGCCAACCCGCCGCGCTGCGGCCCTCTCCAGGTGGGGCGCGGCCCGCAGGCAGCAGGGGCAGGTGCCTGGGGGGTGCGGCCCGCCGCCATGTTGTGGTGAGGGTCTCCCGCTGAGGACCGAAGAGAGGCCGCGCCCGCGGGCACGGGGCGTGGGGGCGGCGCCGCCGCCAGGAGTGCCCGCGCGGCAGCTTCTGCGTGCAGGGTGCCGCCTGCCGCACCTGTTGCATCGCTCCGAGGGCGGTCCTGCCCGGGCCGGGGTCCCCAGTCCGCGCCCCGAGATGTCGAAGCGCAGCCGGCGGGGTGTCGGGCCGCTGGGCGAGGCCGCCCCGTGCTCGCAGAGCGAAGGGGGGAGCGGTGGGGAATGGCCGGTGGCGGGTGAGTCACCGCCGCGGCCGCCCCACCTGCATACTTAACCGCCGCCGGGCGGCGGGCGCCGCACTTGCGAGTTGTGCCGTCGCCGTGGCCGGGAGCGGCTCTCACTCCTCCTCCTCCTCACAGGGCGCTCGGCTGAGGCGGGGCAGCTGCTGTATGAGCGTTGCTCTCTGGAGCCGGGGAAGCACCGACAGCGCTGAAAATGCCGAAACCGGTAAGCGAGGCGCAGGGGCTGCTCGGGTGTCCGGCGGGGTCGTGCCTCCTCCTGGGTGATGCTGCGCCGGGGCTCTGCCGGGACGCCCTGGGAAGCTCCGTGGGGCGCGGACGGAGCCGCGAGGTCCCGCGGAAGCTCCGGAACCACCCGAGCGGCTGCTTAGAGCGGGAGGAGCAGCCGGAGCGGCTCGGCGGCTCGGTTCAAACGCGGAACCGCCCTAGGGAGCCATGCTGAAACTCGGGCCGCTCGCCCGTCGGCGGTTGCAGGGGAGGGCCGCGCCCCGGGGCTACTGAAGGCACTCCGCCGCCGTGCCCAGGAGGGAGTCGGCCTCGGCCGCGAGGCTGCGGGTGTTGGTGCGCTGCCCTCGGAGCGCCCTGACCGGGATCACGCAGAGCTCGCCGGGCACCGAAAGGAAAGGCTTACTGTGCTGCCAGGTCCGTGAGGTGGCAAAACTGCACCGGCTCTCACTTCGTATTTGTGAACGCTTAATGACAGGTCCTCGTTTCCTGCCTTCGTGATTAAAAAATTAAGTCCCAGGGGATCGTAGTACCCGTTCCCCACAGTGCTACTGCTGGGTCTGTTGCCAGGTAGTCTTTAACAGTCTTCATTAAAGCGTTTCTGCTCTTTGCTTTCCTTTTTTTTTTTTTTTTTTTTTCCAATTGAACGAACTTGAATACCTTCAAACTTTTTTTTTTCTCTTGTTTTGTTTTGTTTTTTGTTCTCTGAGCCCCCTCCTGCGTCGGTTTGCTCATGTTTTTTCAGATTGTTTTGCTTTGAAATCTGCTGCCACCCTGGCAGTTAGAAACGGTAATTCCCTTGAGGAGCTGGCTGGTGCAGAGCTGCCTGCGCTCATTGAGGCAGACAGCTTCGGAACTCTGAAGAGCATAACCAGAGCAGATTGTTGCTGTCTGTTTCCAACAGAGGCAGTACTTAAAGCACAGCACAGTGAAGAACTTCCAAGATTATTAGCTACATTCTTTGGAAGGAGACTAGGCAAGCTTATCCTTGGGGTAATAAGCAGTGGATGTTCTGCCCCTGTAACATTAAATTTAACTTAGTTAAGGAGAGCTTAGATTAACTTACATTGCAGTTCCTGTAAACTTAGGGAAAAGAAAAAGGAATTATTTCTTTTTTGAATTCTTTAAAGAAGTGCCAAATCTTCATTTTCCCCGAATGTATTTAAACAACAGGAGGTGATACTGGAAGCCATGAGTAGGTGTGGGAAAAATCTCTTTATCTCTCTGCGGAAGGACAGCCGTGCTTTAATGGTTTCTGAGACGTGACCTGCTGTCCAGGATTTATGGAGAAGACTCTTTGTCCAGAGTTTGTGTGGTATAAGCTCTTCTTTTTGCAATCCGCATTCAATCCCCCCATTTCAGAGGGGCTGACTGCCACCTTAGTGGATGCAGACAAGGAGAATTTTGCGGAGGTTGTTTTAACAGAACACTTTTGTCTGACTGGTGCAGATCGAGACAGTGTATTTGGATCCTTCAAATCCAGCTCATTTGCTCTTAGTACGGCTAAATAGGATTCCTATCGCTTTGCAGGGTGAGGTGGGATTGGGTGTGAAGTTGTTGTTCCAGAGCAGAACTGTGCTCAGAAGGAGCACGATAAGAGCCTTTGATGCATGTGGGGACTGATACCGTGAACTCATAGGAAATGAAGAAGTAGTTTTTGTTTGATAGGTCAAATCAACTACATGGGTACTAAATAGATTCTACCTACACTTGTTTGCTTGTGTCTTGTCAGCTTGGCATAAGTAAATACGATGTTGTTTGGCAGACCTCATGCTGATAGGGATGTGGTTTTACAAGCTGGTCATCAGTTGTCATCTTAAAATTTTTATTTCCAAGCAGAAAACAATCACCAAGATTTTGGCAGTTGCTTTCTACCTGTCCCCAAGGCAACGAAGGTAAACCTCCATACAGAGCTCTTGTAACAAAAAGTATGCGCACAGAAAGCTTACAGACTGGAATTTAGTCTTTCGCAGTAAATATCCAGTGACAGTAAAACATGAGCGATTTTTGTTTTTTAGTAATGTACCATAGTGAAGCACTAGAAAGTCAAGTGCACGCTGGGTTCTGTACTAGTGCTTTATCGCTGTTAGTTGGATCAGACACATGTCTAAGAGTGCTCAAAATAAATCTTGGCAACATTTCAGGAAATAATTCTGAAATCTTCTTTGATAATAAAGGCAAGTGTTAATTTCTAATTTATAATTCAACACAGACTTTCTGCCATGTATGACAGTTATAGAGTAACAAGATCTCTGGGGTAGGCTGTAAATATGTAACTTCTGGTTCCCAACTCCTAAGGGTTTTTAGCTGGAAGTTCACCAACAGTTCAGAAGCTTAACTTTCATCTAGTCTGTACGATAGTTCATAAGGTTTCACGAATGGTAAATTATTACATAAAGAAACACAGGAGATGTTATCTTGTCCAAATCTTGCTTTGTTTCCTGAGAAGAAGCGAAGTGCGCAATAAACTGACTTGATCAGCCTTGCATCTTTTTATTACTGCAGTGTCTGTGTGCTCGCTGTGTTTTTCCTTGATCCATACGTTGCTGGCTGATTTCTGTTTGACTCATTGCGTGGATGGTGTTCTAGCTGAATTACATCCTTTTGGCAAAGCAAGCCAGTCAAATAGAGCCACAGGGCTGCGGACTACTGAACGTTACTTACAGAAGGAGAAGGAAATGTGATCTCTGCTCTATAGACCTGTTAATTTGATCTGACCTATCAGCATTCTGTGGTACTTTTTTGAAAGTATATTATTCCTTTCTCCTCTTAGAAAATCTTGAGGGGGGAAAGAAAGCATCTCAAGAAGTGATGTCAGCTTTGCAGCAGAGCGTTTGATGTAATGTCACATGAGAACCTTTAATACTTGTCTACATTTTTATAACACTCTTAAAGAGAAGTCAGCAATAAATGCAGTCTGTCAACTTCTGGTGCTAAAAGAGAATACAGGGGAATATATCAAGGCGCTGTTTTCTTATGTGTATCCTGATAGCCTATGTTCAGAAAGCTGAGCATACCAACAACACCTGCCTGTGGTGGGGGGGGATATTGTTGATGCAGAGAGCCTTCATATATAGGAGCATAAAGCACATATGTTTAAAAACAAACAAACAAAAAAAACCTCTCCCATTTCAATAATTGAGTTTGGAGGGGTGGTGGAAAGAGGTCCCTCAATGTATAGGATAGAATGATATGAATTAGTTGTTGATAGGATGGACTGTCTTGTTCCTTGATCTGTAATGTGTGGGGTTTCCCTGATGGAAAGCATTAATAGAAAGTGTTAGAAAATTTCTTGAAGATAGGTTGTCATTCTTATCCTTGTCCAGAAAACACAGATCCTAAGCAGAACTTGGAGAAGGATTTGGGGTTGATTGTAGGAGGAAAACCTCCTCACAAAAAGGGAGCTAGTTTTGTTTAAAATACGAAGGATTTAAATGCCAAAGAAAGGGAGGAATTGCTTTAAGCAAGGCTTATAGTTAAGTGGACTTGTAAATATCAGCAGTTCAGTTTCTGGTTGCTTTCTCCTCCCCCTGAAGTGTTCTAAGACCTAATGCCCTTAAGATAAAGTCTGATGAGGACACTATGTAGTGCTGCTGCCTGTAGGAGTGTGCAGCTGGAACTGATGACTCAAAAGGCTTTTCCCAGTCCTGTGTTGTTATTAATGTGCTAGTGTGTGCCTGGCACCAAGTGGTTAGACAAGTCCTCCGTACCTGTTTGCTGTTGAATATACATGCATTCTAAAAATGAACATGAGGACAGCATGTAAGTCTTCAAGCCAAACCTTTATCTGTCTGTGAACACCTAATGGCATTACAACTCAGTGTTTGTCATAAGCCAACCAGAAGAGCTAGAATTGTAGCAACAGGGGTTTACTCTAAATGCTAATGGTTGTTGATATCTTCCAGATCTTCCCAATTTCTTCTGAGCTGTGTCTTCTAACCGCATGTAATAGTTTTGTCTTCAGTTTCTTCACAGCAGATTTCTGTAACAGGACTGAAATAAAAAATAAACCTTTAGTGATCATAAGTAATTAACATACTCTTAGCTTATGGATAGCTATGGATTTATGCAGGAGTAAGATTTTTTTCTTGTGAGCACAAATTGCAATACATCAGATGATAGAGTATTGAGTGCACATGCTACCAGGGGTGCACACTCTGGTGCAAAATGGAAGAAAGCTAATATCAACTGAGTGTGCAAAGTCTCACTCAAGGCTTTGCGAGGAAGCTGAAGAATTCTATTAATAGTAAATGTAGAGAGTAGTTCACAAATGGTTAAAGTTAGAAGAGAATGAGCTCGCGATTGTGCCAAAATCCAAATTACTGTACGAGCTGAATAAGCATTCCTGAGGTCAGTCTGTCCTTGTTAGCTGCTTTAGAGAAATCAAGTGTTAACTGTTAATGTTAGACACTACTTAAAGAATTTCTTAGCCTTCTTAAAGTGCAGAGGGTGGAGATAAGCCTTCCTGTTCTCCTTCCGCCCACGTGAACATCCCCCTCTCTTCACAAAAATAAATAAATAAAAAATCAGTGATATGTCAGGACTTTTTGAGAATAATTCTTCTTGATGGCCACTGAAGGTTCCTGCTTCAGTGTCGTTCTCGTTTGGCACGCTGTGTCCAGAGGGCTTTATGTGCACTGTAAATCCCATAATCACTCAATTGACCTTGAAGGAAGGCAGTGCTGCCTAAGATCATTGAACCACACTACGCACTGTTAAGTAATACATCTTGGCTGTGCTGCGTGGTTGTTTTTGAAACCTGGTTTCAGCGTTAGGTAACACTTCCTCTCTGAGCTGAGAAATGCTTCTCCATGGGAGCAGCTGAAGTTTCAGGCTTTTACTGAGCATTTTTTCCTTCTAGGAAGAGGAAACAGACCTTGCTATGTGAGTCTATAAAGAAGGCTTAGCTTGACGTTACAGCTAAGTGCGTTGCCTCCACTCTGCATGTTTGTTCAGATCCAGATTTTGTTTCTAGCTCTTGCTTCATAGTGTCTTGATGAGTCACCTGCCTTCACCTTTGAGAGCATGGGTAGCGTGTGCTGAGCTGGGATTGATGAGCACCTGACACCGTCAGCTGTCAATTAAAATAAAAATCCCAAGTCAGAATTAAAATCCAGGACTCTGAACTTCTAAGTAAGGAGTGGAAACTGTTTCTTACTAGCAGTGACTGTTGTTTGGCTATCTGTCGTGTAGGTTCCATGGAAGAGGTGCTGGGACTCCTTGTACAGCTTCTATAACCTTTGCTAGTTTTGAGGTTTGAGTGTGGAATTGCCACATGAGAAGATTATCTCCTGTGGTAATTGTTTCTCCCTTCAACTTCCACGAGCAAGCGCTCTAGCTATTGTGTAAAGCTGAGAGACATCACTACCACCATCTCTTTCTCTCTTGATTTTTCTGCATGGAAATGTCCAGACTCACTGTTGCAGTTCAGCCTTGATGTGGGATGTGTGTGAGAGGCTTCTCTGGGGATGTGAGCGTGTGCGCATCCAGCTGATTAATTTTGAGCTGAACGGTGCTTCTCAGTTCTGCCAAGAGACCAGCGTTCTGCAGGTGCATAGAGCAGATCTACGGACTGCCTACTAAGTAAAGAAATGGGATCTGAAGAATCTCATGCTTGTACTAGAGTGCCTGAATTTTGCCTGACTAGCCCAGTAGAGAACTTCAAAGACTTTGCTATAGGATCTTGGTTTCAGAGTTCTTTGTCAGAGCTGAAGTTATTCTTTAACATACGCAGAATACACTTTAATTGTGAAAGCTTAGCTGGCTTAACTTTTTTATCTTTGTAGAAATAGGTGATTATACGGTGTTCCTGGTGATTGAAACGTGCAAATTGGCAGGTGGGTTCCGTAACTGATGTATAGTGAGCTCAGAGTGGGAGAAAACAGCTTCCCCCCTTAAAAACTGATGCAGCCTTGCAGGCAAAGTTTCCAGAGTTATGTGTTTTGCCCCCTTTATGAATTGCTGTACTTGTTGCTTCAGTAGTGAAGGACCTGTGTAGTTTCATCTCAGAAGTCCTCAAGCTGTTTTAGTGGTCAGAACTGAATATTTTGCTAATCTTTCCACTAATTTTTCCTATCCTATCCATAATGTCACAAGAGCAATCTGTCTGTGATTAGCTGACATTCCAGGACTTGCAATGACCTACCTTTATCTGGGAGCAAATAGTACCTGTTGCATACTGTTTGAAGTACCTTGTTGGGAAGTGTAAGCACTGCAGTGTAATGGACGTAGATCGGGCTGTCAAGCTATCACAGGTGATCACATCATATAATCCCGCTCATAAATTTTGCAAGTGCCACGTGATGTGTTCCATCGAAGTCCGTGAGATAAAATTAAAGGACCTGATTACAGAACAGGTAAAACAGAAGGGTGGGGCATCAAATCAATAAATCCCTCTTTGACAAATGGATTCATAACTGGAATGCAGAATGAACATACATCATTACCTAGACTTGTGTGACATGTTACACTGCTATTTCTCCTTAAGTAAATGCAGTTTATGTTCTTCCTGCACCTTGATCTCTTCAAGAATGTGACTGTCCTTGCCAGGTCAAGGAGAAAGGCCCTCTAGCCAAATACTATGCTTCTGCTGTCGGCCAAAAGCTGATGCCTAAGGAAGAGCATTTGAAAGATATGCACCATTGCTTTCCTATGAACTACTGAGATATTGGAGGCTGGAAGTTCCTATATAATGAGTTACTAAGTGGATTTCTGTGAACTTGTCTAGCCTCCCCTTGAAAACATGTGAACTCCTGCATCTCGAGTATGCCATAATGAGGCTGTCCTAGATAACCTTCACAGTATTTGAAAAGTTATCTACAGAACTCCTTGCTACAGCACTGTTTGAAGAATTACTTTCTCTTGCTTAGAACCGACCGGTTTTGATGCCCCGTTTATTCTGTCGATAGAGGCATTGAACACTTGGTCTTTGCCTGCTCTGTTCATATCACCTGTGACTTTATAGGCTCCTAACCCGTGTTAACTTTCTTCCAAGCTGAAGTCCTTACCAGTTTGGTTCATCCTTGCACGGAATAATTTCCATGCAAACTTCATCTAGTTCATGTCTGATGCAAAATACTGCCTCGTCTCCTGCGACATCTACATCTGGGAAGAGTGTAGTTGTTGAAAATATTTCTTCAACCATTGGTTCTCAATTGCAAACTCTCAGCATAATCCCGAGAGTAAGTCACAGCCTCTCCTTGTGTTCACATAGCCCATTCTGCTCCAAATCTGACGTGCCCTTTTTCCACTTCAGAAGTACGATCGTTGTATCTGATGCTAATACTGCTCATGATGGGTCTGTTGAAAAATTGCTGAGAGCTGACAGGATGTGTTGTTGTGTAGTCTCAAGGTGAGCGTTGAGTTTTTGACTCTTTAGAATTATGCATGCAAACTATTTCCTAGAACCTATGTCTTTGCACAAGCACCTGAGTAAAAGGCACCAATATTGGTGCTTAGATTGATGGAAGGCTTTGAGGCTAGCGCAGCTTTTTGTTTAGACGATTCATGCCTTCAGACCCTGCTTCTCTTTGTTGTGAATTTGTACTGTGAAGCTCAGCTGCTGTGTAAGTTGTTGCCCTCCTGTTGTTTCCAAACGAGATGCCAAACGTAGGTAATGGTGTCTGTGTTCTGTTCGCTGTGCGATGCTCAGGTATTCTGTGTGGATCATATTACATTATGTAGTTGACTGACAGAAGTCTTAGATTAAGTTACTTTTAAAGACTATAAAGCTAGAATAAAGCTTGAAAGCTTCAATTTCAGTATGATCTGCATTTGGCCCGACGTCGATATTTGTGACGGAATACCAGCTGAATGATCTGGTTCATTCTGAACTCTCTGACTTTGTGAGTGAAGCTTATTTGAGGGTTGGTTGCGAGGTCTTCTATAAACTTGGTGTGTAAGGCCTTAATCTTGCGCCTTCATTATGTTTAATTGTATGCAATGGTTGTAATGACAAAACAGACTATGTATGAAGGAGTTGGATCCAGTAGCCTCCAGCTTCCCTCTGTGTTTATCCTTTAGGAACAAAGGACGAATTGTTGCTGCAGTCTGTGTTCTTAAATCTGTCCTAACGTTCAGTGAGGGCAGCTGGCTCATCCAAGCAGCAGCCCCCAGTCTACTGTTGCTGGTTGTGTGTTTGTGCTTGTACGCAGATATTCCCATAGTACAGCATCAGAGTGTCTCTAAAGGTTATTTTTCCTTTCCAAAAGAACGGCTTAAACCCTCCTAGTACTTCCTAACTTGGTCTGTGTTGAGAGTAAACCATCTGGAGCCAGCAGAGAAAGGAAGATCGAGCATTTTAAATGAAAAACCTTTGAGCTCTATAACAGAAAGATGACTTAAGGAGTCGAACTTAACTTAAACTACATTGCTTTATGTTTTGTTAGAGCCTTGGGATGCCCCCTGGGTAATTTTAGATTTGTGAAAAACAAAAGAATTTTAATGCTTAAAAAGCTACTTTGTATCAATTTTTAAGTTTCTTCCCAACTGGAGACAGTGTTGAAGCCAGTTTGTTAGGGAAGAGTTGAGGGAAACCTTTGGGCTGGTGGGGGAAGTTGTTGGGGTTTTTTTAGTGTTATTATTATTATTGTATTTTTATTTCTTTCTTGGCTTTTCTCTTTCACTGAGGAGCTTATGTTACCTGAACAGAGCTGACCAAAGGTCAGAGGAGACTGCTGGATGTCTGCAGCTGAGATCTTCTCACTTGGGAGCAAGGACAGTTAAAGATACAGGGTTATGCACGTTTCCCACGCCTGTGTGAAATGCTCGTGATCTTCTGGCATGCAGGGTGTTACTGCTTGACCTTAGATAAAGAAGTGAAATGCAGCAATGTCTGCTGCTCAGCTTTTCACACAAATGCTATGCAGTTTTATTGTATACTGATAGAAGATATCAGGCTCTGGTTAAAGTAACTAAAATAGTCATATAATTTAGCATACATCTTCTGCATATCTAGGCTAAATTGGTTTGAATTTGCATTCTGGAATTATCTTCATGCTTAATTGTATGTTAGGTTTCATGCTGTCTCACAAAGAAGAGCCAAGTGACCTTAGTGCAAAACCAAACTTTATTAAGTTTGGCGTTCTTCTGATCTCTTTGTGTACGCTTAGGGGGGAAAATGGAGTTTGTTCTGAAATCTCAGCATGCTTTGTTTAAACTGGAATTTCTGGATGACTCCCCAGACCTGAGTAGGTTTTCCTACCTACGTGCACAACCCCAAGCCTTCATCACAGAATCACAGAATTTTAGGGGTTGGAAAGGACCTCTAGAAATCAAGTCCAGGGACCCTGCAATAAGTGCACAGGTAGGCGTCCAGATGGGTCTTGAATATATCCCCAGAAAGAGACTCCACAACCTCTCTCAAAAACTTGTTCTGGAGCTCCATCGCTCTGACAGTAAAGAATTTATTCCACGTGTTAGTATGGAACTTCCTGTGTTCCAGTTTGTGCCCCATTGCCCCTTGTTGTGTTGTTGCTTGCCACTGAAGAGTCTGCCCTCATCAGTTTGACTCCTGCACTTTAGGTATTTATAAACAGCCATGAGATTCCCTCTCAGCCTTCTCCAGACAGGAGAATCCTAGATCTCTCAGCCTTTCCTCATGCAGGAGGTCCAGAAGAGTCTTTGGCTTTGAGATTTCATGTCAACATTATTCTTGGCTTCCCTTCAAATTATTTTCTCTCTTAAGGAAAAACTGCCACGTGGGTTCTCATAAGTTTGTGGTTTTGGGGTTTTTGTTTGTTTGTTTTTCACCTTACATGAAAGCTGCAAGTACCTGGACTCCCATTGCCTTGAGTAAAAGTAAGAAACTTCATTTAATTGTAGATGGCATAGTTATTGGTCCATAAATATTGAAGATTACTACAAAAAAAAAAAGCTATGGTTGTACAAGCATTGAAGTTGACTAATAGATAATGCTGGACAATCTGAAACTAACTGCTGGCTTTTTAGGCTATTACAGACCAGTCTGTTTACTTTCTGTGGTATTTCCTCCCGTCATGGGAAGGTGAGCAAGTTTTTAAGGAACAAAGAGCAGCCTATTCAACTCTAATCTTACCTGTTGCGAATGCTGTGGTATCCAACTCTGCTTCATAAACTCAGAGGAATTCCTGTGGAACGTGACTTAATGTTCCCATTTATTTGCCATGAGGAAGCAATGTTTAACACAATGAGACCTGAAGGGAACATGTCCTTTTGTTTGCAGTCAGGTCTTCTCAATTTAACATGGTATGCTGAGAAACTGGTCTGCTAAATCGGTGCAATGAGCTCACCGTGTTGGTCAGGTGGATGCCAATGGAGCAGCGTCCTGTTCACGTTCCGTGAGCTGATGAGGCTGTTTTCTCTCTTGTTAGCAAACTGTGCTCAGCTGTGTGGAAGAAAATGCTCGGGAATATTTTGCTGTGCTTCTGCTGCCCTCTCTGAAATACTGGGTGTAGGGCATGCAGCATGGAAAGGATCCCAGCACAAAAGGACGGGATGAGCATGTGGGTCATATTGAAGGCCTTGTCCTGTGTTGTGCTGTATGGTTCTTCTCTGCTCTCATAGGAATCAGGTTCTCTCTCCTTCCCCCAGAAGAGAAATTGCAGGTTTGTAGCTTGCCTTCTAATTTCAGCTTTCTGAACATCCTGCTCTGGAGATCCTCCAAATCTTGAAAATCTGTAATTGGGAGGTGTATTCAGTCTATGTTGTCTGAAGGCTACATGGAAGTGGATGTACAGTATCCCAGTGTCTTACCACTCACTGTTTTTCCTATTACCCTATCTGCAAAATAAGAGGGTTTGGGGTTGGATGTTCTGTTGTTTCTTTTTTTCTAGCTGTGGGCTTTGTGTGCGTGTGTTCACCTCCTTCTGGGTTTAAAAGTTGCTGTCCTGTTTACAAACACTTCATGCCTCAGATGAGGGAAAAAAAAACTAAGTTTAAATTTAAAAAGAGATCAGTGATGTGCTGGCAAATCAAATCCAGTTTTACATAATTCATGAGAAAAACTGATCTGCAGTTTAACGCCGACTTTCCTTGACTAACTTGTTCCCTTTCAAAAGAATCATTCAGATTTGGATGACAAAATTCCAGCTGGCAAGTCATCATGCAAGCAGAAGAGAGTAGTCACCTTCTGTAATGCTTCCAGTGACCGATACACTCAAGAATGCAATTTTTTCCTACTCTGTAATAGCTTCACACCAGGAAATGTGATGATTTTTTTTTCTGGGGATTATAACAGACCATATCCTTGTCTCCAGTCCTGCTGGTTTTGGGCAGACAGCCCGTTGTTTGCAAACCTGTAATTTGGTCATCACCCTCGTCTCTCTTTTCCGTCCTCACTTTTCCATGTGTAACACATGTAACCATGCCTCAGAGTTAGCAGGATCTTTGAATTCTAGCCCTGTCCTCCTAAACAGTTTCAGTTTTCCACTGGATGCTGTTTGTGGACATGTGTGCTCCATCTTCCAGAAGCTGTAAGAGTACTTCACTATGTTTTGTTACCCCCTGCACTCCACCACATGCATCCCCCTTTCAGCTCCTTGGCCAACCCTGAAAGGATCAGAATGCATATCCCTAAAGTAGATGCGACAAGAGGAAGGTGTTGGGCACAGCTGAGCTTGGAGCCTCAAGGCTTTCTTCCCTGGACAGAATTGAGTATTTTTTTCCCAAAATAGTTTCCAACATCAGGGCCTAAGTTACGCCATCAGTTAGCAGCACAATAGCTGTCATCAAACAGAGCTGACAGTGTTCTCTTTGTTGTTGAGCCTGTTTCCAATGAACACTAATACATTGAAGGCAGAGGAATAGAGAGCAGTTTCAGTGCCCTTCCTAGAGCTGCTGTGTGAAATGGCTTTTTCTATTATCTGCTGCCCAATCACTGTACGCATCTATAAACAGGTCTGGTTGCTAAGGTTGAAATGTAATTATTTCATCCATGCAGACGTATTGCAGCTCAGGGGAAAAAGCTTGTCATTTATTGCAAATGCAGTAGTAGTTGTTTGTGTGGCGGAGGAGCAGAGATAGCATACGGGCCTGCAGAAGCAAGAATGCAAGCCGGGCTGACTTATGATTCTTAATACTGTTTCTTTCAGTTCTTTGCTGAGAATGCTATATTCCTTCAGCACAGGCACATCCGTATGCTATACAGACAGCTTGAGTATGCACAGGAAACTTTTACAGGGCTGTATATGCATTATTCACAGTAAGTGAAGTGCTGCAACCGCACAGCAACAAACCCTTGTCCCCTCTGGTACGTGGTTGGTCTGCTTACGTGTACCAGCTACTTACTTGGGATTTCCAGACTTTGTGCCTGAAGAAAGAAGGCATTTCTGTTTATGTCTTTCCATTATGAGAGTGCTCGTTGCCACCACTTGGAAAGATGCTTCGCTAGCATTTGCACCTGCAAACCTGCTATTTAGGAGACTCTTGTCTTTATCCCTCTTTGAAAAGAGGAAGAAAACATTCCTGGCTATTATCAGAGGCATTTAGAGCTGCATAATGATAATATGGACCACGTAAAGTGCTGGTTTCTCTTATGTATGCGTGTAAAGGTTGGTATTTACTGCCCTTTATCTTATGGAAATAAATTGTATGGCATTTTAAATGACTTGCAGAACTTCATGGTTGGTTGTGTAATAAAATTGTTCGACTGAATGTAAGGGCAATTAGGCTTCCTTCATGCATAGGTATGTGAGATATCCACACGGCTTGCTGTGTACGGGGTATGTGTTTGTTGTTGTTGTTTTCTTCTTCCCCATTCCACCTCTTTTCACCTCCAATGTAGGATTTTTTACGGGAGAGCAGTTATCTATCAGGAGATGGGTGGTTGACTCCAGGGTCAGCATGTCGGCTGCAACCAGAGACAGGTTCTGGACCAGCAAGCCCATGAGTCAGACAAAAAGCTGCCTGCGCTTACAGTGCCCAACACACTTGGGAACTGTCCTTCTAAGAGGTCTGAAGAGGCAGTGTCGCCTTGGGTTTTTATCTAGGTCATAGATCTTACACAGAGAAGGTGCTGCCTCTGACTACGTGGTTGGCAACATGTTGCCTCCTTAAGAGACAGCATTTTCTGAATCTGTTTTTCAGGCACGCAGTCTCTGAAAGGCTGCAGTCTGCCATGGACTGATTTCCTGGCTTAGCATTACGAGAGTTACTGTCTTGAGGAAAATAAAGGATAAGTGCAAAACCTGAGGGTGCTACTGATACCAGAAAGAGCCTATCCTAACTGGTGTAACTTCTAGTGTAGGAACTTTCCATAGCGTTCAGATTATTTAAAGTCTGTTCTGAGGTTCTGTCCAGTTCAGTCTTTTATTTTATTTCTACTTTCCTGTCTCTGCTGGAAATGTAGATACTGTTATTGTTCTACCCCAAACAATCTGAATTCGTGGAATTAGTGTTCAGCAGAACGAGTTCTTCAGCTTCTGTTGTCTTTATGATTCACGGAGCTTTTTTTCCTCTCAATGCAAGTGGCATTGTGTTGGCGACCGCATATTTTTTCCTCTGTGGATCAAATTTGTTAGCAATCTTGTGCATCCTAAGACAGAGAAAGATGAAAGCCTTGTGTTGTGCAGTGCTTCAGTACACACTAATAAGGTTTCTAAGGCCCTAGTTTTCTTTCATTTTAAGCATGTTAGCCTTGGGCATAGAAGTATAATCAAATTTTTACAGCATGAGCCCATGGATTAGGAAGCTGAATCTTTCTGTCTAGGATTTTAAGCATATTCTCTGCACTTAAAAACTTATTTCATATGTAAGTCATGGACCTTTTTTTTTTTTGCTGCCCCTCTCCCACTGTGGTGAAACAATTAATTAAACTATTTGCTTATGGCTTCAGTTTTAGACCTGGAATACTGCCAGGATTTGGTAGGGATCTCACAAATGACCTGTTTTGTCTACGTGGGGTAAGCAGGATTTTGTGTTGTGAAGGTTTCCTTAACTTCTTAACTTTTCTTAACTTCTGTCTTGCTCTTTTTGTTGCTTATAGGAATGAGAGGTGTTTCCTATTTCCCTCTGCAACAATATCTCGAATTGTTTTATTGTTTTTCATCTTGGGCTTTGATTTAGTCATCTTGATGCTGCAGGGAGTTTCTTATGATCTGAACTGTACGTCACATTTATGTCTTCTCAGCCTGGCAGACAGTGAAGTTTTTCCAGACTGCCTAAACCAGGGTTTCAGGTGGATTAAGCTCTGACCGTCTGCTTCATTACCTGCTTCTCTGCGGCTGAAAGCTTGCGTGGAGTGGTTGTAGAGCATGCAATTAAAAATACGCCTAAAACCTTTATATTCTTGAAATCAAGGTTCAGAGATGAGAAGCAGGAGGATGTAATATGGCAGAAAGGACACTCAAAGGACTTTGCCAAGCAGTCGTCTGCTCAGGGAAATGACAGCTGCTAGCAGTCCTCTCCTTAGTATGCCTGTCGTGTGATGTGGGGCTGTCAGATAACGCACCAGGGAATTCCTCTCTATCCTGCTGGTCATTGAGCCCTTCTGAGACACAGAAATTAACCTTTACCACCGCCCCAGATGTCTGTGGGAGCTCTTAGATAAGCAAGCAGTCATGTTTCTCTGTGTTTGTGGCCAACAGTTGAAGTGGGAAGCAGGGGACTTCAATTTTTAGCCTTGGTGCTAACGCATTAAGTTTCATGGGTTTTCCTTGTTTTTAATTAGCAGATAACCACTAAGGAGATAAAGATGAGTATCCTGATACTGACGGGAATTCAGTGCTCGGCCAACATCCTGCACTTTTACTGGATTGAGAAGCACATGCTTTAAGTTTATTTAACTTGTGAAGTGATACTCGTTTTACACCCTCTGTGTGTTTCAGCCAGAAGTGCAGATAACTTGCACAGTGCAAAACAGCGGATTATCAGCATATGTTTTCTTGAAGAGGGGGTAAAAAGGGATTAGATTATGATTAGGGATTTATTGCTGAGAGGGATTAAGCAGCAGGAGCTTTTTAAGGTCGTGGCTTCAAATTGCAGTCTTGCTGTTCTCCAGAATTTGCCGTCTCACCTTGTTAACACTGTTTGAGAAACTTGGTTCTTAAGCTGCAGGAAGGAAGCCTTAAGCATACTCCTGTGATCCCAAGCGCTGCAGTTAATTGTAACGCGTTCTTTTACTTGATATTTACTGTAGAGTTTAAATGTACAAAATTAAATGACTAGAAACTGCTGCAGCGTCTGGGTTTTGTAGTGAGTGATTCGATTCGTATCACACTGCGTCCTGTGGTTCCTTCACACATGCGCCTCTGCATTAGGTGCCGGTGCTGCAGCTGTAGCAGGCTCTCGAGGGCTGTTAGCTGTCACTGTCTGTAGCATAATGTTTATAAAATGCTCTGTGTAATTTGCATTTTGTCTGGGGCCTACAGGAAAGCTGGGGAGGAGCTGTTTAGAAGGGCACGTAGCAACAGGACAAGGGGAAATGGCTTTAAACTGGAAGAAGGCAGATTTAGACTAGATATTAGGATGACATTCTTTGCTGTGAGGGTGGTGAGACACTGGAACAGGTTGCCCAATGAGGCTGTGGATGCTCCCTCCCTGGAAGCATTCAAGGTCAGACTGGATGGGGCTGTGAGCAACCTGGTCTAGAAGGAGGTGTCCCTGCAGGGGGTTGGAACTAAATGATCTTAAAGGTCCCTTCCAACCCAAACCGTTCTATAATTCTCTTCTTTTTAAAATCCAAGCTACAAATCTTACTTGATAGTCTGAGTTTCGGTTTTTATCAATTTGTTTTGTTTGGGGGTTGTTTTGCTTCCTTCTTTCTGAAATGTGGTATAATATTGCAGGTGGTGTAGTCTCCTGTAGTGGAAGAGTTGGAGATAATCCTTTCTTGATTTGCCGTTATCTTGCTGCTCCTTATGCTGTTCCCTGCAAGCTCGGTTGTTGCTTTGTATCCTGATTAAATGCTAATAGACTTTTTCTAGTCATTAGCTAAACACTTGCCTTCTGCATACAATGCTAACGCCTGCCTTGCACTCCTGTCATTGGAACAAATCTGGTTAAGGTGTTTCTTCACTAGTGTTAGCTGTTAATGAACTCTTGCCCTATAATATTAGTCAGTATCTGCTGTTATTGCGCTGCGTAGGTTTTTATGAGATGAAGAACGATCGTTTATCAGGTTATTGCTTTTTGCCTCGTAAGAATAATCTGAAGCCTTTTGCCTTTAAAATCTCAGATTAATTTTAGTTCTAATGTAAATGGAAGTTAAATTACGAGTCTTAAATTCAATTTAGTCATTAGGGCCTTTTGTAATCAAAGAGATGGCCTGTAGGCAGCTATTTTGCATGCTTTGCAGAAACCTTTATTCTAAGGGGTTTTAAGCTGGAGATTGACAACTCTGAAATGCCCCCTCATTCAATCAGTAGCCAATTCTGCGTTGAAAAGGAAAACCTGCAGAACAATCTAGATAAGACAGCAAAGTCAGTGCTCCATTTAAGTTTGGTGTGATAACAAAAATATAACTGGGGCTTAAATGTGTAGAATCTAAGGCTTATGTTAGTGTATCAAAAAATGGAGACTGTATTGTGTACAAAGTATTGTATTCACAGGGAGAAATAGTTTTCAATGTACCTTAAACAATGCTTTTTGTTTTTCTCCATAGATCAATGTTCGAGTTGTTACTGTGGATGCAGAGCTGGAGTTTGCCATCCAGCCAAACACTACAGGCAAACAGCTGTTTGATCAGGTCAGTGTGGGGTTGGTACGGGCTCTTGTTGCTTAAGCTTAGAGTATGTTTAAGACTACTGATTTCTTAAGTTTGAATTCCAAACCTTCCTACCTTTCTTTTCTCTGCCTCTTATAAAAGAGCCCTGGTCTTAAGTTCTCTAAATTCCATCACAGTGAAAGAAATAAGCAGGTATGTTCCATTCTAGTGAAACCTGACTTCCTAGTGGTGTTGAATGTTGATGTATTACAAGGAATCTAGAATGTCTAGGCAACATAGCGTGTAAAAATACACTTTTGCTTTGAAATGCAGCTTAACTTTTGTTCATTTCTTAAATTCTAAAATTGAAATGTTGCCCCCGGTGCATAAAGCCTTTCAGAATGAGGTCTTCAGATGGTTAATGAATGCAGGTGCAGATGCATTCATCCAGAAGCTGAGTTGGAGGTTACAACTTGCCACAGGTGTTTGAGTTTTCCAAACTACTAGAAGACCAGAAGGGTTTGTTCGCCATGCAGAAGCTACAGCATATCATGCTGTGTATGAAGCCCCTGTGCAACAGGACAGAGTAGAAACTTGCCTAGCCTGCCTCCAGAGATTCATAAAGAAGTGGAGAACACGAATAGGGGACTTCCCTTCTCTTAATGCAGTTGCAGGAAGAGTAGCAGTAACAGTGTACAGGTCTGTTTGGTGATGGACCTACAAAGGTCAGGTAATGACAAGTAAACAAAGAGTACTTTGTGGAACTTTATTAGTCTTAAGTAGCTTGTCCTTATAAAACTGATTTAAGACCTTGGTTTCATCAGAAAAATCAGCTTCTGAAATTTAAAATAGAAAAAAATGGTAAAAAGAGCTTGCATCTAGATATTTCTGCTGAAACTACGAAAACTAAGAATTGATCTGTGTAGACTTCAGTTCCATGTATTTATGAATACATGCTGCAGCAATTCTTTTGCGCTCCGCCTTGTCCCCAGCTAGTCTTGATAGCAAAGGGTGGTTGAGCTTTAACTCAAGTAGATGAAACTGACTTAACAATGTTTGTTCGTTCTGAGTTTCTCTTGGTACTTTTTCTCACTTCAGTGAGTTAACTAGGACTTGCTAAGCTTTATGGCAGTGGTGCAGATTGTAGTGAGAAGTACTCTTCAAACGAGTCCAAGTTGCAGAAAACAAAAGTAAGAACTGGGAGAAGGAAGACTTACCTGCTGTAAGTGAAGATCAGGTTCAAGACCACGTAAAGAACCTGAAGGTGCACAATTCCATGGGACCCAACTAAATCCATCCACAGGTTCTGAGGGAATTGGCGGATAAAAGCAGCTTGGCAACATCCATCCTTTTTGAAAGATCATGGCAGTTTAGTGAAGTTCCCACTGACTGGGAAAGGAGAAACATGACCTCTGTGCCTGGCAAGATCAGGAGTAGGTCCTCCTGAAGGCCCTACTAAGGCACGTGGAAAATAAAGATGAGATGATTGGTGATAACCAACATGGCTTCACCAAAGGCAAGTCATGCCTGACAAACATGGTGGCCTTTTATGATGGAGTTACAGCATCAGTGGATAGAGGCAGAGCAACTGATGTCATCTACTTGAATTTGTGCAAACCATTTGGCACTGTCCCTCATGACATCGTGGTCACCAAATTGGAGTAAAATGGATTTGGTGGGTGGACTGTTCACTGGATAAGGAATTGGCTGGATGGTTGCACTCAGAGTTAAGGTCAGTGGCTTAGTGTCCAAATGGAGGCTGGTGACAAGTGGCATTCTTTACGGATCAGTGCTGGGACCAGTGTTATTTAACAGTACGGACAGAGATTGAGTGCACCCTCAGCGAGTTTGCAGATGGCATCAAGCAGTTGACATGCTGGAGGGAAGGGATGCCGTTCGGAGAGTCTTGGACAGGCTTGAGATGTGGGTCCATGCCAACCTCATGAAGTTCAGCAAGGCCAAGTACAAGGTCCTGTATCTGGGTAGGGGCAATCCCCAGCACAGATACGGCGTGGGTGAAGAATGGCTTGAGAGCAGCCCTGAAGAGAAGGATTTGGGGGTGTTGGTTGATGAAAGACGCAGCATGAGCCGACAGTGTGTGCTTGCAGCCCAGAGGGCCAACCTTATCCTGGGCTGCATCAAGAGAAGCATGACCAGCAGGTCGAGGGAGGTGATTCTGCCCCTCTACTCTGCTCTCATGAGACCCTGCCTGCAGTATGCATCCAGTTCTGGGGCTCCCAACAAAGAAGGACATGGAGCTGTTGGAGTGAGTCCAGAGGGAGACCACTAAGTTAATCAGAGGTCTGGAGTGCCTCCCCTATGAAGACAGGCTGAGAGATTTGAGACTCTTCAGCCTGGAGAAGAGAAGATTCTGGGGGGACCTTATAGTGGCCTTCCAGTACCTGAAGGGGGACTACAGGAATGCAGGAGAGAGACTTTATAAGGGTATTTACCGACAAGATGAGGAGAAATGCATTTAAACTGGAAGAGAGTAGATTCGGACTAGATATTAGGAAGAAATTCTTTACTGTGGGGATGGTAAGACACTGGAACAAGTTGCCCAGAGAGGTGGTGATGTCCCCTCCCTGGAGGCGTTCAAGGCCAGGCTGGATGGGGCGTTGAGCAACCTGGTCTAGAGGGAGGTGTCCCTGCTTTTATAGCAGAGGGTTGGAACTAGATGATCTTTAAGGTCCCTTCCAATCCAAACCGTTCTATTATGGTTCTGTGAAACAGAAATTTATTTCCTCCAAGAAACCAAATTATAATCACTGAAGAACTTTGCAGTACACAGGAGTACTACAAATTGTCTGTTTAGCACTAGTTATAAGTTTAATTCCTTTTGATTTTCACTACTGTGGGGTAGATTTAAAGTATTAATTAGCAATTTAGTGAAGTGCATCTGAAACACCTGCATATTTCTGGAGCTAGCATATAGTGTTTGACCTTCCTTTCTCTGCAGATCACCCTTATGTTACCTCCCCCCCGTTCCCTTCCATGTTAAACCAAAACAGAAAACTCAGGTTTCATCTCTGAGGACACATCAATACAAATGACTAAAAGCTATGCTTTTAAAAGCAGCACGTTAGACCAGAAAGTATAAATATGCCCCGTGCTTCTGATGACAATAATTAGTTTATATCTTTTAAGAGTCAGGGTCATCTCTGGCAGAAGAGAAGCTACTTTCTTGACCTCTCACTGAGAAGCAAGAACTCCTGAGAGGGCAGGATGCTTCAGATCCAAGATACCTCTTGTCTGCTAAGTTGTTCTGAACCTCTGAAGATTGCTCTTGTTGCAGCACTTGATGTGCTGTAGGGGTGGAAAATCACCTCCTGAAGATTTGGCCCTTACCTCCTGTACCTTGGGTTTAAAGCCTATGATTGGAAAGTTACCAGTAGCTTATACCTTGTTGGGGTGCACTTCTACGCATCAGGAGGGAACTTCGGTAGAACTGCAGCACAAACTTGAGCAGATGAAGACTATATTTCACTTCAACTTTTCTCACAGCCCTTTCTCTTTACTGGGCCTTTATCTTGGTTGGAGTTTGCACCCAGATAAAGCCTATGGAGGCAACAGGTTTACACAGGAATGAGGAGTGGCCCAACTTGAGCTGCAAAACCACTGCGGGAGGAAAAGAGTGCTGAAGAAGCAAGCTATTTTTAAAAACCACAGCATGATTTCTTGGTCTGGCTATCAGCTAGGAAAATTACTCAGGCACTGCCCTTGTGCTTTATTGACTTTTCTACCTCAAATGTATGATGCATAAGAGTTAAAACTCCCTTATAAAGGAAGGGGAAAATAATGAAACCACCGAATATTGAGTACAGCTCCACTCAAGCCACACTCGTATCTGAGGTGTTCTGAGAACCCATGTAGTGGTCTCTGAAGCTGGCTTGAGGACATCTCCGTTGGTGGTCCAGGCTGTCCTGTGCCCTTCTGCTAACAAGAGAGAGAAATTCCCATGGAGGAGAATGTGCCACTGGCAACTTCTGAGCCGTAACTGGCATAGACTGTGCATTACAGGGCCAAGTACAAGTATGCAGTGTCCTGTGACCCATCAGCTAATAGAGTTTCTTAAAGCAACTGCAGTATTCCTTTTGAGCAGTTCATCTGACCAGGAGAGCATCAGAAGCCTGAAGAATTGAAAGACTTCAGTAAATGAACGTGAACTTGCCTAGCTCTGTTGAATGAATACAGTTTACGCTTCAGTCCTGGTTTTGAGTGATTCTTTGTCTGTTTTGGTAGAATGGACGGGCTTAAGATTTTCTGCTTTATGCATTTTTATGCATTCCCTCAGCCCCATTATCTTGGATATAAGAAATATTTTGGTTCTTATTTTTAATTGTTTTGCTGTGGAGGAAGTTTACAAAGCTGTTTCTCAGAATACAGACTAAAAGATTCTTGTCTTTGTTCTTGTTACCCCAAATTCTGAAGCTTAGCTTAATATTTTTCCCTTCCTTGCCTTTAGGTTTCGGGAAGAAGCTGCAGGGTCATAACTTCTGTAAGCTTTCCAACTGTCTTAATTTATAGAGAATGCATACTTTTTCTTCATAAGAGGCATCCAGAGATAATGACCTGATAACTGCTTGATTTGTGCAACTCTTCAATGTTGCAACGCTTTTTTTTTTTTGTGCAACAGGAAGCACCACTCTCAACATACGCCTGCATTTCTGCTAGGTTGAGTAAAGCCTGATTCTGACCCTTAAAAAACACATCTGGCCTTCAGAAAACTTGGTACCTTTGTGGTGAAACAGGTGTTTGGGGGAGGAGGGAAGAGGAATTCTAGTCAAGAGAAGGCTAAAGTATTTTCAGAGTCCAGCTCTTTTATGAAATAAAAAAGTTCTGGGGTTTCAGGAAATGGGTGGTTATACTGACGCGTATGTGGTTTTCTTGGCCTGCTTTTATCTAAGCTTTGTGTTGTCTGTTGATCAAGATGTCATATAAAGAGTACTTCACAGAGTGTTGGCCAGGATGATGTATTTTTTTACCCGCATCCCTTACCAACCCCTGGAAACTGTTGAGTACAAAATTCTGGCCTCTGGCTCACTGGTAAGCAAATTTAAGGGCAAGTACAGCAAAAAAAAAAAAAAGATATCCCCTAACTATTTGCTTTGGAACAAAATACTTGTGCTGCTCAGAGAGTGTGCGTTTAGCACAAAGTTTGTTCCAGTAAGTGTTCTCCCTGGCCACGGTGTCTTAAGCAGTGCTTTAAATAGGGAGGGTGAAATATCCTTGTTTGAGCTCATAGCCCAGGTAACTACGTAGGTTGCTCTGATAGCTACAAAGGGCTCAATAACTGAGAGCAAATTCTCAGCTACAAAGTAGTATTTTTCAACATAGTCACCACCATGAGCTGTGCATTTGTGCCAGTGATGAACAAAAAAAATCTGTACCAGCAGAGGTGGCCCAGCATTTCACAGCTGCTGTGATGCTGGGAAATGTTGCTCACACAGTCCATCTTTCATCAGCCCAAACGGATAGAAGCCAGAAGGCACCAAATCCAGTGGGTGTGGTAGGACAATCCAGCCAAGATTGGCAGTGTTCTCCATGGCCTTCAAACTGGTATGGAGCCTGGCATTACCACGTTGCAAGAGAAAGGTGGTTGTCTTCTCTGGCCTGACTCTGGAAGCTTGAGCCTTCAGCTTAGTCAGCGTCACGATGTAGCGCTCAGAGTTGATGGTTTCTCTGGGTTCAAGGAAACCCAGAAGGATCACCCCTTTCCTAGCCCAAAAGATAGCACACATTACTCTGGAAGGTTGTATCTTGAGCTTTTTCTTCAATGGGGAATTGACATGTTGCCACTCCATGACCACCTCTTTGACTCTGGCTCGTAGGGATGTTACCATTATCTTGTCACCGGTAATGATGTGATCCAGGAAACTATCACCTTCTGCTTTGTGTTGGTTCAGTAGGTCTTGACAAACTTGCATGCAGTGTTCTTTCTGTTCTTGTGTGAGTATTCTTGGGACTCATCTGGAGTAAACTTCAGGATATTCCAAGATTGCTGCCACTGCATGCTTTGAAGCTGATATTCAGCTCTGTACACAATTCCCTGGTCTGCTAATTCATGTGGATGAGCTGATCAAGATGCTCTTCATTTCATGGCATGACAGCTATACGTGGCCATCTAGACTGTGGCTTGTCTTTCATATTGCTGTTGCCACTGTTGAAACATACCACCCACCACCTCACTGTGCTCACATCCACTGTTTGCTTTCCACAGACATTCAGCAAGTATTGATGATGTCAGTGGGTGCCATTTTTTTTTGCATGGAGGAATTCAAATCCACTCCTGTGTTCCATATATGCTTCCATGTCAGATGCCGTTCTGTCAGACTGCCCCTCTGCTGCCATCTATTGCACAACAACAAAACGTAATGAAGTATTGTTGGGAAGGTTCAACCTCTGGCTGCCATACCACCATCCGCCTCTGACACTGTGGGCCAACATAATGAAATAGGAGGCATTACTTTCAGAGCAGCCCTCTCTGAGAGTCTGTCATACTTTCCTAAGTTGCCAAGTAGTTCTGAAAACCTCTTGCTTTCTACTCAGTTCAGCTCTGTGGTAATGCTCACATCACTGTACCAGGGGCTACTTTGCGGATTAGCATCAGGGGTGCATTTGGATGTACGTGCAGTGGATCTTCCCGGATCTCAGCTCTCTCTAGAGCATGGCTTTGCAGGCAGATGAGCTAGCAACAAACTACTGAGCAATTATAATAAGCAAGTGAAAATAGGAGATCAAGAACTTCTTAGACTATCTTTTCTAATGAGGAAAAGGAACTTGTTGAAAGAGATCTATTTTCACTAATATGATCCAGGCAGCTAGGGTGTTTCAGGATCTTTGACCTGGTTGGTATTTACAGTGTGCGAATGTAGCCAACATCAGTGTCTTTTACTGAGGCGACTGTGTATCTTTGTCAACTCGATGAAGTTAAGAGGTGCAAGAGGAGTAGGCTGCCTGCAGCTTCAGTGGCTGCGGGATTTGTGAGGATACTTGAAGGAGAAGTACTGGTGAACTGTTACCTACCATAAGTTTTTTTGACCTTTCTGTTACAGGTGGTTAAAACCATTGGTTTGCGAGAAGTGTGGTACTTCGGTCTTCAGTATGTAGACAACAAAGGATTCCAGACTTGGCTGAAGCTGGATAAAAAGGTAATTGCTCATTAAAAGTTAAAGCTTACAGATTCCTGATGTGTTATTGGCTGCAACTTCATAAACCCTGTACTTGCTGGTTATTCTTCAATGTGCATCATTTAAGAGTTATTTTGGGGGAGAACTTTGTGACCTCCGTGGGAGCTGTTTGTGTGAAGTGTGACATGATGGAGACTTGGTCTTTCTGTATGAATGGTGGAAATCCTCACTGTAGATCAGCGGCTCAATACTGTGTCTTGCTGTGTAGAAACAGCTGGCTTTCTTTGTCTGGAGGAACATGTTGACTAATTGCAGTGTTAGTCTTTGCTTGCATAGGATCAGTTGCTGTGTTGATTAAAAAAATAAAAAATAAAGGTTACTTCAAGTCTGGGCAGTTGTAACATAGAGGCTCAGATGCGTCTGATCTGCTTTTGCAAGTTTGCAAGTTCACAAACAATTCTTAGGAGGGAATGAACTGTCTTTCCTGATGGGGCAGTCCGTGACAGACCTGCTTAGCATAAGCGAGCTGATGCGTCACAAGTGTAGACCACTAGATAGGTTGCAGCATGGTAAACCCTACATTTTTCAGAGGCTGAGATTTGCTGTACAAGCAGAATTTTACTATCTGAATTTGAAATAACAATGCATCTCTTCTGTTCTCATATAAGCGAGCAGCTGGAATTAAAGAATGAGAATAATTGGCTGTCAGTCACTTGCTTGATGCAAAACTGCAGGAGGCCTGTGGGCTGTAGCCTTGGAATTCATTTCCCAGAGTGCAAAGGCCATTGCACCCTTTTTATCTCATGCCACCAACTAGCATGGTTAGCAGAAGATGCACTGAGCTGAGGGTGGCTACTTCACTCTGAAGCGACACCTATTTGTCTTCATTAAAGGAAAGAGATGGGAGGGAGTGTGTCCATTAAAAAAAAATTTTTTTTTTTTTAGAGACTGACTTCTCAAATAATTAATGTAGTGCTGGAGTGTGCTTAGCCTGAACTCTGCAGGGAGCTTTGTGTGTTTAGCTGGAGGTGAAAGACCTCTGTGTGCTGGAGAGGTCTCGCTGTAGGGCGTGGGCCCAAAGTACTACAGAAATGTTCTTCTGAAAACAAATGCCTTTTAAGGCAAATGCCCTAAATCCCTTTTTATGTGCAAAAGCAATTTTTTATTGTTTGCAGCCTTGTTAAGTTGTGGTGTCATCTCTGTCCTTAGGTTTCTGCTCAAGAAATCAGAAAGGAGAATCCCCTCCAATTCAGGTTCCGTGCCAAGTTCTTCCCAGAGGATGTGGCTGAAGAGCTGATACAGGACATCACGCAGAAGCTCTTCTTCCTTCAGGTGAAGGAAGGGATCCTCAGTGATGAGATCTACTGTCCTCCTGAAACGGCAGTGCTTCTTGGCTCCTATGCTGTGCAGGCCAAATTTGGAGATTACAACAAAGATGTGCACAAGCCTGGATACCTCAATTCAGAGCGTCTGATCCCCCAGAGGTAAAGGAATCAATTGATTCAGCCTCCTTTTTTTTTTCTCCTCCTCCTCTAGTTATACAATGTTTCACTGAAAGCATATTATTTTTCAGTTGAACTGTATACATATGATTTCAGTCCTCCTTTTGATTTCTGTCCATCATGTTAGAGTATGTTTTTATACTGTCTCTTTGGGGTGGTTAGGGAGAGGTAGTTGGCTGAGTTCAGCAGAGGAAATCTCTTTAGATTTCAGCTGTTCTTTCCTGAGCGATGCTGCCATGCTGGTAGGTAGTGTGTGTGGATGTCTCATCTTTAAGAAGAGGAGGTGTTGATCATGAATGTGCCCTCCCTGGAGAAATGCAGGTTACGTGTTCTTAATCCCAGCATACGGTCCTAAAAACTTCGTATCTGCAAAACACGTTATGAGGCTAGATAGTCTGTCCCCACACAAGATAAATATGTTACCAGACAAGCGGCTTGTGTTTACACCTCATGATGATGGTCCGCACAGTATCTAATTCCAGGAAAAACACCAACTTTTTCTTCATTCTGAATAGCTCTGCTCCACAGAGCACATCTTTGGGCCGAACTGGATCTTCCTCTCGGTTTCAATGAGACTTCATGAGTGGGACAATAGCAGATATCAGCATCGACGGATACAGCAGAACACACAGTCTAATCTTGCAAATATCTCTCTCCTTGTGTTTAGGGTGATGGATCAGCATAAACTCTCCAGAGACCAGTGGGAGGAACGGATCCAGGTTTGGCATGCTGAACACAGTGGTATGCTCAAGTAAGTGTTTCATGTTGCTCCCTAGGCCTAGTTGCCTCGAGTTTGCCGTTCTAACAGCATGCTTTGAAATAGACTCCAAGAGTCACCTGTGTAGGGAGCTCCTGGTGTCTGTTTTCTAATCCTACATGGAATCAAATGGTAAAATTCAGTTGGGTTTTCACGCTGGTGCTGAGAACCAGTGGCTTTCTGAAAGCCCTGCAGCCAAGTACGGTGCATCAGTGACAACTTTAAGCAGATAAAAATAAAGGTGTGTCTCTAACCTTGAAGTTCATTGAAGCATTTCCATTGGCAGATTGGGAAAGTGTAGGGTACTGTACTTTTCACACTGACTGTACTTTAAGACAATGATGAACACTGGAAGAGATGAAAGTTGCTAATTGTCTCTAGAAATACTAGGGCCTGGCAAAGGACATAGAGTGTACTTGTGTGTGTGCACAGAGGTAACTGAAGGAATAACTTCTGAAATGAATCCCCAGTGCAGAATGTTCACTTGTAACTGCTGCGTTTTGATATGTTTAGGAATGTTGGTTTTTTTGTTGTCGTCTTCTTTGCTTTCTGAGGTAGTCAGGGAAAAATGAGAAGCTAACATCTGCTCTCCTGCCTGCCTCACCCAGAGAGAATGCCATGCTGGAATACCTGAAGATTGCTCAAGACCTCGAGATGTATGGAATCAACTACTTTGAAATCAAGAATAAGAAAGGAACTGACCTCTGGCTGGGAGTTGATGCCTTAGGGCTCAACATCTATGAAAAAGATGATAAGTAAGGCTTTGTTTTCACTTCTGGAGTGAGGGCTGGTGTGGGAGCCAAAGGGCATTTCTTATTACCAGAGTGAGGGCAAAGTTTAGAACTTGCTTGTCCTCTAGGATGTGATGCTGTGCTAGGAGACAGGCGCACTTCAGATCATTTGTGCTTTCATGCTTTCCTGATCTTTGTAGCCTGACCTGCTAATAGAAGAGCAGATGTCAGCTGTAAAATGTTGTCTGGTAAAGCAGGTTGTAGAGCTGAGTCCCAAAATAAGGGATTTACCAAGCTTTTTCTTTAGGCGGGTTGCCAGGTACGCCAGCAGTAAATACAATACAGAAACCTCGATAGGCCAATACACCTGCAGAGTGCTAGGACATCTGAGGCCATCCCCGTACTGAAATTAATGGTAGATGCGTGTACAACTGCCTGTTTGTGAAAAAGGCAGGTTATGGGGTAGGTGTGAAAGCAACGCTGGATAACACCCAGAATCCAGGGAGGAGTTAACTTCCATAGATACTGTAAACCAAAAATGAAATAAGGTCTTGCTGAGGTACGCAAAATTTTAAGCAGCCCTTCTGGTAAGGACAGAGGTATTATTTATTGGCTAGTAGGTGGGAAATAATAGACTGCGTCTATAAAGAAACATATAAAGAAGGTGAGAACAGCTGTGTCTAAGCCTACCAGTCACTTCTAATGCTCCGCAGATTGAAGAGGACTGAAAATGAACTTTTTTTAAATGAAAAGATGCTGGCTAGACTGCGTGGGTTTTTTTTCTGAATGTTCCAAGCCTTGGTTTCATGTCATATATCTGTAACAGACTCTCAATGAAATACAGACGGGATTTCACCCATTCTGTTTGTTTTCATCCATAAAGCTTTGAATGTAGCTAAAATACTAATTGGAGCTTCTGTTAAGATGGCAAAGAGAAATGCAGACTTTTCTGCAATGCTAATACGTGCTGTCACCCGGAAAACAAGGAGTGTCACTTGAAAGAAAAGTAGTTTCGCTCATGTAATACCTGAGCCTTGAATGACAAGTCTTGCTGTGTAACCATGGTCGCACAAACAGGTTTTTCGGGCTGCAGCAGCTGACAGAAGGTAGCCCTTGACTGGAGAGAGCCATCAAGAGCGTTTGCAAAACAAATGTAGTGCTGGAATAAATGGCTCGTTTCTGCCATAATTCTCCATAACTCTGTAATTAAGTCCTTCGAGCAGATACTAGGACTAGAATAATGATGGTGTGCACCCTACCTGTGCCTTGTACATGCAGAGTTTTGGGACCAGGGCAAAGGTGAAAAAGCAAAGATTTTGTTGCTGAAGCTCGGCCTGAGGAGGCAAATGATTCTGTGCTACAGATGGGAGTTTGTTCTCAGTGAATGTCGGTCTCCTGCCTCTAGGCGTTTTCAAGCCGAGCTTTTTCTCTGCAGTAAGGATGAGAATCTACAACAGAACTTAGACAACTGAAATACTTCAGTTAATGTCATACGATATCATCTAAGGCTGAAACTCTTACGGTAGTATGAAGGAGGCTACTTAATCTTAGTTTAATCAAATCATTTGTGGTACAGTTCTTACTTAGTGTTACATGGTACCCTATTGCATAATCTCGTGCTTGAGGTCAAGGTTAGGGGATGGTAAATTCTGAAGAGAAAGTATTTTATTGTTGACTTCTGATTAAAACTAAGCAGGTTATTTTAGGCTTGGGCCAATGAAATTATGTGGGAACTTTCAATTTTTATGAAGTTGAAGCAAATTCCTCCAGAATTACTACTTTTTTCCTTACCCGATGAGCTCCATAGAAGAGATTCACACAGACTTGGAGTGATTCACTATGCTGATACACATTTCTCTAAGTGCTGAACACTGCATACTCGTGCCTTGGACCCATTTGCTGGAAGTAATTGTCAGCACTTGAGTGTGCCAAAGAGGGACACACTGAAGGGGTTAGATAATAACAGGAAGATCGCTTGTTGGTATTAACATTTATGTAAGATCCAATTCTTAATGATTAACTGCTATCTCCAGAGAACATGTCCTCGGTAATGGAATGTTTAAAGAAGCATAATGTGGTACTAAACACACAAAGGTGGTATTTAGTTGGGGCAAGGGGAGGTGAAGGAATTCATTGCAGTCAGATGCACAAGCCCTTGAACTTGCTGCAGAACTGGGAGGGTACGTAAAGGTGGAGTACTGGGATGGCTCAGAAACGTGATGTGATGAATAATTTGGTGGTTTTTGTATGCAAGACTCTGGAGAGACTGCAAAGAAAATGAATAAGGTAAAAATCTGGACTGAATGGCATGAGAAGAGACTGTAAGGGAGGTGATCAGGCATCTCCCCGTCTCCCCTGTGGGACTGTGTTTCAGCTGTTCTCCTTGCTGCTGGGAGAATTGTGTCAAGCGTTGCATCCCACTGAGTCTGTGTTTTAGAAGCAAGGTGGGGGAAAGAATAGAGTTCAGTACAGCATCTCTTAAAATATTTTTCCTTTTTCCAGACTGACTCCAAAGATTGGGTTCCCCTGGAGTGAAATCAGAAACATCTCCTTCAATGACAAAAAGTTTGTAATAAAGCCCATTGACAAGAAGGCACCTGTAAGTACACTGAGAATGGATACTGCCTAAGAATAACTAATAGCAATCCATTTCAGAATGAAGTTGTCTTCGAAGAGAAGAAAGCTGCAGATATCTTAGATGCAAAGTTAGCATCAGTATTGAGGATGTATTTAGAGCAGTCTGCTTTTCTGTGCAGTTTAGGTGAAGGGCTTTTGGATGTATCAAATATGGAGAAAGGCAAGGATGCTACAGCTGCAGCCCAGTTTTTTTCCTCCAGCAAACCAGTAGGTTGTATACTTAAATCCGAGATTCTCTGCTTGTTCTGTGAGTCTTTCCTATAGCTGGATTCTACTTTAAGACCACTCTTCTCTCCGTTCTCTCCAGTGTGTGGGAGCTGGCACTCATTTATTTTTGTGGTTGGTTGCGTGATTTTTTTTAAATGTACCCGATGCTGCTGGCAAGCCGTGTGTATCCACCTGGCTGCGCTTCTCGGTGCTCACTGCCACCCCGCAGAAATATTGAACGCCGCGTAAGGGCCACCATGTCCAGTGACCTACTTGAATGCTAGGGTAAATGGCAAGGATGTGAGTTCTGTGAACATTTAAATGTAGCTGCCCTTGAGTATTAATGCTTTATGTTTACACACTTCAGTTATTTCAGTGAAAAACTTGCGACTTATTTTGAGCTGTTGAGAACTTGAATAACTGGTATAGGTGGATGTCATTCTGCAAGTCTTGTGAAACTGCTGGAATGGTTGAGAAAGACCTCCTCTCCTTCTCTTCCCCCGCCCCAGTTATTGACCTTGGTGGATCAGTACAGCCCTGAGAAACAATTTGTAGTTTGGCTTTGGTTAAGGGTGATGTCTTATGAATCTCTTCAGCAGAAAAATGCCCTTCCAGTAACTTGATTGATACACACAGTGTTAGGATGTCCTTTCCTCTAGCTAACAACCCCTGGGTTTTGGGGGAGAGGGGCTTCTTTTTGTGACGTTACCTGTGAAAACCAGCAAAAACCCCCAGAGATAGAAAGGTGCCTCTGTCAGGAATATATTTCTCAATCGAAGAGCCTCTTTATGATTTGGACTTGTACGCAGTACAAACATTAATGTCCCGTTCATGGATCACAGCTTTTCCATCCGCTCCCTAACAGTAAATCTGGCTGAGTTTGAAATGGGAGGCTTGCAGAAGGCTGATACATCAAGGTGTTTACAGTGTTAACACCAATCATGTTTCCTTATTGTCTTGGTTGTCTTTTTCCCTGTGGGTAGTGGTATGTTTCACATTAGGTATGAAAGAAGAATCGATCTGGACACTAATTCGGAACAGTCAGGAAGTTGCCCGGATCTTTTCATATGCATCTCTTTTGAAAATGGCAAGCATTTGTAAATAAAGCAAAACACTCAGTCCGCCCTAGATGTGGGTGGGAAGCTCCGCTTTGTTCTCTGCATCATTGTTTAGATGGACACTAATTTAATGGATGGCGTTCTTTGTCACCTTACCCGGAATAAGCTTTTTAATTTTGAGGTCTGTCTGCCCACGTACTCCAAGATCTTCGGCACATTTTTAAGATACCAAGCGGCAGAGCTCCCAGCTGTGCTGGTCCAGGGGAGGATGAGGAAGGGAGGGGAATTCTTTTATGTTCTTACGTGAACGTTTTGTCCCTGGATTATATGGCATTAAATGATGAACGCAACCACCATCTGTGCGTTTAGAATTTACTTTGACTGGAGGTGAACCTTCTTTCAAGATAAGACCTGTTCATCACAATGTACACAAACAATCTGCTGGAAATAGGAGGTCAGATGAATAGCTTGCAGCCGCAATTAGCAGTATTACATTTGTGTAGCTCAGAATGCCTCTGGCAGGACTTGGGGCCTGGGGGCACAGCTCACCTTGCTGATTATATGTGCAAAATGCATTGAAGGACATAAGTTTTCATCAGTGAATTCGGGAAAATCTACAGTGTTACTTCAATAGTCTGCAGCACATTTTTAGTTTCATGCTTTATCTTGTCAGTCACAAAAGCACGGAAACTTAAAAACTAACTGCTTCATATTGCACAGCCAGCCCAGAGTCTTCTGCAACTGTACCTAACTTGGCAAAGCATCCTCTAGGTGGAGACCTTTGAGCCCATTAATTCTCTCTAGAGGTTACTTTTTCTAGAAGAGTAACTTGTCCACTCCATGTGGACTTGAAGTGGATTATATAACCAACAAATATTAGGCTTCAGATAACTGTGGAGGTTCTGCTGTGACACTCCATTAGCCAGTGGATGTCTTTGTTACTGTGGGATTAGTGGCAGGATGATGCCTGCATTCAGTTGTGCCTGAAAAACTGACTGTGCGCTGTCTTTCCCAGGACTTTGTGTTTTATGCCCCTCGTCTGAGAATTAACAAGAGGATCCTTCAGCTCTGCATGGGCAACCACGAACTGTATATGCGGCGCAGGAAGCCTGACACCATTGAGGTGCAGCAGATGAAGGCCCAGGCCTGGGAGGAGAAGCACCAGAAGCAGCTGGAAAGGTGAGCCTGCGTACAGACGGGATGGGGGGGCAGAGGCGAACGATACATATCTGCCAGAGTTCCTCAGATAGCTTTAAACGAGGCTGTGAGCCATCTACCTTTGAGTAAGGTGTGTGCGTTTAGTCCTAGAGCTCTGGCTCACAGTGGTAGGACTCAGGGTATCCTGCAGTGGGAGCGTGAGAATTCTTCTGGCTCAGATTTGTGTAGTCTGCTTTCCTGTCTGCAGTCTTAAGAGCTGGTTTTTCAAGGAACCGTGCACATGAAGTCACTGTGGGCTCCTGTGTGGAGTCCTACACCTAGAGAGAGGTTCTCCTGACTCTGGTCTACGTGTTGGACCGCAGAGCGGTTGGGAGCTAAGGGAGCAGACTTCACAGGGAACGTGTGTACACAGTGAGCAGGTGAGAGGACGGGAAGACCTCTTAGGGGCAAGGGAAAAGGATTAACAATTCTGCTGGACTCTCTACTATGGCCGCAGGTTGCTTATGATTCAAGAAACCATCCTGATTTCTCCTGTATTGCTGGCTCTTTCGTCTGCATTCCTCGGTGCTCATTTCAACGCTTCCTTGATTTTCCTTATGACAGAAGTAATAAAATACATCTCCTTTGCCATGTAGTGCAGAGCCATGATTTTCTCTCTCTGCATCTAGTGTTTATTTGGTTCTCAGAAAATAGAAGTACTTTTTTATGAAACGTGAGTATCTAAAACTGAGTAAAAACTGAAGTGATTAAGGATGCATTTCTCAGTGCATTTGTCTTCTGGCTCCTGTTTGTGGCAGTCACACGGCCTTGTCCTGTTAACTCTCCTGTCTGGAGAGATGTCCAGCCAATTTTATTGCCTTGCTGTGGTTTATGTCTGAAAGTGAGCTTCAAGCATGAAATCTGTTCCTAAACAGGCAACAACTAGAAAATGAAAAGAAGAAGAGGGAGACAATTGAGAGGGAGAAGGAGCAAATGTTGAGGGAAAAGGAAGAACTGCTGGTGAGGCTACAAGAGTATGAAGTGAAGACTAAGAGAGCAGAGAAAGGTAAGATACTTGCATTGTTTAACCAGATCGTGTGTATTGTGCTCTATACTTAGTGTAAGTCTAGTGACACTGGGATCTCTTGGCAAGGCATGCTGATATCTACTTATATGGATAAATACATGCGCATGCACTGCTGATGTCATCCAAGGCATAAGTCGCGACATCTGCTGCTATCCATGGGAGTTGAAGGTCACACTCACTCTGTTTTTCCCTGTTGCCAAGGGGTTTTAGCATGAGCCTCTTGCAGGGGTGAGAACCAGAGCTCAGCTGGCACGTGCTTTTTACTTAGCTCCTAACAGAAGAAATGCTTCGGTAACAAGTCCTTTCAATGAAATGGGAGCTTCTGTTTCAATGCACAGATGAGCGGCTTGGAGACAGCATCATCTGGTCCTTACAGTAAACTGTCAACTAAGGGCAGCAGAATCATGTCAGTGCAAATACCTTGTAGGCGATCTAATTATAACGTGCAGCTGACAGCTTTTGAATTTGGTTACTTGCCATGTTTTGTGCAATACCTACTTGTAAGTGCAGTGAAGAAATATTGCAGGCTGGAGTCACGTGCACGTCGTGACTTCTGCAGTTAACCTAAGAGCTTGTCTTTGCTTTGCTTGTCTTTTGCTGGACTAACAGCATCGATCTGTCTTTTCTCAGAGCTCTCAGATCAGATCCAAAGAGCTCTTCAGCTGGAGGAAGAAAGGAGACGAGCTCAGGAGGAAGCAGAACGTTTGGAAGCTGATCGTCTGGCTGCTCTGCAAGCCAAGGAAGAGCTGGAGAGACAAAATATTGACCAGATAAAGAGCCAGGAACATCTGGTAAGACCCAGTCGCTTTTGGTGAAGATATACTATGCCACTTACTTACTTAAATAAGGCAAAGCCCTTGGAGTCAAAAGGGGGAAAAAATCAAGCAATCTACGCTTTGTTCTTAATTTCCTATTCAGTCTTTACTAGAGAGGAGTGTTAACACTTGGGTCTTTTCTCAGGCAAAAGTGTTCATTTGTTGTGGGTTTTTTTTTTTGAGTCCTTAATTCCAGTGTTACTATTTAACAGGCCGCAGAGCTTGCAGAGTATACAGCCAAGATTGCACTTCTCGAAGAGGCAAGGAAGCGTAAGGAGAATGAGGTTGAAGAATGGCAGCTCAGAGTGAGTATTCTGTCAGAGTTGCTCTGAAGTTCTGTGCTTGAGCAGTGTGTATCGTGGTGCTTTAGTCGACATTCAAAATAGGAAGTGTTGAACACAGTCCTGCATGACATCCTTGTCTCCTTGTCCTTGGGAGAGATGTGGATTTGACAGATGGACCAGGCGGTGGCTAAGGAGTTGTGTGGATGACCGCACTCAAAGAGTTGCGGTCAACAGGTTGGTGTCGAAGTGGAGACCAGTGAGAAGTGGTGTTTCTCATGGCATTAGGGCTGATACTGTTTTATAGCCTTGGTGACAGGGACAGCGGGATTGAGTGCCCGCTCAGCAAGATTGCTGATGTCAGCCACACCACACTCCTTGGTGACTTGCTGGAAGGAAGGGATGCCATCCAGAGGGACCTTGACAGGCTCAAGAGGTAGGCCTGCACAAACCTCATGAAGTTTTCACTTTTGTTTGTTTTTCCCAAAGGCCAGGGAAGCCCAGGAGGATCTGGTAAAGACAAAGGAGGAGCTACACTTGGTAATGACTGCTCCACCTCCACCCCCACCCATCTACGAGCCAGTGAACTACCATGTGCACGATCACCTGCACGATGAGGGGTCTGAGTACTCTGCCTACAGCGCAGAGTTCTCCAGTGAGGGGATCAGGAATGACCGCAATGAGGAGAAGCGCGTCACTGAAGCAGAGAAGAATGAGCGTGTACAGAGGCAGCTGAAGGTAAGAGGGTCTGGAGGAGGAGAATTAACGAAAGATTTTGTTCATGGAGAACAGATAACTTACTTAACTGCTTAGTTAAATGCACAAAGCGTGACTGTTTCTTTGCTTACAGATCCTATAGGGCAGTTTGAATTAAAGGCAGTGTACAAAAAGTTGTTCTTGTTGTTGAGGCTTTCAGTCATCAGAAATTTGCATCATCCATACAGCTGATGGGAACCATATGTTGAACCCAGATCGCTGATTTGTCCGGTCATCTAAGAACTGTCAAAAGCCTCACCAAAACCACTGCTGTTGGCAGTTAGTTGAAAGCTTCTTGTGTATGATTTGTATTTCGCGTTTGCTCCATTGCAGGCACTGACAGATGAGCTGGCTCAGGCTAGAGATGAAGACAGGAGGACCCAAAATGATATCATCCACTCGGAGAATGTGCGACAGGGCCGTGACAAGTACAAGACGCTGCGGCAGATCCGACAAGGCAACACTAAGCAGAGAATTGATGAGTTTGAGGCAATGTAATGAGCTTACAACAAGAAGGCAAGACTGTGGGAAAGGCAGATCTTAATGCTGTGGTTTTGGTTTTGTTTTTACCCTGAGGAGGGGTCACTGTAAGGTATTTAACAAATGTTCTCTAAACCCAGAGGTGTTTGCATCTCCCTTTTCTTCCATACTACGTATTAAATTTGGTACAGTTAAAAATCGATCTCACCTCTGATCCTGGTAACTTGCTCATGCCTTTGCTTAGTGCCAAAAGGCCTTACGTCACATCTCTCTTTAACCAACACAAATCCTCACCTAGTTGTAGAGGCATGTCCTGTGCAGGTGCTGGATTCACCTTGGTCTAAAAATTAGCAAGTGGGGGTGAATTTTGTGCCATATGTCTTTGTGTTACAGTGTAATGTCCAACAGGTGAGAGGTCACAAGTCAGGAATTGCAAACAGCTGTGTGTGCTGATGCAGGCATGTGCACTCTGTTTTCTTCTTTGTCTTGATGCCCACCTGACACACAAATGAAAGAGAACTGACACCACCTCAGAACCGTATTGCATTGAAACAAGGCTTTTCCTGATTGCTGTGCTCAGTTGGAGAAATGCTGCAGAAACAGCCCCAAAGTGTGGCGTAGAACAGGGCACCCTCCTCACCTAACAAACAACTAGGCACATATTCTGTTGGAATAATACACTACTGTGTTTGCATTCCAGTTTCATAACGGATCAGTTCTAGTGTAGTATTTATATATATAAATAAAATATGCAGTATGTGGATTGAAGTACTAGTTTAAAAGGGAAATAGTTTTGCTCTGTATATTTTGTTACTTTTCAGATTTAACGACTCGCATCTGTAAAGACGCCTGAGCACTGTAGTCTGCAGTACAGCTGATTATTTACTCTAAAGCATTATTTGTAAAGATCATTTTTTTTACTTAATGAAAATTGATATGTACACATGATCCATTATATACAATTTTACTGCACCTATTTTTCTAACAAATTTTCTAATTTTTTAAATGTTTGATTTAAAGTTTCAGACTCCAAACATGAAGGGACTGCTTGTTTATATCACAGGTGTATCTCTCTATTAGAGAGCATTTCTGTGACCATTCCTTCCCCACTAATCTCCCCCCTTTTCCTTGAAAATCTGTTAGAAAGTAAGTGAGATATACAGCATGGTGTCAGCTCTTTTCTTCCATTTACAACATCTGTGCTGCTTTATACTCGAGTTGAATCTTCTTGTGTGGTGTTGTTTTTATTTGCAGCAGCAAACATCTAAATAAAAGATCTGCAAAGTAACAAAGGATTTTGAGTTGAGTGTTTCATGAGTAAGAGCGTATTTTAGTTAAAAAAGGGTGCTGACTTCTAGCTTCCAAGGCTAGCGCGTGCTTCCCTTCATTGTTATGTCCTTAAACACTACAGCAAGCTTTGTCCCTTCTTTCCAGCTCAGCAGTGATGAACGGTGACCATCTTCACCCCAGCCCCAAGGGAGAGGTATGTAACAGCAGCACCAGTTACAGCTGTATAGATGAGGTTTCTGACTGTAATTCTGCTTCAGGCATGCATTTCTACCAGTTCACATGAATAAGTGATAAGCTGAGCTGTGCCATATACCATATGGATCAGTCTGACTTGTTAACACCCGTTCACAGCAGCTGCTGGTAAAAACAAGGAACTTCCTCTAACCACATTTATTCTATTAGCTGATGTGCCACACTCCTCCTACCAAAGGAGAATTTATAACTAACTGGTTTGTACAGCAGACATTAGAAAGCTGTAAGGCATGCAGGCCAAATTGTTTTTGGATCAGCAGTACGAGCACTGGAGATAGATAGCAATGCTTCAGAATTAAGTTGTAGCAAGCAGTAAGAGATGAAGTAGTTTCCACTTCCCTCTGGTCACAAAGCATGAAAATTGGAGTGCAATGTTAACCTTTTTTTTAATAATACAGTGATCATTTATCTCTATGCAATATTCCTTATCTGTGTTTGAACAACTGTAGCTCTATATCCAGAAAGAGAAAGCTGCATACCATCTGTCTACTAGTGCCTTGTCAGCATAATGCCTTTCAGTTTGTTACTCCTGAGAAACAATACTAACCTTTATCTCTAGGTGAAGCATAAGATAACAAAGCTTTAGATTTTTGAGAAATAAAACCTTCAGTATCTCAACTGTTCAAACTTAGAACTCAATTCCCCAGACAGGAGTAGGTACTGCTGTGTACCCTTTGTCTGTGCATAGAACATAATATGCACCACTCCAACTCCAGATATCACCTGCTGAGAAGGGAAGGCAGGCCATTTATCTTCATGATTTAAAGCTTTCCTTATTTGAATGCAGTATAAGCGTAAAGTCCATCCATGTGTTTGGCCTGTGGAACACTTCTTCCCATTGAAGCACTGATGGAGAAATGGGGTCTGTAAAACCAAGCGATTGCTCTGCAGGAAGCAAAACGAGAGGTCATAAGGGCTGCTTTTCACTTCGCCTTACCCAAAGATTTTATTAGGTTCAGTGCTGCACCACTTCTGGCCCAAATGACTGCACAAACAAGCTGTTTCTCCCAGTCTTAGGCAATTTCAGCTGCTCCGGAGTCTTAATAACAATAAAATGTAGTTACACTTTTGAAGCATCTATACCCTGTTTAACTTGGATCACTCAGTCCACAGCAAAGAACTTTTTTTTGCTGTATAACCAAAAGTAAAGGAGCAAGTGCACATATTAAAAGTGGTAGAATAGGTTGGTGCCACTTCAGTGACTGGAATGCGTTACTAGGCTTAACACATGGACAGCTGTCATCACTTAGAAGCTGTAAGAGAAAGGCAAATGCTATAGAACTTCCAAATGAAGCTCACGAGGAAGCCTGCAGACCATATTACTAGTGATATTTTCCTGAAGTAGTATAGCGAGGCTACAGAGAGTGGTGAGGTGCTGGAACAGGCTGCCCAGAGAGGTTGTGGATGCCCCATCCCTGGAGGCATTCAAGGCCAGGGTGGATGGGGCCCTGGGCAGCCTGGTCTGTTATCAAATGTGGAGGCTGGGGGCCCTGCCTGTGGCACGGGGGTTGGAGCTTCATGATCCTTGAGGTCCCTTCCAATCCGGGCCATTCTATGATTCTATGAAGTGACACAAATCTCCATCTTAAGCCTTTCATCTCAAATACTGAAACCAAAGCATTTACCTGTCAGGGAAAGCAGGCATGAGACCCCACTGGGCAATCACATGTCAGTACTTCTCTGTTTGACAATTAGTTTAAGTTGGGCCTGGTCACTGAGCAAAGGATTTCCCATGCATTCCTCAGCCTTCAGAAAATTCTCTCTTTACATTAGACCAGATATGCAATAGTTCTTTTAAGACTTCTGAGCAAGCTTCTCTTTCTGTACCTTCTACTGGAATAACATGTATATAAAATAAGCACAAATATCTGCAAGGTTGAACTCTAATAGACTGTTACTTCTTGAGTTCAGTTTTGATGTACTTTACAGCATTTTTAAAACAGCCAATTTGTAGAAAACCGCTCAAGAACAAGTCTTGAATCAACACAGCTAGAGCTCTGTATGTATCTTTCATTCCCTACTCTGTCTTCCGCAGGGCCAATCACTGACCCAGAGCATTCCCACTAACAAATAGCTTTGCCTGTCAGTTCCCATTGATGACCCAGAGCTTCTGCACTGACCAAACTAAAACACACTCATTGCTTCCAGCAGGACCAAAGCCTGAGATTGCAAGTCGCTTAGGACAGGGACTGGGGGCTGTACGTCAGGCACACGGTAACAGCACAGTGCACATATGGTTTAGAAGGTGAAATAAACATCTTCTTCCACCCAAATTAGCATCAGCTTTTAGGAGTAAAGAACTTACTTGCACCAAGCTTGGCTCCCCCTAGGAACTGATCACGTGAGCCAAAAGTGGACTGGGCCCAGACAGTCAAGTGTAGACATGACTGCTGTAGCTGAGCTGGGGTAACATCAAAGACAAACAAGTGTTTCCACTGAGGACAGTCTTCTTTCTTCACCACAGGTGACTTTTGCTTTAACTCTGCTTGGTCTGAAAAGATAAGACAGCTTTTCCCCCCAGCCCCCAATAAGTAAATAAATAAAATGCAGTATTTCTCAATCAGAAAACACAGTGCTTGCGCTAATCTAACCAGGGCCCTTTGATTTGCCTTAAATAGCTTAACCACAAGGTAGAACACGGTGCTATTCAGTTTCTTTTAGGGATTGGCTCTTTCTTCCCATCCTCAAGTGTGGGTCTCCAAATCTGCTTTTCTTCTATTGTCAGTGACTGTTGAAGGAATCCTTAGTGAACTCTAAATTTCAGTGACAACAGTGAACTCTGATGTTGCATTCAGGACACCTCACTGCCCTGCTGAGGGCTTCTGTTCTGCGGACACTCAAGTGTGAACCGGCACCACTAAGAGCAAGTCTGACCAAGTGTGGACAGTGCCACTTCCACACAACAGTCTCCTGCTGAAAGCAAGTTAATTCTTACCTCTGCACAGGATGTTTGTGATATTTTCCATGTGAAGTGTTAAGTCTCATACGTACCCTTTAACGAACGAGTTCAGTGTCCCGGCAGATCTCAGCACAGGCAAGTTCCTGGCCCCAAATATCATAACCTGAAGCTGGCAGTTGGAAAATTCTTGGTCTTTTTCTCCTGAAACAGGAAAGGTTATCACATTAAGTAACCAGTTAGTCCAGCTGATAGCATAAGACACCACTAATTACAAAGGAAAATTACAATTTGGATAAGGACTCACTGCTGCGTAAGGTCATCGCTGCTCTGTTACAGCTCTATTTACAGGGCAGAGACACAGGGACACGCAGAGGGAAGAAAAGTAGAAGAAAGCCAGCTGGTGGCTGAGGGGTTATTCAGAAAAAAAGCAGCAGAACTAACCTAACAGCTAATTAACATCTTTCTATTGGTCTCTACCTGTTCTGTGGTCCTGAACACAGCTTTACTAGAGCTCTAGACAGTTACATAACTCACTATGAACCAGGGAGGTAAGAAATGAGGTTGACCTATCCACTCCCCTCAAAATATTCTTATTTCTACATCAGCAAATACTTGATCTAATACACTACTTCAATGTTTAATGTACCGTGCAAGTCATCCATCACCAAGAACTGAATCTTGATTGCACATTTTGAACCTAACATCTTTTAAGTGAAACAATCTCCCTAAAATGAGACCACGGGAGGAAGCCAATGATGCTGGTTCGGTACCTTTGGAGCCATTCCTTTCCACCTTTTTCCTTAATTGGAGCCATTCCTTTCCACCTTTTTCCTTAATTGGAGCCATTCCCTTCCACCTTTTTCCTTAATTGGTAGTCTCTACCTTGGACAGTGAAACTACTGCATTACCTTCAGAGTAAGGTCTACCAGCAACACCATGATAAGCACAAGCTTGCCAGACATCTTGATGCATCACACTGCAGCCATTGCAACAATTCCTTTTTTCTGGCATTAAAAATAACATCAAGCTGAAGCTGGCAAATTCTTGGATTGTAAAAAAAATTTAAAATGTAATATATTACAAACTGCATATAAACTCCATATGAGAACTGTCAGTTCTTCATTGGTCTCAATTCTTTTCTAGCCAAGGGATTCATGCATACTGCAATGTTTTATACCTTCCATCATGCACCTTTCAAACTGGAAATTTTTATACTGGGCTGGTACCGACAGTCTTGCAGACACCAGGAGTTCTCCGCTGTATTGAATAAGATTATCTTCAGGCTTTTCATGCTGAAGAATGAGACATACAGAAATGAGCATTACATTCTATTCCACATCATTCCCGTGGCTCACTTATAGACAGTGAGTGGCAGGTCTTACTCGAGGGCTGGATTGACAGCATTCTTCCCCCAGTGACCTCAGAAGGACGTTCTCTTTCATAGCTTTCTATCATTACACCCACTTCTTAAGACACAATTATGCACACATTAACAATCACCTTGGATTGGAGCTGGTACCAGTTGAATGACTCCATTGAGCCATCTTCAAAACTCCACGCTGCCAGTGGAATCACCACTTCCCCCAAAAACACCCTGTACTTGAGTGCTCCTGCATGCCACACAGAGATCTGAAGCTGCCGACTTCCCAGCTGGGAGCGCTCAATCTTGTACTGGAAAGATAAACAGCATTTACAAGCAGTGCACAGGATGAATGTTCACAGGATGCTCGCAGGCAGCCCAACTAAAGCATGGCTGAAGGCACCTGGATGCAGACAGAACTATGCTGTCTGAATGTGCTTTGCAATTTACCTGTTACCTCACTCCTTAAATGCTGAAGTAATGCGCTGTTCAAATGCAAAACTACATTCCAAAAATACCTTGGCCTGCACTGCTAATTATTAATCCACATCTTTAAATCTTTCTTGACTATTTTATAGTTTTGTTGTTGTTGTTGTTAAATCATCATTTTCTCTGTTTTACACTCCCAGTACAATTTAACTGCTACAGTCGGAGGTCAGTTCAAGATTAAGACACCTAACAAAGGTCTAAAACTTCCATTCTGGTCAGCGGAGACGTACTCAGCAGTCAGTATGAGCAAGGAAGCAGTTCAGGAGACCTGTCATTAAAGCCTTGATCTACTCCCTAAGCATAGTTAGAGCCCTTCAAGGTGTTGTTAGGTATCTCAGATACCCAAATGGATTGGTAAGCACGATACCGCCTACAGGTGACCTGGAAGCCAGAGGCGATGGCATGGCTGCAGGCATTGCTACCAACATTCAGATGCTGAATCATAAGCTGGCTGAAGGCTAGGGGACAAACAGCCCTGAATCACTCCAGTGGCTCTTGAGAGCACCTGTGCTCTTCACAAACAAGGCCACCTAAGTGCAGGTGTCTGGATTTGCAGCCAGAGATACCGTTGAGTTGGATCTCAGCGTTCTGGTGTAGTTTATCTGCACTGGCATCATGTTCAAAGACCATTTCTGCAGGTTCAAATACATATAGACTACTTCTAATTTAACTAACCTGAGTGTTCTCACAGCCAGCTCCAGCATGGCTCTCGCTGCCTATCAGCTCTGCATTACTCAGGCACTGAAAAAGGACTACAAAATAAGAACCAAATATTTCAATGATAGGTGCTTTCTTCTCCCAGCTTAAGCCCTGATATTCAGACATACTGAAAATTTCATGTAGTTCAAGGAGAAATACTATAAACTTGTCCCTCCAGTGATTTTGTTTCCTGTCTGTTACAACACGTTACTGAAGAACTCATCATCTTATTTGCTGCTGCTGCAGCTCACTGATGCACACAAAGAGATGGGTTTATAATGATCTGTGCACAAAACTGGAGCAGGAAACAACCAAACTGATCTCAGCTCTCTCTGACAACAGTACTTGGCTTCAGCTTCACATCTCATTAAGTGTCTGTGAAATGAGAATAATGGCTTCTATGTTCTACACAATGTTGTTACAAGGATGCTAAAGCAATAGTGTAAGGCACTAATGAATTCAAATCATACCCACTGTTTTCTGGTGGGATTACTAATGTTCAAAATGACAGTCCAAAGAGACAGTCTGGTAACAGCTGCACAGGGAAGAGGGAGCAGACAACATTTCAGCAAAGTGGAATTCAGTCAGCATTCAGCTAACTGCAGAGAGACACTCCCAAGGACACTGCATAAAAGGGTATCAATCGAAAGGGAGACCAGCATGAAATTAACTCTGCTCTGCAATGCACTCAGTTCTTGAACACACCAAATAAGCATGTAGAAGAGACTATAGAAGATACTTTGCTTTTGCCACAAGGTATCTCAGAGCAACACAAATTCGTTCAGCATTTTCATACACAAAAGCGGATTTATCTGAGAGTTCACCATTTACTAATGTAACTCCAAAAGCATTTGCAGACAGAAACCCATCATTTTTTAATGGCTGCTGCCACTGACTTCTAGAATTGCCCCACCAGGACATTTCTGAACTCACAGGACTGTACGTCACAGGAGGAGACATTACCACGGAAAAGCAAGTTTAGCAGCACACAATTGCAAAAGGTACCTTCAAAGTCTCATCAAATTCTGGATCCACTGTGTTCTTTTTGACAGCTGTCTTCCGCTTACTCCGAGAAGATTTATCAGGAAGTAAATAAACCTTGACATACCTTGAGAATAGAGAAGGCATACAGAAAGTGACCAGAGGGTGATAGCAGAAGAGCGACTAAAGTGTTTGAAATTACCTTAATGCTGATCCAACAACAAAAAAAAAAAACAGTTAAAGTCTTCTGGAAGCTGAGTTGAACTAATATCAAGCATCAACACCATTTACCCATGCGTAGGTCATGTAAAAATTATGACTTAAGCATTATTCTCCATATTAAGGAGCCCAACTGGCCATATTTATGCTATAGCTTCAAAATTGGCGAGTATTAGCAATAGGGAGTGATGGCTCACAGTTTGGCAGGGAAATCTTTAAAGCGGTGTTTTTGGTACGTATTTCAGATATGAGTTAGGCCAATTTTTAAATGACCTCTTCATTAATCAAGAGTTAAGATAAGAGTCTCATATAATCAGTGCAGAACTTACATGTTTTCCCTATTCTTTCCAAACCTATCTATAGTTAAAACTACTTTTTAAAAAATACAGGTATAAGAACTTTTAGCTTCTTACTCCATCACCCCAGATCAATTTAATTAAGAAGTAGACAGGCAAACTTCAAACTAGTCAACAGGTTTTAAACACAACTTAGGAGTTTGTTGGTTGTTTTTTTTTTTTTTCTGTCAAGTGCACTGACTGTACTTTTTGTGTTGGCTTGGAAACCAATATATGAATACATGAATATATACCACTAGAGAACATCATGTTCACTGCACAGCTCTTCCCACATCGTTTTTCAGGCGTCCTGCAACTGTTTGCCTTGCTAAATCACCAGGGGACTCAGAGAACTTTGACCTGCTCCTGAAGCACTCCCACAGTCCTGCTCCACGAGCTGCTTTTTCAGCAAGGTTCTTTTCCTCACCAAGCTCATCTTTATGAGCTTCCTCCACAAGATATGCAAAGCCACATTCCTTCTGAGTGAAGGTGACTGCAATCATGTGACAGCAGGGACAAGAACATGTAGTTAGGTATTCTGCCTGACGATTTTCTACAAATGATTACTGTATGGTCAGAGATCATTTAGTAACAAACAAACCAATCACCAAGGCTTAACTGTCTAACCAATCATTATTTTACCCACAGAAGTAAGCATACTACTTCTTGTGTCAGTACATAATTATTAACCACCTCTAAGTTTTAAGAAGTGTTGCAGTATCTGAAATTTCCATTCTTACTGATGAGGAAGGCAGAAGCATAGAAGTAGTGCGTGTGCAGTCATTGTGCGTGGCAGTAACCCACGCTGAGTCAGTAGATAAATTAGTAACGACTCACCTTTCAATTTTCCATCTCGTATTTTAGCCATGTGTGTATTAATTTTGCAGGCACAACTTAATAGCTAGAATCTAAACTGCCACTCTCAAGATCCAAAGGTGCTCATCAGCTACACAGATAAACAACTGCCTGCTCACAGGCAGGGAAAGAGACAATTAATAGCAGAAATTTGTGAGAACAAGAAGTGCTAATATGAGACGTGTGCTTTCTGGTGTAGAGAGGTAAAAAGCACAGATGCGTATTGGATGTTCTGAAAGCCTTAATACAGCACACCATCATATTAATCCATTTCAACTACAGTGTATGTAAGTACCTTCAAAATTAGAGAAAAAAGCAGAATATTTTGCTTATTTCTCTACAAAATACTTACGGATTACATTTTTTCTTCTTCTCCTCTCCATAAGCCAGATTCTTGCATCCCCTGATGCAAATTTCTAAGATGCAAGCTTTGAAGATGTACCTTATGGCAAACTCTATTTCTCCAGTGACGTTGGCTTTGCCAAAGTTGCCAGCTTCAGTGCAAGTGCTGTTAAGACTATACAAACTCCCCTAGGAAAAGACAAATTTTTCACAAAAGTAGCTTCAGATCTAGGACAACAAGACGCTTATCTCCCTCAAATGTCAGTACTACCTTGACTACATGGCTATCGGAAATCGTGAAGGTTTCAGGTAACAAGTATAAAAATCATTCCATTGCTTCCATAGGAGCACTGAAAATTAGAACTAATCACAATTCTACTGCTCTATTAAACTCAGTACTCTACTACTCGCTATTCTAACTCCATTAACTCACAGCTAAGAAAGTACTTCCTTAGACAATTTCTAGATCTATAAATTGTCTCCCAATAAAACTGCTATGTGGTTTCCCATCATAGAATGGTCTAAGTATCTGAAAGGAAGAGAGTTCTGTCCACGAGTGATAGTTACAGAAAAATCTCTGAAACTTACAAACACACAAATTACAGACCTAGACTGCTATTGATGCTTACAGCATCACTGCTGAGATGCTAGGTTCTATTAGATACTAAAGGAAACAAAAGCATCAACTCACAACCAGTAAACACTCCAGAAGATCACCCAGTTCCATATAAAAATGACAGACTGCAGCAGATTGCTCAGGAAATATTAATAGACAAAGACATCCAGCTGTCACAAGTTAGCGCATTAGGGAGGTGCTTTCTGGCTCACCTCAGCCACTTTGTTCTCCTTTCATCTTCATGCGCCTACAGGGCAAAGGTTTGGATGCTCTCCATCCGGGTATATATAAACAGTATTTGTTTCTAGCATTTACAGAGACCGTGACACTGAAATGAATAGGAAGACTACAGCCTTTTCTGTGGCCCAGCACGGACACGTAACTTGCTAGCGCAATTCAGACTTCACTGTAAGAAACTATCAACTGGGTCAGAATGATTTGGTCTCCATTCATCTATAATGGTACTCTAAAATACGCTCTAGCATCATTTTATATATCATATGTCACGAGGACAAGCTTGTTGTTGGGATTAATCTCACGGTAACATCGCCCTAGATTGCTAAAATATCTGCGTTAGACCACTCCTCCCTCTGAAAAACAACACCAACCCACACAGGATGGTTAACCAAGGAGTTCTGCATTGCACAACCCAGCAGCTAAGACTGCAGAGCAGCGTTTATAAGATCAGATCTTTCCTCTGTGCAGACGCTCCTGCCAAAATGTTCTCGTCAATGCTGCAGATGTGCAGCTTGCCAAACAGTCATTTTAATATTCATGGCAACAGCTTACTCAAAGAAGCTATCAGCTCCATCTTATAAGCTCAAACCTGATGAAACAAGGATGAGAGTGCTTATTAAGGAAGTCACAAGTGTTAGGGCTGTTGTGACCTGATGCTAGTTGCACGTAATCTTGCTCTCACCACAAGATGTGTATCAGTGCAATCTCCTTTGCAGCTTTGTTCAGTTCTGCTCTTTTATATCCTGACATAGAATAGTTTTATTCTTCTGACCAAAATATGTTTATTTTCCACAAAAATCTTTCATTAAAAAATAAAAAAAAAAAAAAAAAAAATCTATGTGCACTCCTATCTCATGTATCATAAGTTCTACATAAGTGACTCAAAATTTATTCCACAGGTCCTCTTACTCTTAAAGCCTGGATAGCTATTCTGATTAATGATATTTGGGTTCAACACCATTACATTCTGATCTGATCTCCCACCTGATCAGAAATCACATATATTCAGTGGGTGTACATATCACTCATACTTCTGCTTTGTAAACAAGGACTTAACAATGAGTTACGTACTGCACTCCTGCTGCCATGACGGGAAAGAATATCACGTTATGTTTTGGAAGACATATCTTCATGGAGCAGTCATCAACAACAAGCATTTACCCATAAGAGGAATTTTACTACTAAAACTGGATTGTGGTTGTCTATAGCCTAGTTCAAATGGCTGCCAGCAGAATCACAAGCGTCCCCCAAAAGCATTATCCATTTGTCAGTGCAACTCCTCAGCCTCCACAGCTCAGTGAACAGGAAGAGAGAGTCAAAATCCTTGTGTTTATCATCCTCTGTGAAGTGAGCAGGCTGGTTTAATTTTGATTCCTCAAAAGCCATTTTAGTTCTCTTCTTTACGAGATCAGTCACGGATTCTTCGGACACTTCACCCTGATTAACCTCATCACTAATACGTAGAAATTAGCTCCCAAGGTTAATCACAGAGACTTTAAAGGACGTACTGAATTCATTTACAACTAGCTTCCTTCTCTGTAATTTTCAGTGTTCAAAATGCCATCCATCAGAGGAAGTTTCAGTAATATCCTCTAAGCCTATCAACTGCTCCCCTGGCTTCCTTAACTGCCAGCTTTCTCTTCATTCACCAACGTTCTGACATTTGAATTTCCACTGGCATTTGCATTACCACAGCTCTTGCAGAATAACAAAACCCTTCTGTTAAATGAAGAAAGAAAAGCCAGCTACTAGTCTAGAAAGAATCACTTTCAGGATCTCAATACTAACACAAAATGGAAAGAATGTTAGCTGTATTTACAAAATTCAGAGGAACCTGATGTATTAGTTATTCACTATTAATGGCTATATCCATCTACCAATTATCTGTTATTAATTTTATTGGGCTTGTGCTGTCAGTAGTTCAGTGTTTCCACAACGACCTTGCCAAAAGCATTTTATCAGAAAGAAACTCAATTAAAATTCTTATATTTTATAATATAAATCAATATCCTAGCTTTTACATCGATCCCCATTTGGTACCTGTTCTGTTGTGCTTCACACTTAAACTTACATGTTTCCTGCCATCACAGAAAACGGCATCGCTTGTGGGACTGGTTGTTATGTCTTCCTCTTGCCTGCAATTCCTTTTGGTAAGAATTTCATTATCGTTCTGAGCCCCGTAGAAGAGATCTTGAAGACTGGGTGCACTTTTCTTCTGTAAGAGATCCAACAATTTATTTTGTGTTTTTCTGGTTTGGTTTTTTTCTTTTCTTTTTTTCTAAAGGAAAAAAGCCTCAGTTCCTTCAGAATGGTATCACACGAAAATTAATGCCTACAACTCACACTGATCAATGTCACACAGATGGCACACTTCCAAGATAAATGTAGCAACTTCATTTAAATGTTGACTTACAACATGCCCATTTCAGCTGGCAGTACATTCATTATATCCATAATTCTTTAAAATCAACACGCCACCAGCTAAGCTATGGTTCACTACCACAGCAATTGCTAATCACAGTCTGCAAATAACATACTAGAAGTAGTAATATATCAATAAAAGGCCTTACTAGTCTTTAACAAAACAGTAATTTTGCACAAAAAAAAATCTTGCCTCCAGGAAAACAAAAGTAGTATTTCGTAAAACGCATGACACATGCCCACGTCTATTTATTCAAGAATGAAATGTGGGTTGAAAGAAACCTGAAAATAGAAGCAGACTGACAAGTTCTTACTTAGCTTTGATTATAGAAAAAAAAAATCTGAGTTTTTCTTGACTTTAAGACCATTCACTTTCTCACTCTTCCCACAAAAACCCCGATAATCGGCAGAAAATAAAGAAATGTAATAGCAGAACACCTTGAGATTTACCTTCAGCCACCCATCTTACAAATAAAAACAGAGGTCACAGAATGAAGGGCAGGAAGACTGGTGATAGGACAAGGGGGATTGGTTTTAAACTGAGACAGGGAAGGTTTAGGTTAGATATTAGGAGGAAGTTTTTCACCCAGAGGGTGGTGACGCACTGGAACAGGTTGCCCAAGGAGGCTGTGGGTGCCCCATCCCTGGAGGCATTCAAGGCCAGGCTGGATGTGGCTCTGAGCAGCCTGGTCTAGTGGTTGGCAACCCTGCACGTAGCAGGGGGGTTGAAACTGGATGATCATTGTGGTCCCTTTCAACCCAGGCCATTCTATGATACTATGATTCATATATGGCTCATTCTTACACAGCATTACCCCTGAACAATAAAACCTACGAAAAGGGCATTCATGGTTCAAAAGAGAGTGAGCTGAGAAATTTTAGAGTTAGAATCTATGAAAACAACTGTATGACAAGGATTACCCAAAAGACTAGAAAGATGATAGTATGACTGAATCGACAAAAGGATAAGAACTTATTTGCATGAAAAAAGATTATATACATTTAACAGACCTAGGAAACTCTCCTGTACCGCCAGCAGAAAGCACTAAAGAATGAGAACAGCAGAGGAGACAGTCAGTACATTGAGACTACTTCCAAAAAAACAGGATGTAGAAAATCCAAAGCAGTACGCTGTTATTATAACACATAGAAATTGTTGTGTGTTATAATTGCTGTACCTTAAAAATGAATGTAAGAATTCCTAAAGTTTCCTTGCAAGAAGGAAAAAGACAGAAAATGTATCCAGGATAGAGACTCAAAAAGAAAACCCAAAAACATAGTATTTCTCAGCAGTGAGATTTTCTCCTGGTTTTTAGAACTCTGAAACACCAGTTTCGCTCCCTAACCAAAACAAACTGTTTCATGCTGTATTTTAGCTTCTGCTTGAATTGGAAAGATTTCTCTGTGAAGTGGAAAATAAGTGACTGACAATGCAAAATAAATGCCAGATTCTGCACCTGGAATGAGGCAACCCTGGACAAGAAACAGAACTTCTGCAAAGTCTAACAGTCCCATACAGCAGATGCCAATTAGTCCCAACACAGGCTGTGAGCACCTGAGAGAAAAGCGACCCATCCTCTCCCCACTTGATGGTCTTCGTAAAATCCCAGTTAACATTTCAGATCTGGGCTGAGACCAAGTGTGGAGACTCAAAGATCACGTGAGGAATCAGAGTTCTGGCCACAGTTAGTGAACATCAGCTAAAGCCCTGCTCATAAATAAAAGTAAAATCCCAGCATGCAAGTCACGATTCTTAAATTCCACTCCTGAAACAGCTCTTGCAGCTAGAGTTTGCGTATAACAGTTTGGATACCCTGCTTGTAATGTTGATGGCAGTGTCAGACTGGCTCCTCCTTTGCTTCCTTCTTTCCACATTATGCCCATAATCTGTCGTTAGCAGACTTCTGTCAGCCATGTCATTCTGGGACTTTGAGATTTCTGAAATGAATACAAAAAGAAGGCACTGGAACAAACACTGCTAGCAACCTTTTAGATTCGAAGACAAAGAACATAACTTTCAAACTTTTATCCTACAGTTTTGCTACCGAACTCCTAATGAGAAACAAATGGGATGGCACAAACTCAACCCATTTTGTCTAATTATAATTAGCTTGGCTGAATCTCTCCAGCTACTTTAACCAGAAATTACAGTCTTTGCTTCCTTTCATTACAGCTGCTGCAAGAAATTGTCTCATGCTATCAAATACAGTTTTCTAACAGAAATAGCTACTGCAGTTCCTATATACCATTTGATTTGCAAAGTATTTTGTTTCAGGATAAAAGTAAGATCATTATAACAAGTAGTGACATGACAACGGAAATTAGAAAGCAGACACACTGAAAAATATTCAGAAATGAATTCAAAACATGAACAACAGAGATTATGTACTCTGATCCCAAGTCACATATACTTTCTCAAGATGAGAAGTAGCCCTTGCTGACTTCAATAACACTACTTATAAGGATAAGCTTACATCCACACATAAGTGCTAATTCAACTACATCTAGTGTATTGTCAAATAAATCTATGGGACAACTGGACGTTTAGCGCACCACTTTTTGATTCTTATTCCTCAGGGTACAGTCAGAGCTTCATTTAAAGGGAAGGGCAGCAGTCATTTGCGATTTCTGGAGCTTAAAATCAGTAGGTGTAGCAGCAGACACTTTGTCATAAATCCTAGATAGTTTCTCATGAAGAATTAATAACTTTGAAGTGGTACATGAAACAGCCATCACGTCTACTTCATCCTCAAGAAATAAATGTTCCTCCCATAACACAAATCTCTGTGGAGGAACCTCAGACAGCAAACAGCACGTCAATACAGTACTCAAAAATAATGGCACTCTGAAGTGTGATTTTTAAAGCCACTTTGGATTAGTTTTGTTCTTAGCAGCAATTAGTTGTCAGATATTTATTGTTCTTTGTGCACCATTAAGAGATCATGTGCCACATTTATAAGTAAGCTCGATGAAGTCATCTCCAACTGTAAGTGAAATCAGGTTTTTAGATATACAGCGGGAACAGAGACCATAAAAGAGACTGGAGTGAGAGATCCAAGAGTAAATACAATCTAAGTAGTTGAACAAAAGCTTGCCTCACACTCTCTTAAGATGAACATGTTAAGAAACAGGTTATCGGGGGGGAAAAAAAAAATGCATCTTTATTTTTCAGGTCTGTGTCTCCTTTGGCATTTCTACCCATATGGTTAGCTTGATGGGAACATTGTTCTAAGAGCAGGTTTACACTGCAAGTAAAACTACAACCAGCAACTCATTTTACATCCACCAAATAGCAACCATTAGATTATAATCTCCTGTTGCTGCCAAACCATGCCAGAACAGGAGGCAGCATCATCATGAGCAGGCTGTTCAACAGAGGCACTGAGCTGCACGTGCTAATCCTTTGTTCATATTGCTCTCAGACGTACACAAACATCGGCTCCAGTGATAGAATCAGAGGCAGGTTCAGAACTAGGTTCTCCAGGTTTATTTACTGCAGCGCATAAGAGCTAGGTGTATAAAAACCTCTGCAAACCAAGACATTTCTACCTAAGCGAGATACAGAGTGCTAATTTTAGACACTAGTAGCTGAAAGCATTTATGAGCACAGTACCAGGTTTTACTGAGAGGCCACAGTGTCTGAAAAAGCTAGTTTCTTCAGTCAGGGAGCCCAAGTCCTCCCTCTATTGGAGTTTCATACATTTTAATTATTGTCTTTAGTGATTGTAACAGCCTGTTATTTTCTCACAAATTAAAAGGATTTTATCCTAACTGAAGATGACATCAACTGAGTGTGGTTTCAGATACAGCTGATCTGACCTAACAACCTTTCTGACACCCCCCCACTCTGTAACTGCTGCTCTTCCCTCCCTGACTCCTGGCCACAAGGGTCCAGTGCCCTCTGTTGTCTGGGCTCCAACATATAAACCCTAACTTCAGCCAATTTAACTCAATAAACCAGCAGAGAAGCACCCATTTGTTTTGTCTAGGTTAGCAGTCTGCTCTCTTAATTGGCTTCCAGAGAGGTCCAGAAACACTACTTAATTCAGGTTAAGCAATGGCAGCACAAGGTCAGATATACAACAGAGGAAAGACGTGGGAGAGTAGGACCTTCCTTTCAGTAGAAGTGAACTATTAAAATAGCTTGCTGCGGTCCTGATGGGGTTTTGGACTGCGATACGGTAACTGTGGGATACAAACAGGCTGTAAACTAACAGAAAGCAGGATACATTAATTCACAGTCAACTTAGTGCTGCCTTAGCCACACACTTCCAATGACAAAGTATCCTATGGTATCCCGCACCAGGCTTCTGTTCAGGAGAAACAGATACTGTATCTCTGCATAGCTTTAGTATGCGTGCACATAGATACACTAAATTTGTGTAGTTACGAGAAAACAGAACAGGCCTTTTTGATGGAAGAGGAAATTGCACACGCTGGCTAAGATAAGAGTTCGGATGAAAAGTAGAAAGATACTAAAGCCAAATTTATTGAGATCTAATCTTGTATTTGAGTTGTCAAAAATGAAGTTAGTGGAAAATACTAAGGTTGATTCAAATGCATGCAAACCTGCAAGCTCCTGTAATCTCCACAAAACTCAGAGGTATTTTTTCTCTGGTCATTGATGCCTTTAATAGCTTCATCACAAAGACAGGCTGCCCCCATTGCATAGAAGGACATACATAGTCTGCACCCTAAAGAACAGGGAGCAGCATAAATGAATGGAAGGAAATAAAAGTATCAGAGCAAACAAAGCTGTTGGAACTGGCTGGCTTTTAGAAGCACATACTGGAAAGAAGCAAACACAAACATTTAGACAGAGTGAGAAAAAGGAAGTTCTCTAGAAAAATGCAAGAGAAAGAAAATAGCATGTTCCTATTACATGACAGGTTCTGTCACAGAATCTTCTTTCTGTCAGTTAACAGGAAGATCCCTACAGTAGAAAGCAGCTATTACTCTGCGCTAACTTGAGTTAAAGGTTCTCCACCTGAGCATCCAGTAAACTTAAAAATAACCTTATGCACTCTTTTTACATCTCTATAAGAAAAGTATTCTTGGTTGGTAACATAGCTTACTGTTTTATTTTTCTGATTGGCTCAGTCTTGGCAATAGGTAATTAGTTATAAACAAAGGATATTGACTATCTTATGGACAACAATTTGGACAAAAAATTGAAATCTCAACAATGTTATCCTTGAGTACAAAAGCAGTGAAAGCTACTTACTCTTTATATGTGTTGTGAGAGACAAAAACAAGTTCTCCACAGATTTATTAAAACTTTTAGACTGTCCAAGTTCCTGCAAATGGAAAAGTCCAACAGTTATAAAGCACAAAGTAGTTGCTGTTATACAGTTTCCTCCTCCTGCCATGTACTGCTGAGAAGAGCCCAGCTTTGTTACCTTGCTAACCCCCAGCCAACAGGTGATAAAGAGGTCACTACAGGATCCACTAAAGCCATCTCCGCCCCAGGCTGAACAAGCACTGGTCCAGCAGCTTTTCTCTACAGGACAAGTGCTTGAGCCTCAGCTTTCTTGGTGCTTCTCTGCTAAACATGATCCCAGTTTATCAACATCTCTTCTTCAGCGAAGAACCCAAAACTCAGATACAGTACTCCAGATGCAAGCACAAAGTAGAAGAGGTTAATCACTTCCCTCAAAAACTGGAATTGAATTGAAAACATCTCTCATGATAGACTCTAACCTTTCTTCTACTACCAATGCAGCATTAGGAAAACAAGGCAACATAAGGCAACATTTACATGGCAGTATGATGTTACAGCAGTTATTACTGCTTACTGCATTTCTTTAGCTGGCCATTACATATGAATGGAACCACGAGAGGTGCATGAATATCTATGTATATTTTGCACATACGTATATTTACCTTCACGTTACTTCCTGCTGTGGATTCAGTGTAAGGAGGTGGAGTTGGCGGTACAACAGAAATTTTACTAGAAAGTTAAGAGACAATAAACAGTGCAAAAATTAGTATCTCATGCTAATACGTTGAAAAATAAGCTAAATACATGCTCAGTATCCTTATTATCTGCCTTTCCTGTAAAATCTGAAGATCTAGGTTCCGCTGCATGACAGGTTTTTTGCCTGTGTTTATAACATTCTCACAAAGACTGAATTAAGTCTGTCTTTCTTTCTCCTCAATCTTGGGCTGCTCTAGGCAGAATTGTCAACTTAATACCATAAGAAACATATAATTTGGGATACATTTTCTAGGCTTCTTTTTGGCTGGCAGTACTGCAATCTGTGTCCCAAGTGCTGAAATGCAATTCCTGCGCTACATGCCCCATTTTTCTTTCAGATATGTTTTCAGAAAGCAGTTATCTTTATTCACAATACTAATAAAGATCCTGCCTTGCCTCTGTCCAGGGCTGTTTGAGACCTTCTACAGCATTCCAGCCATTTCATCTGTTATAAATAGCCCTGGTCTGTAAATAAATAAATACTTAAATCTGACTCCAGTCTGTTCTTACAGCACAATCACAGACCCGAAAGGCAGCCAGCAAACTTCCTTTTGATTCCTTTCCACATACGCTGTACCTAGGTAAAGGCAAGTCCTTATGCAGCCCTGGTTAGGATCATATCTAGCTGTCTATAAGTTTCTGTCTCATGCATCTATGCTTTGCAGGTTTTCATAACATAGAAGTAACCTCTTTGTACCTTGCTTAAAAATAATAATAATAATAAAAAGAATAGGGTTTATTTTCTACTATACCATTTTAAATAGATTGTTATTCCATTATATATCACTGGTGATAATTTGAGCTTGCTTATGCTTAGGCCTCAAACCATCAGTTTATTCTTTAGTATAAAGTAGAAGGGATGCACCCTCCTGAATATTGAGCTTCTTGTCTCATATTCATTCTAAAGCTATCAAATCAGCAAAATCTGCCATTGAGCAAATATAAACATTATTGCAATTATACCTATTAATTTTTGCCTCTCATCATTTAGAAGTAGTGGGTAGATTTGAACAACGATGAAAATAGGTACACAAAAAATATAAGTAGAGCTAACAAAAATACTGCACATTCCTTCATTTCCAATCAATAAGAAACTATTACTCTAAAAAATATCACTCTAAAAAAAAACTTTTCTGTACTTGCAACCCTTCCTATGGGTTGCCAAGACATAAATGTGCATTTTTTTCCTATATTTTTATCATTTGTACTCCAAAGATATCCAGATTTGTTCTTTATAATAAAAAACCCTAAGTGATATCACGTGTTATAAATCAGCTATATTTCCTATGCAAAGTCCTAGCGTCCTCAGAACATTCGTCCTTTTATGAGTATTACCTCAGTTTCTGATAAGATTTCAAGAGCTTTGCACCAGCTGTTTCATGTCTGCCTGTGAAGGAGAAAAAAGTCACTTAGCAACAACAGCAGTTATTAATGCCTACAGAGCACTTTCTATAAATCAGTGTATTTTCAGGAAATAGCTTGTATTTACAGGAGTTTGTGTACATGCAAACGTACATTAAATCAATCCCCGTCTCATAAATCAACATACGTTCAAGGCAACACACAAATCTCTCCTATAACACAAATTTTATTGCAATTTCACTTTCTCCTTTTTCAGGTGATGCATTCAGAGACGCTCTTCATAAACCCTGAGGACAATCACATAGGGATGCCAATGGGCCCACTACTTCAAGTTGCCAAGTGCCCTCAGCCTCCTGAGGAGGCTGGAGGTGCATGAAGACATAACTAAACCATAGCATTCAAACATTAGGTAAAACTTTAAGATACATTGCAAGAGTAGGCACGTGGTAGTTTCTTGTATCTCATGACAATTTCTTTCACCTTTCCTACTAGAGAACTGGATGATGTATGACTAGCTCACAAACACACACAAAACCCTTTCCCCCCACGGGAAAATAGCAAGCATGTCACATTCCTCAGGTAGGCAGCCACGTGATGTTAAGAACAGCAAGGGGCAAGCGCTCCACCAGGCACAAACAATGAAGGCTCATAGAAATGCAGTTTGCTCCTGAGTGATCATAAACAGAAAGAATGGATAAATGCTTGCAACAAACGCCACTGGAGTGGTTTTAATCACTAATCATTCCTAATAATACCAATGCAGAACAGTATCATGTGATCCATGCTTTGCTGAAAACATAATTCATTACATTCCTTACAGGTAAATAACACATTCTGGTGGCGGTAGGAACAATAACCAACTTACTGATGTTACAAATTTCAATCAGAACTCCAGATTTAATGCTCTATTATTAACAAATAGTATCTCTATTTATTGTAACATTTAATGACTCGTTAGATTTTTAACTGACTGGTCAGTAAAAGCAATCTATCACTTTCGCTGAAACATGATTTTTAGGTAGAAGTTACACAAAATTAATAGAAAGCAGTCCAGACAACTTTTTTTTTTAATATTATTCTGCAACATGAGAAAATTCACTGTAACAAACTTTGTTGATAGAGAATGCTCCACTCGTGTTTAATCATCCTTTCAAAAGGGGGCACTGTCTCTCAAGGCTTGAAGGACACAACTAAGCAGCTCTTGGAAAGTTTTCCATTTGTTAACTCGTTTAACTACAGCACCTGGTCTAGTCAAAGGAAGCAAACAAAATTTACTGTGCCCTACAGGCTTACCTCACGTACGTCCTTAGAATTGTGTAACTTCAACAACATTACTGTTGGGCTAACTAAGCAAAATACTTCAAAGCACCCATAAAGCTCTGACAGTGCAAGGTGAGAACTCATCTACTAGAGAGAGGGACATTCAGTATCTTGCAATATCAGGTTTATTTCTGAGGAAAATATATGATTTCCCAACTCATTGTTAAAATTACCAGTTACAGACTTTCTGAAAAGAATATGAGGGAAAATGATCATTAAGGGACGCAGAATACAACCGTGCTTTAAACAACCGGTCAACTAATCCTTTAAAATAAGAAATTGTCTTAGCTAAAATGGAATTAATTTTTCACTTGTTTTAATCGTTTTAGCAGACACCATAGATCAGTTTCCTAAAACTGCTGCCTTTGGTGAATACTACTCAAAATTTGCCTGATTATATTCTTCCATTTATCAATTTCTTTCAATTCAGGTCTCGCAACAGATATTCAAGGTCCAGCGCTTTCCTTTTTACAAGTTATTCTTAAACCTAGATAAGATACAATACTGGAAATGAAACTGTAATATGAAGGAATAGTCAGGCACAAAGGGAAACAGCCACCTATCTGAAGCGGAGCTTCAAGGAAAGATGAAGGAAACCCTTTCCACCTTACTAGTTATTGTGGGTGAAAAACGAAGACAAACAGCCCCTTGGTTTGTTAATCACATTTGCCATAGGGCAAACCATCCACATCCTCTATACTTTCTTTTCATGCTTTGTATTTTTAATTGCACTGAAAAACTGAACAGAAGGCAATCTCACAGCTGGCTGAAAGTCAACAAACAGTTGGTGTTTTTAGCCTTCTGTTGATTTTTAGGTATATGTTTTTCTTTATTTCAAGCTTTCAAGGAATGATGGAATGGAACTTAGTGAAAATAACCAAAGTTCTAGCTTTGACAAACAGTGGATGCAAGATCATTTCTTTCCTTCACACAGATTTTAACAGTTCCAGATATATTTCATGTGTCATTGTATTTCTTAGTAGCCTTACGTGCTCATCAATTCAAATTGGTATGGCCAATAATTTTCTTATTTTCATTACTCACACAAAATAATTATACTTCCAAGCATTTCCTGCTGGCTTGTGTTTGCTTCATTTAGCATACAGACAAACAAGGCAAGATAACACTTGAGAGATTTTCCACCAGACATTTGAAGCAGTAAATACAGAGGTAGACTACATCCTGTGTTCCACTTAGATGAGGACTACAAATTGCACAGCGTGGCTTGTTCCAATGATTACCTTCATCTGGATATTTCTTTGCTCGTTCCTCAAAGAACCATTCACCAGCCTTTATTTTCACATCTCTGAAAAACAAGAAAAAGACATTTGAATCAACATTTTCCAAAGAGTGCATTTCTCTAACCACTTAAACAATTCAACAGTCCTTCTTAATCCTACCAGGAAACTAAGATTTCATGACTGCCCACATCGACTGACTTTGCTATGGATTTGCAAACAAATGACTACTTCTCTTCTTATTCTCCTCATTTTTGCTATGTAGAACAGCTGATCGAAAGCAGTCAATTCTGCTCTAGGCATTGACCTGAAGCCAGGAGTCCTAGGTCCGTTCCAGCTTATACAAACAATTTGCAATACAGCTCCAGGCACTTGTGCAGCCTGGTAAGATGGGGAAAAGAATCAGTGACAGGATATTCTCCCAAGCACAACTTGGGATAGTCACTAGGAAGTACACAATGAATTCAACAACCCTGAAGCAGGAAAGAAAACAGCCTTTCTTCACTTCTATAGTGGAATGATGGATTTGTGGCCCATTTCTCTTCATTTTGAAGAGACTAATATCAGTGATGGCAGTGCGATTCATAGGTACACTATCACGGTATTAGAAAGACAATGATTAACGTATCTAAAATCATGTCAGATTAAATAGCTGCCAAGAGCAGAATTTCAGCAGACTTGACACTTGTATTTTGTAGTTTCCAACTGAATTAGATAAAGTCTGCAATGTGAACTCAACCACTATTAAAAAGGTAAAAAAAAAATATTTAACTGAGGATCCTCTGGAGCCTTAAGGTACAAATTCTCATCCAAATGTCTTCCTAGACATTAGGGCATACCATACATCTCAGCTCCATGTGGATTTTGGGATGCTTACTATAGGAAGAATTTCCACCAAAAAAGTTTCCTCAGTGCAAGTATCAATAAACTTTATTTTCTACCCAGTGGTTAATTTTCCTTCTTTGAAATTAAGATCTGTGTTACCATCCCCTCTGCCAAACTTCCTTGAAATTGGCAACCAATGTACAGACAGTAAGTTGATGTAGGGGCTTGCCTCCATAGAAGAGCAAAAATCTCTAAACAAGAGCTATACTGACATCACTGAAAGCCAGGAAACAAAATCCCTGGACCAACCGTTCCATTCTCTACTGTACTCTCTAGGCACATGCAGGAGGAGGTGGCACAGCACTGATTCAGCCCTCTTGATCCCAATGCAAGCGCCGCCTGACTTTGCATTTTCAGTCAGTTCTATGAGGTACATCAATTTTGAAGCTGCAGAACTCTCCTATTACTTTACTTATTACTCTTGTGGTAACCAAGATTTAAAATTAAAATTTCAGGACCTGAAAATCAGCACTTCCATTTCTTAGTCATTGTTTTTCCCTCACCAGAATAAGCAGAAGGTGCTGACTAGTACTTACCACACAGCTGTGTTCTCTAAGATTTGCAGCCTTGATGCAAAGCTCACTGGAGATAACTGAAGGAGACTGACTGTTTGAATGAACTTTGCACCAGAATTAAATAAGATCAAATGTAAATTCTGTACTTCTTTTTTGCTATAATGCAAAATTCACAGAAGAATCCCTTCGTATCAGCAAGATAAAAAATAAAACTTCGTCAGAAAAAGTCAGAATGTATTTTAATCCATTTAGAAAATGTTTTCCCATTTAAATGTCCGGACAACCTTTTGAAATAATTAAGGATGCACAGTACTATATCAAGGCACTTTGGTAACTAGCTGCTATCTAGAGGGGATTTCCACTTTAGCCACCAAATAACTGGAAACTAATTTAAATAAAAAGAGAAAGTGGGGAAGGGGGGCAAATCTAGACAGGGATACATAAAGTTAACTTTCTAAACCTCTATTCTTAGCGTTCATAGCATTAAGTACAGACAGAGAAACACACATCAAAATTCAGCAACTGCTTTGTACTAAATTCAGGAGTGGTTTATTTATCTATCTTATGTGTAAACTGCAAAATAAACTGAGGATTCAGAGAGCACCTTTTCAGTGATAGTTTACAGTCTCTTCCAGAACATAGAAAATGACTTCAAACTACAATTAGAAATTCATTCAGTTTACGACTAATACCTTCTCTCACACTTCTCAGGCATTATTTAAACCTCATTTTGATATCTTAAGAGGGAGTGAGGTGGTGCATTAGTCTTGTGTTGGCATATAGTAGAATTTCACCCAAATGCTCACCCTTTGTACAGGGATTTATGTCAACCAGCAGAGCTGTTGACTCTTTTTCAAGACTCTCTTTACTTATAGAACATTAATTTCTTTTTCAATCCAGGTTGAAAATATATCTAAACCATTTGATTTAAAAAGATTCTGATTAATAGAAGGGACCGTGATGGAGTGTTTTGATATAAAAATTGTACCAATGCAGTAAAAGAAAGATTATTTCCTTTTTCCAGGAAAACAAAACCAAGGTGACAGAGCAAAATAAGTAAATAACGATTTCAGTGTAACCAAACTTGAATCTCTGCTCTGACTGTGTTTAAGCAGTTCCCGATATAAAGCAGAAGTTGCTAATGATGTTAAATGCATACACAACATGATTTCACACTATTCATTCATCCAGGTTCCTCATCTCAGTAGCATGAGGCAAAAAAAAACAGAAGAAAAACAATAATGATCAAGAATGTCAAGAAATATGCTATAGTACGGGGGACCCATTATGATGCACCTCTTCAGTATTGACTCGGGGACATCTATTGACTAGAGTGCCATCTAGAGTTCAGATACTAAGACTGTTCTGTTTTTTTTTTTTTTGCAATTAATATCTTTGCAAGAGAGATGACACCACCTCTGGCCTACTCTGAAAATGCATTTTGGTAAATGCAGGAAAGGACTTCTGACTCCATGAAGTATAGGGCAAAATTCCTACTAATTCCTCTGATCTTCACCCAACATATTCATTCTTTCTGCCGAAGGCTTTGGTTTATTATCTGTTTAAAGCAATAAATACACACAAAAACAGTGAGCATCCAGTATTCAAAGCCAACGTAAACCAAACAAGAGTAATCAATAATTTCCCTAAACCGTTAGCACATCTTACCCATGAGCATAACAAACGGTGCATTTCCAAAGGGAGGGGTTCAGGCAGACACGGCATTCAGAGCACACTCGATGACTACATCCATTGCACACTGCTCCTCTGTTCAGCAGCAATCCAAGGGATTTCTGGCAGCGAGCACAAGACCTCTCCTGGTATTCATGGCTTACATTTCTTGCCCCTTTCCATCGAAGCTGGTGCAGCTGCATTTTCAGTTTCCTAATCATCCAGGTCAAAAAGGAAAGAAGGAAAAAAAAAGCAACAATGCAAGTTACAAGCTGATAACCTGGCTGCACAGCGTCACTACCAGTTGGAGATATATCCTTCACCATATGACCTTATTGTGAGCACTGCCTGAAGGCATCCTCCAGGTGCATATAGAACAACAGCCTAATATAAATGGGGTTCCATTCACATCAACTTCACCCACTCAGGACAGGGCACTGAAATTATGTATACGAGTGATCACATGCTCACATACAAAAATTTAGACTAAACTGTGCTCCCTTTTGATGTTTATTGATGATATAATGATGACAGTTGTTATTATATTAAGATTACTTGACTAGAAGAATCAAATCTTCTATCAAATAACAGTAACAAATGCATCTCCTGAAGGTTAAACAAAAGCCACATCTGACCTAAACATCTAAACCTCTCCGTTCCATTAACCTTGTTTCCATAACAAGCAGCAAGAGGCAAGATCTGTTTTTCATTGTTAGCTACATCACCAATAGTTGTTAATGACTTTCTAATCAATTCAGATTTTTTAATAACCCTTTACTTACTTTACATAATCATTTAACAAGTCCAGTAATACTTACATAAATGTTTACTGTAAACAAAGTTTAAGTGTCTATAATTTATTAAGAAATAATAATTAAAACCTTCTAACTTAGCAATACAAATACCATGTATTACATGAGGAAGCAACGTGGCAAAGCAAGCTTCAAGCTGCAAGGAAATCCTTACACAATCCCTAATACAAAGCAAATGAACTGCTGAAGGATTATCCTTTATCCTTTACCACCGGGATACTTGTATAGGGTGAAATAATTACACAGAATCCTTTTTCTAACCAATGACATCTATTGACATCCACTGAGAAAGTGCAGTGCTCTTGTTATCTGTTATATACGAAAAGGAGCAGAGATGGATTCAGCACAGTAAGGAGGTGTCTGACAATGCTTAACTTCAGTCCTGGCTCAACAGAGGTTAAATTAGCCAGCCATAGGATCTGAATGTGTTCTGCATTATCAGGGCTTCACAGGCATATGTAGAACATGATAATAAGAATGTCATAAAGCCTTCACTGGGGAAGAAATAGAGGCACCAGCTGAACTGTCTATGAATGTTAAGTAAAGTTCACTAAGTAGATCATTCCCTGAGCAGTATTTGCTCATCTTTAACGTAGCCAATAGCGTGATAAATCCAAGAGGCTCTGGTTAACTCCTAGTTTTCCCACAAAATTTACAAACTTACTAGCTAACAAGAAACAAAAGAAGGAATACATTGGGAATGACAGCAAAGAGGAAGAAAAAGAACAGAAATAACAAAAAGAGGAAAGGCAAGTACCTTACTCTTTCTTCCTCTGTTTTTCTCACCATCTGGTCACGGTACAGGACTTCCAGAACAGCCTCTCTTTCCAGTTCCTTAAGGAAGTTTAGATTAAATTCACAGGCCATTTTCCCCAAACTTCACAACTCCTGACTTACTGCTCTACCACATCCAAAACAATGGATACTACGTTAGAGAATATAACGAGGCTCTTAAGAGATCTGAGTGTTTATCAAGTGTTGTCGGTCTTCTTATTTCATTGGTGATAGGTTTCGCTGCGTCACGCTCTTGAAGAAAAAAATAACTGTGTCTGTCTTCACACAAGGCATCATTTAAGTGTCTCTGCTACCCAGGGAATATGAACAGCAAGGTTATAGCAGCCTTGACTTTTTCACATCAAAGAACTTGCTCTTTGCAGAGTGGTTCCAAAAGGGATGAGAGCTTGCAGCAAGGTCTCAGGTACAGCTTTAACTGCCACCAGATGGAGGGAGCCAGCATAAAGGATTTGGGAGAATGGTTTGCTTCACTTGGTCTTGTAGATTTGGAATTTCAGGATCTAGAGAGAAAAATAATATGTTTTATTATTCCTTCTCCTCACTTCTTTAAGTGATTTCAATAGTATTTGAGTGATAACTTCTAGAGAACACATTTTGCTATACTCAAGACCTTTCATGAACAAATTCAGATACCTGAGAGATTTTAAGACAGCCTCATTCTTCAGAAAGCCTCAATGTAACACACTCTGCTATGAATTTCCATGTTTTTCAGACAGTCAGTGCAAAACAACCAATAAAAAAGCCCAAGTCAGTTTCCAGCACAGGCCCCATGACAGGACGAGTCATACTGGTTGAGACAAATCCTCCTTTCTAATCTCATCTCACTGAACAGACAAAATAACACAAGCCTGCAAGAAAGATGGAAAAGCCCCTTTAAGAGTCATTTCTATCAATGATCTGACTTCTGTTAAGCCTAGATAAGATGTTTTTCACACAATAATGACATTATCTTTGTTAATACACACAAACACCAGAATGCTAAGATACGTATTATTTTGTAGCTCAGTGCACTAACCATTTTTGCACCAAACATGACATTAATGTACAGATATATGAGAAGTATAAAAATCAAAACAGATTCACAAGTGTATTTTGGATATATTCTCTGACCTTCATTTCTGTAAAACTCCTACCTAAATACAATAAAATTTCAATGTAGCAAAGTAGAGAAAGTTATTCTTGAATCCAATTTAGCTAACACACTATATTCAGTTTTAATATTACTGTTTAGTGCATATTAGAGCAAATGTAAGTGCATTCCAGTCACAAAACACCAAATATTAAAGATACGTAAGTGAAACCAGGTCAAGTGTTTCAAACGTCATGTGAACTAAATACAGAGTCAGATTTTCCATTAGGGCAGAAGGGGAAAAACTTCACTGAAGCAGAGAGATTTCACTGACACATTTCAGCTGAGAATCCAACCAAAGGAAACATTATCTTAAAATATTACGAGAGTTTTCAGGTTAAAAGAAAAATCTTTAGCTGTACGAGTGACAATGAATTTTTGAAGTCACAGGGAATTAGTTTACATACAGCTTGCCACAACTGAACTACTTAACTTCACACAAGCAAAAAATGCAGGTGATAACTTCTACTGACATAAACAGCATGCATTCCATTATTGTATATTTTTTTCATGACACTCTTCAACAGACACCAGAAGGACAAAGCATTTCGCAGACGTGTTAAAAAAGAAAAATAGACTGGCTTCCTGTGGAAACAAAAGAGACAGAGATAGGCATAATCACATTCTATTTCCTTAGCAAGTGCAATTTCACAGGATATTACTCAGTTGAAACCTAAAAAGCAATTTTTTAACATGCTGTTTTCAAAGGTCCCTGCTGCCTTCACCTGCTTTAATCTTTCACCTCAAGGATAGGACCAAGGATTGACAGATGCTTAGAGCCTTTGGTGCTGTTTAAGTCATTACAACCTGAAAGAGCAGTCAGTACAAACTCAGGGAGCTCTGCATTATATAGGACAGTGAAATGGCCATTATGGTATCCAAAAGCTGGAATTCCTGGGAGTTTATAGAAAGCCCTAAGGCTAGTGTGTTTACAATGTCATCAGAACATCCTGCTGAAACATCAGGATAAGCATACATATTCATGACAGTCATTGGTAGGGGGAACATCAAATAAAACTGCTCCAGTGATGTTAATGAAAATACACATGTGCCTTACTGAGCTACACCCCAGTGTGCAACAGTTACTAGGAGCAATATCTGCTTTTAAGAAAGCACAGAAATAGTCACTGCTGGGTATCCCTTCCAAACTCTTTAATAAAAGGACCAGCTCTTTCTCTGTAGAAAAGGAGAAAGCTTTCCATATTTCAAGCCTATATTAGGAAATGGATTTCAAATGACATCTTTAAAAAAATGTATATATAAAAATAATTAAGGGCACACAGAATCTTAAAAAAATATATATATTATGTGAGTCTCTAAATCTATATTTTCAGCTGTTCAAGCCTATACAACTCTAAACAGCACAAGGAAAGGAATAGTTTGGAGCCTTCCTTCTTTCCACACTGTCATTCCCACAGCTATGCTCTCCAGGAGGAACGGCAAGATTCCTCAAAAAGACCTCACAAAGACCTCAGTCCGTCAGTGATACCACAAACATCAGCACTTGCACCACTTGGTCTATCGCCATACTTCAAATTCCATCCACAGTGATAGATCTTTTAAGCACTGAATCGCCTGCCAGCAGTGGAGAACTAAAAGGGGCTAGGATCATCTTCTGACACCAGAAAGCAGAACAGATCTACTGCAGAGAGAAGTGCCCGGGGCCCTGTGTCTAACAGCATCTGCACTGTGCAGAGAAAATGCCTCCCCGGCTCTCACTGCTAGGCAAGATCATCATATACTACAGAGAATAAAGATCAAATCCAGCACAGAACCAGGAGTTCTACAAGTACTGCAATTATTTTTTTAATCTTTGTGAAGATTTAACCTCAAGTAACCATTGTGTTCCATCAGATTTTTTTGCACATTCAAAAGATAATTCAAAGCCTCATGTATTAATGGAGTCCTTCTGATGCAATTATCCTTGTGCCTCACAACAGATTCGAGTCCTTAAACATCTCCAGGAAGCATTCAAGTTGGACTGAAAAGCTCACCACCACTGTAAAAGAAGAGCTCTTCTAACACTGAAGCCGTTTGCACTAGATTTGTTTTTCAATAGCATTAATGTTGCTTTTATCGTGCAAGGAGGGTCATTACAGGAAAAACAACTTAAAACCTCCACAAATGCTCTACTTTCATATTTACCCATCAAATCTATCCATCTTACACAGTCAGCTAAGCTCACAAAACCAAGCACCTTCTGTGTAAAACCAAAAGTAACAGCAACCTGGTGAGTAAATACCATGATACTTCTCCCCCTTCAGCTCAAAGCTCGTACTTTTTCCCCCACACACATTATTTTAAACATCATATTTAAGAAAATTTAGCATCAAGCAGACTGTAGAATACCTTTTGATAATATTGTGTCAGTCCACCCATAAAGGAGATCAGAGAACCAACACGGTCACATCTTAGGAGAGGAAGACGTGCATGCAACCTCAGAAGACTTTGCTTTTTTTTCTTTACAATCAAGATAAAATAGTACGCAGCTGAAACTTAACCAAAAGGCCTATACAAGTTACACTTTGCAAAAAGTAGCGTATTTTATACGATCTTAAGCTTACAAATGCTTGACCTGGCATGCTACTTTCTCTCAAAGCAATTTTGCATATGATGTATTATTGATCTCTTTTCAGATCCTTCTGCATTAGCAAAATAGCGATAACTAAATAAGTACAGTTAAAGCGACCTTCTTAAGCCAGAGCCTTCACTGACCTGAGATAGTTGGATAATTTCATTAATTAACCCCAAAGGTAGATGTCTTACAACAGTAGCTAGGACACAGATTAAAGAGGTTCAGAAAAAAGATCATCATCACAAAAGTTACTGGAACATACGGCTATTTTACATTTTGTAGATACCATACATTTATTCTTAAGAACATTACAAGCATTATTTCATATAGCCTTTCAACAGTTCAATTTTCACATCCTTATATTAATATATTAACTAACAAGTGTGCATACAATACATATATAATATATTACCAGATCTATGTCTTGTGATTTTAATAATCTCACCTCAACAGTTAACATAAAAAGACAATATTTTAAGTTGCAATTGTGGCCTTCCCACAAAGCCTTTACAGTAAAAATACATTCCCTTGCGTAGTACTGAACAGTTAAAAAAAAAAAAAGCTGTCCTTACCTTTTCAACAGCCATCAAAGGAAGATACGCGGAAGCAAACAGCTTTAAGAGATGAGTAGCACTCCTACTATTTACTTATTTTCCCTGAAAGAAAACCAGTAGTTGTTCTCCACCAAAATTAGACCAAAGTACATACAGAAGAGCATCCTCAAAACAGAAGCGATCAAAGAGCTCCAGCATTGTAAGTCTTTGCAGGCTCTGGTTTTGTCACCAGCAACAATCAATCAAAGAGAAGTTAGTCATCTTTCTAACATCAAAAAGAGACTCAGCACAACAGAACACAAAAGCTGACTGATAACAGCAAAATAGGCTTGGTCCCTAAGCCACACACAGGAAGAGAAGTAGCTTTGAGTTGTATTCAATTTCTTTTTCTGATACCATAGATGTAAAAATACTACTAACCTCAACGTCCCCAGAACTCACACAGAAAACACTGCTTGTAACATAAGCAGTTCTTTCTTCTGCTCTGAATGGCAGAGCAATTAATAGAAACAAACAGAGAAAAGCAGACAGATCAAAATAATGCATTTTTACTTATCTAGGAAAAGCAGAAAATTAGTCTACCTACAAGAAATAAACATGATTTAATTTAAAAGGTAGAGTTCTACTTGGATTAGATATCTCAGTTCACTCTATTACAGAAACAAGCAGAAGCAGTGAAGTTCCAAATTGAATCTAATTTACTTAAAAGTCCGGAAATTCTCCTGGAAATCCCTTTCTTATAAACTGACTCTATCAGATAAATCACATATAGACTATAGAAGCCCTTCTTAGCATCTTAGGTGTTAGGAGAAATACTGGTTTTAGTTAAAATTAAATCAAGCACTGCAATTCTACTCACGTGGCAGAATGAATCCACCTGCAATCTTGTAAACTCCTTACATTTGGTAGGTTCAAGTATTTCCACCTGTGCACATTGAGCCTAATCATGTTCAACCGTATTGCTCAAGAGACAGCAACAGCTAGCAAGGCACAGAGCTAAGCCAAACAAAGAACGCATGGATAATCTGAGCCTTCATTTTGGGCAAAACTTTAACTAAATAAAATAAACCATGGAGTGTAACTACCACCAGTCAGAGGCTCATTAAGCCAGGCTGGAGGAACAAAGCCATGAAGCTACACCTGAGGTCAACATCAATACACCTACCAGAGCAGGGCAAAAATAATTACCTAAATTGCTCTTGGAGACTTCCACTGAGGAGAACTTTGCAACCCACCCTAGAAATCTCTTTCATGCTTCGTTATCTCCGCTGTTGGATCTCTGCTGGCTGAGAGGAGGAGTTTGGGTTCATCCTGAGATGCTGGTCAGAAGCAGCAGGAGATGGGTTCTGACATAGGGTTTGGGATACAGAGCAGAGGCACGCCCCAGAGACAGGCCTGCAGCACAGGGCACGGCTGGGGCAATCAGTGCAGCTGAAGCGCACCTGTGCCCTCAGGGCCTCAAGACTACAACTCCTAGCCTGCATGCACAGGGCTAATGATTCCTGCTACAGCATAGGCTTTTGCCTTTGCCCCCCACTGGGTTATTCTCATGGGTGTCATCGGTAATCTGAGCAACCTATAAAAACTGCACAAACACCAATGTAAAAAAAAAGTGCAGTCTTTAAACTCATTGTTTAGGCACTAAAAATAATTAGATCAGCTTAAAACCATATGGATATACCGGCTCCTTAAGTCTTCCCTGGTTTTGTGTTGTTTTTTTTGTTTTGTTTTGTTTTTTTTTTCCAGTTCCTGAACATACACAACACACTCAGGCCTCCTTTTTAAGCTTTGTTTCTAAAACCAGGGTTCTGAATCCCTTTGTCAGGTCAGAACCTTTAGGGTGGTGACGCACTGGAACAGGTTGCCCAAGGAGGTTGCAGACGCCCCATCCCTTGAGGCATTCAAGGCCAGGCTGGATGTGGCTCTGGGCAGCCTGGTCGAGAGGTTGGCGACCCTGCCCAAGGCAGGGGGGTTGAAACTGGATGATCATTGTGCTCTTTTCAACCCAGGCCATTCTATGATTCTACAATTCATTCTATTCTATATGATCTCTCGGATCAGCCTTGAACGCCAACCGCCCTCTACGGGCACGAACACCAGAGCAGTCTCCCCACCCAGACCTCGTGCGGTCGCTATGGAAACCGTACCACCTTGGGGGCGCAGAACCAAACCAGTCGGTAGCTGCGGCTAACGCAGCGCTCCCCGTTGCTACGCACCCGAGACGCAAACCACGCGCTGCACAAGCCGGGGTAGTGCGCAGGCGCACTGCCGGCTGTTCGACCTGGGAGGGCGCCCGACTGCGCTGCTCTCAAGCACGGACTGGCACCAGACGCGCAGACGCAGAGCGGGAAGCGGCTGCGCATGCGCAGTGCGAGGCGCGTGGTAGAGAGGGGCGGTGCCGAGACGGTTCTTAGGGCGTGAGGTGCTGCGGCGGTACGATGGACGACTTCCAGGCAGGGGAGGAGGTAACGTCCGGGGGTAGGGTGGCGTCGGGGTTGCCTCGGCGTTTTCTTTTAGGAGGCTGTGGGCTGGCGGAGGGTCTCGCATTCCCCCCTCAGAACGCCCCAGGCCGCTAGGAGCCCTTGTGGCTGGGCGATGCCGGCGGCGTTTGCGTGCCGGGCAGCGGCTGGCGGAGGGCAGAAGTAGGGCTCTTTCCTGTGCCCAGGGCCTGCAGTGCTGCTCCTACGGAGGGCCGGTGTTCTCAGCGTGACAGCTCGCGGCATTGTTCTTAAGCACGTCCGTTGGGACTCGGCCAGACAATAGCAAAGCAGCTGTAGGGATGGAGGTGTGTCGGATTCGCGCTGCTTTGTCCTGGTTGCTGTGCTACGCAGGTGCGGGTGCCCTGTCTCTGAAGATGCCCAAATGTCACTTGTTTCATCTCTACCTCCTGGAGCTTGAGAGAGGGCTGAAGGCGGTAGGGTATGCAGACACTAGATTTCCCTTTTGGTTTCCAAACGGCAGTTTTCTTTATATCACTGGCTGAAATTGTCATGACAGCTTCTCCTTGAGCTGTGAATCGATGCTTGGTCTGCATCAGTGCTCTGAAGATGTCGGTTTCATTCAGCTGTAAGCCGTGTCTGCACACTGAGGCTGTCTGCAGCCTGTTCTGTGAGCCACAGACATTAATGCTTACTGTAAAATGGGTTTATATGTAGACAGATATGCTGTATCATTATTTCATGATGCTTTCAAATTAAAATCTGGGAGCTTTAACTCAATGTCAGTGTTAGTTCGTCTGTCACTTTTGATTACTTTGCTAAGAACGTTCCCTTGACTGGGTTTAGGGAGCTTGAGTAACTATGAGCTGTGCCAGACTAGACATCTGGCTCACAAGAAATCTGACAAGCATAAATTAAGCTTCTAGTGTATTTTCTTAACAACGATCGAACTGTGTATATAGAAGAATGTGTTCACTGATGATTTAAAATTCCTTTTTCTTTTTTTTTTTGTAGACATCTTTTGTTGTTGATGAAGTCAGTAACATCATTAAAGAGGTAAGCTAACATTCTCACTTTGGTACAGAAGTATGCTATGCTGCGTGCTAAAAAGCATTCAAGGAAATCTGTTATCTGGAATTCTGTTACACATTAGTTAGGCTGTTATTGAGGCGAAGGTAATCATGGATTAATTTAACCGTTGGAAATGATACCTAGGCTTAGTTGTGATATGTATTACAACTTCAAAAGACAATGAAAATAACTGCATATACTTCTTTCTGGTTGCAGTGTATCCCTGATTAGAATTTCTAGGCAGATGCTGAATGTGAAAACCTGTCAGATAGATGTTATGTTTCATTAACGTACAACATTTCATACAGATAATCTTCATGTGCATGTTACTGTGACCTTCTGAGATGCTTTTCCTCCAGAATGAATAGTTTGTTTGAAATAACTGGACTAATTCTTGTTGCTGAGGAACTAATTCTTGTTGCTAAGAGGTTTGTTTTTTGTGTCCAGTTCCTCTTGCAGAGTAGGCAGGTCTGTAAATTGGGTGGGCGCGCTCTGCTACACACTCCTGTCTCATCTGAATCTGAAGTACTTCTGTAGTTACTTCTCGAACAGTTCCTGCCAGCAAAATGTAGTGACAAAAAACATGCAACTTTAATGTAGTTTTATTTATGTCTTAAAGGAGCTTTCCTCACAAGTAAACCAGATTGTTTGGCTAACGGCTTCTGCTCTATTAGTAACCAAAAATTACGTGAGTCTTTTGTTTTGATTTCGGTCCTTGTTCCCAAAAATGACTGCTGGAAACCCCGTGCATTATTTCTACAGAATAATATCTGTGAATGAGCTGTTGTTCTGTGCATTTTTTCAGTCTCTAAGGGACTGTTTAAATGTGAGACCCTCTTCATAACTCAGGCTCCAGGACATTGGGATGGGAATTACTGATGCAGAATAAAGATAGCACAAAATGAAGAGGAAGGAATATATGATTATAACTTCTGTGTCTGCTTCGAACTCTGAATTGCGAGTTCTGTAGCATTTTAAAATACTTCCAACAATCCTGAATAGTACATAGGACTACTTCTGTGTGTGTGCTGTCTCATCCTCAGTGTTCCATGTTCAGATGAGTTAGTGGGATCTTTGTAGACTGACAGCATTGTAACTTGTGTTTGTTGCCCACAGGCCATAGAAAGTGCAATAGGTGGCAATGCCTACCAGCACAGCAAGGTGAACCAGTGGACAACAAGTGTGGTGGAACAATCTCTAAGCCAACTCACCAAGCTGGGGAAACCTTTCAAGTATATTGGTGAGCTCAACTTTTTGTTTTCTGATAAAGCTGGTACAGTGACACACACACTGATGAATTTTAACAAAACACAGTTTAGTAGGAACTGTTAAGTACTTGTAAGCATGCATGTCTGTGTGTGTGTCTGTGTACATGTGCTATAATGAGCGTAAATGTAGCTAAATATCAATGATAATGCATTAATAAAAGCTTCTCTACTGACAAACAGTGACCTGTGTGATTATGCAAAAGAATGGTGCTGGGCTACATACAGCAAGCTCTTGCTTCTGGGACAACTCCAGTGATGGTAAGGAGCAACACTGCTGGATGCTTCAGCTTGCAACTTTAACACTAATCCTCCTGAAACTAAGTAGCATAGATTTCTATTCTCTTTTTAGTTTCCTGAGTGCTGTAGTTCTGGAATAATAGCATAGTTTTGTATTTTTTCCCACATCGCTGTGATCCTGACTAATAAATGGTAACATGGGGTGCTTAGCTGTTGCAAAAGCTTCCTTCGTAAGGTTCTTAAACAATGAATAAACATGCATATAGAAACATGCATTTTAATGTTAAGTCACTGTAATTTTCTTCTGTCTCTGAAAGCTTTGTTTTGCGTTTGTAGGAACCTGCACTGTGAGATGGGAGAATAAGACTATGTACTGTATTGTCAGTGCCTTTGGACTCGCAATATGATTGCCTTGGAATCAGTTGTACTTCAGTTCTTTTCTACTCTGGCACTTGATTCCATCTCTGCTCAAACTGTGAATGCACTGAACAACTTCCAGTTTTCATGTACTTTTTCTATAACTCTTTTCAGATGTGAGAACATGCTGTTACATGGTTTGTGTTTGTATTTTTACTGTTGTACCAGTGTTGCCACGCTGTCTTAAAACTTCAAGAACCTCTCTTTAAGGTGCTAATACTGAAATCTGCTGCAGCGTAAACACTTTCTCGATTTCTTTTTTAAAACCAAATTAAGTAAGACACCAACTTTCACACTTTGTACTCTTGGTTAGCATTAAATTATTGAAATTCATAACCAGTGGTGTGACTCATTTCAACTTAAGCCTGTTCGAATCTCTAGGAGTTCCACCTCTGTCACCTCTCTTCAGTACAGTTTAGATGTGCACCCCAGACTACAACTCACTTCAACATATTCCAAGAAAATGAGATATCAGTGGGAAAGTAACTTGGCTGCATTTTTTTGGGACCTGTTTAATCTGCTTATACAGCACTTAAGGCACAGAAGAGTAACAAATAAATGCCTTCATTAAAAAAAAAGGCACATTTTTTGCATTCTAGAAGTGCTCAGCAAGCTGTATGTAAAAAAAAAAAATCACTTGCCTGTGCATCCAGTTAAGGTGTTAGCTAAGTCTTGATCTTGCTTCCTGCTAAACCTTCTATACATCTTTTTCTGATCAAAAAGATGAGTTCTGATATACTATCAGTTTCAGACTGCCTCTGTGAGCTATAATGCTGCTGCTGAACATGCTGCCTAGTGAACACTTGGTAATTAGACAGTTGTCTAATTAAGAAAATGTGAGCGATTTCCTTATGCTTAGGAAGCTGTATGCAATGTTTCAAAATCTGTCAACTCCAGCTGTCTGCAAACAACCCACCACCAAAATTCCCTGGTTAATGCTTGCAAACAGCCTCCTAGATCTAATTCAAGTAACCAAGTCTGAATATACATAAAATACACAAGAAGTGAAAACAGTAGGTAGTAATGCAGAAGGAAAATAAAGACTGAGATACAAGATAAAGATACAAAACTTTATTATGAACATATTTAACAATGATTATGCACGTGAAGTCTTCCAAGAAACTCGATACACAACTTTTGCTTGAAGTAGTATTTTTTGGTTCATATTCAAGACTAGGATGAAGATTTCCAACTTAACAGGTAATTTGCTGTCCTTAATACAACCTCTAGACATAGAATATTTAACATGTCCCCATGCACACTTTGTCAAAGCAGCATTTAATTTACAGCTTCTCATTAAACAGAGCATTTATCTTACACATTTTATACCATTTTGGTACACAAATACTCCATATTTTAGCTTCATTTTACATATTTACAAACCTCAAAAAATTTACAGTAATGCAGAGTTTCTTACTGGCATACGCAAAAGGAAGTGGGCGAAAACTAGGTGACTGGATACAAAGTTGTCTTTTGGCTCAGAGATAGGAGATGGAGATAGATTAAAGCCTTTTCTAGCTGGAAACATTCTTTTGTTTTTTTAAACCACATAGTTCCATAGGTCTGCTGGACTTCCTTACTGGTGTTGAACCTTATGCTACTTATTCTTTGCCAGGCCCAGGAAAGTTTCCAACGACTCCTAACACCAACTCTATTTAGAGCACATGCTGCAGAAAACGGCTGCAGTAAATGGGTTCATACTCAACTGTAATTGATTCCTTGAAAGTCCCATCTTGATCACAATGGACATGGAAGTCTTGCAGTTATTTACTAGCAAGCATCTCCTGGAGAGCAGCAGCACTACACCTGTGGTAACTCTGTTTTCCAAGCTCTGGTAGGGCATGAAATATTGAACTATTTTTAACAAAAATAAAGCCTAATCTGGCTTCTTATCCAGATCTCTTCTGTTTCATCCTTAGGTTACAATACATTACTTGGTGGTGAATTTATGCCACCTACTCCCAAGCTGTCTGCAATCCAGATTGTAATATTCCTCAAACACTACCTCTGATAAGGGGAGTGAAGTTGAGATATCTTGCTAGCAGATCTGCTTCACTTTTTCACCATGAACAGTATTTGCTACAACAGTTCTTCAGTCAAGCTTACTATTACACTCTAGCACTTCTGAAATACTGAAGTATTTTGCATGGCAAACACTGCTTAGACAATCTCTAAAGAAATTAACAAATTATTTTTGTAGTGGGACACTTAACTTACGCACCTATTTCCCTATCTGAGCTTTCCTATTTTCATTTCAAATGTAGTCACGTGGAAAAGTTAAGGTAGACAAAGTGGCAAGTGAAACGGGCTGAGAACAGCTTTGAAAAAAAATCACATTTTCCAAGTTAGATTTAAAATACTTCTAGGCATCCCAAAGATACCTAAGAAATCCCAAAGCATGAGACTGTACTTCAGGTTTGACTGTAACAACCAGCTCAGACTGTGATAAGAAACAGTACACTTTTCACATTTGTCAAATCAAGTGTTTTATCAATTCAGAACAACTCAATTAAACAATATGACAGTCAAAGAGATTTGAATAGGTAAGGATCTGAATTTTTGGAAACCTAACTCCTGTACTCACCCCACTGCAATTGAGAGGGGCCTGGGGTACACAACAAACATCTAGTTGGCTTTGGAGTCTAACTGTGCAAATTCAAACAACTGTAAGCCCCAAGAAAATCACATAGGGAATAATAAAAATGAGGTTGGGCTCATCTAAGTTAAAAACATCACCCCTTATACTTGTTAAAAAGGTTTAAAAGAAAATGCTGAAAGTATGGCTTCCTAGAGTTCATTAACAAAAAACCCACCAACTTGGTACACATCTGTAATGTTTCCCTGTACATTTTTCTAAATGGACACCAATTAACAACAAAATTAAAAACTCTCTCTCTCTCCCCTTCTTCCTGGCCCCCCTCACCTCGTTTCCTTGCTTTAGCCATACAGTAGTGCTTTGGCTTCTAACAAACAATAGCTTGGTACACAAAGCTGTGAATTCCAAATATCCTCAAAAGTTACACATTACATACACACACAACATCTTACCACACATCTCAAACAGAGTGCAGATTTAAATCTGAACTATTTTTTAAATGACAACAGGTTTGAAACCACATGAAGCAGTTCCTTTGATCATCCGTAAGTAAACTGCTACCCTGTAACGTCTCCCCTTAATGCTCTTGAACAGGTACAGGGAGGTTATTGTGCTGCAATAGCCTAAACCAGCTGCACAAACACAGAATAAATCTATGCCCCCCCCAGTGTGATTCAGTAAGTTCAGTTCGACCTCATTGCACTGCTCTGCTTAGACTAGTTCTGTCGTAAGCATGATTTACTAGTGTAAGCCAGCACCATTTTCTGCCTAATATACAGCAGCAGGGCAGAGAAATGTTACAGAAGTACATTACAGTTATGAATCTATTTTTTAAAAAAGAAGAGACTGGTCAAGTCCTTGAAAATACAGAAGTAGTTGGAAACAAACAGCATTCACATAAATACAGAGCTGAACGGTGGTGTGGGAGAATAACGGCTTTTAAACAGAGAAGCAGCAGCATTGTATGAGGAATACTGCATTCCCATATAACTGTTCCAGCACAGACTGGAATACAGAATCATGAAATGTTTGGGTGAAAATTTCAAGCAGTACTGCTGGCAACTATGGTATGACAGAGAAGTTGAGCTATGCACAGAACGTGCTCAAAAGCTGTTAAGCAACTTCAAGGCATGAGCACCCGTAATCATTCCCAGAATGCATATTAACTGCCAATAAATATAACTTCATGAAAAAGTCTGATGTAGAAAAAGCATCTAAAATGAAATGTTTGGAAATATGAAGTTATACTTCTCTGTGGAACTTCATACTGCATTCTTCTAAGTGTAACAATCACCTCCAGAACACACACACAGAAAAGTTCTGACTTCCTTCTGAGGTTTATTGCTGCCTAAATATTTTCTGTTGAAAGGGCTGCTGAAAAATAACCAACAACAAAACAAGCAGTTTTGCTGGGGTGATAAAGCATGTTATGAAACCTGTATCATACAAATAACTTTGGACCACAGCCCATTTTTGCTCACTAGAACATGACTGTTTGCACATATCCCACACTTGTAACGTATCTAGCAAATCCATTCAAACGAGTTAAAAGAACGGTTTGAAGTCTATACCACCTCTTAGAAGGAGGAATGGGAAGCTTTTGTTTTTCTGCATTTCTAAAAAAAAAAAAACCAATTAAAAAAAAATGGAGGCAGAAAAGAGAACCTTAAAGCACATCTTTCCCTGCCTCCAGTCCAAATGACTAAGGTAGAAAATTGAAAGGGAGAAGAGGCACTTCATACAGCAGTGAACAACAGAAAAGGAGCTAGCAAAAATGCGAGAGGTTTAAGATGCTACGTTCTACATAATCCTAAGGGGAGGGGGAACGACGACAAACCACCAAGCAGCAAAGAAGCAATTTTAAAATCAGTACGTAATCCGTGACACCTCAAAATGGACATAGACTTAAACGTTAGTCCAGAGACATCCTGCCATCAGGCATTTTATAAGATGCATATAAGTTTTGGTTTCCTTGAGTTCCCCCCACAACCTTTTCAATCATTTTCTTTTCAGCTTTACCTTTGTAAACAGAAACAGAAGCAGAATGTCCTTCCGGAAATTCCATGTTCAGATGACGGCTTACTTACAGTCTGCTAAGGAAGTGGTCCATCTAGGAAAACTTCAAAATTGCTTTAATTCCAGCTGAACAAGTCTGTCTATATCAAAATCACTCCATCAGTCACTGTCCGATTCCTCTTTAAACTTGGCTCTAATAGCTTGGCCATTCTGAAGCGGCATTTCTTCATAGTCGCTCCTGTGAAACAGGTATTGTTTAAAACTTCTGAACGTGATGATCAGTTAGTAAAATAGGAAAGTTCTAAAATACAACGAGGCATCAAATTGTTACTCGAGTAAGAAGTTTGTATTTTTGTATTTGTTTTGCTTCCTTCTGGGGTTATGAAAAATACATGACTTCTCTCTAGAGACTGATACACAATAAAAATTACTGCAGTAGCTACAAACCACTGCTGGCAAGGATCAGTATTTGAGCAAGCTGGCACTACTGCTACTCTACTATTCATCTAACTAAATGAAGGCAAGCCACTTCAGACAACACACACAGCTACTCTAGCACAGGCTTGTTCAGGTTACTGCAGTATTAAACTGCTCCCACAGGTCAGCTCTTCAGCGCCCTTGGTTAAAAGGTGAAAACAACAAGGGCAGATAACCAGTTTGTTCAGCATCTAGCACAGGAAAGCCTGACCTGGATAAGTTTTCATCTGCTACTATAGTTTTTATGTTACATGAACTCACATGAGTCCTGGAAATTTTGCTACATTTGATTATTGCTATTTTGATAAGTGACATACACTTAAGATGGACCATTCTTGCTCTCTGTAGCTAGGAGGTGACTCATACAGAAATACCAACTCCAGCTGATTCCTTCCCCAACTTGGAATGAATTCTTTTCCATTCACATACCTTGCTGCCTTCATTCTGTGACCTATCCTATCTACTAACTTACCCATTTGTATCAGTGCCTTCGCAATTCCTTTGAGAAACCAAAAAGAAAAGAAAACCAAAATAATCAAAATAACACACACTCTCATTGTATTTCTGTTTCAGAATAAGCTGCTTCTGTTACACAGGCAGTCTACTTTCACTAATAATCTATGAAGTCTTCAGTTATTTAATTAAGATGGAAAAGAATATTACAAAAACAACACACCAGAAACACCATACGTATTTTATAATCTTACCCATAAATCACATCATCATCTGAATCGTTCAGCATAGAAAAAGCAGGATTGTCTTTCAACTGTGATTCTGGAAAAATACAAGTAAGGGTTCATTTAGCACATTAAATTTAGAAACACTGCTGCACTTCTTCTCCAACACTGAAGCAACAGACTCAAAAACTTACAAGGCAATCATGACAACAACTTCACACAACTATATCCAAGAAGTCTTTCCTTTAAATTCTCCACCCTTCAGCCCACAACAGCACGGTGTTTTTAGAATTTCACGAAATGACATAATGTTCTCTTTGTATTTTCAGATATATATTCTCCATGTTGTATAAACAGATTTCCTCCCTTGTTCAGTTTCATGCCATATTGTTTTAATTTGCACACAGTTAAGTCATACTTTACCATTCTGATTATGCAAATGTTCATACTTTTTTAAAAAGCATAGACTTCATGACCTTGTTTGTTCTAAGCTATAAATGTAGTAGACCAAAGTTGTAAATCAACAACTAGCTGGCTCTTTTCCATCCATGTAATCAATGAAGGAAGGACTTGTAACTTCATTGAGACGAAAGGAAGGTACATACTTTCCACTGGCTATTTACTACAAATCTCTGCTCTGTTTTAAAACCATCAATTCCTGTACTACCTGTTGCTGATAGTTGCTGTTTTAAATTATATACAATAGAGTCCAATCCATCAATTTGCCAAAAGCATCTTTTTTTTTTTTTCCCCAGCAGGTTACTTTGTAACTTCTGTAGATTAATACTTCTTGCAACCTTTTATCCTCACCATTTGTCTTGTCTTTCATGCTGTTTTTTTGTCATCTTCCTGCAATAGTACAATCTCAACTCTGAAAAGTTGAAGTGCCAGCTTCACAATCTAATGCCTTCCTACACCATAACTCCCAATATATTTTAAACTCAATGCTTAAAGCACAGAATGCACTCTGTATAAATGTGTTTTATGGAATCTTTGTCTGTTAGATAGGAATAATGCTTTATAATCATTATGTGAGTCAGATTATATCCTAGACTTAGGAAAGCAAAAAAGCGTCAGATTTAATCCTTTGCCTCCCTTTTTAATGGGCTCTGTGCACCCCTCTCCCCACAGCAAGCCCCCCAGATTCCCCAAGATCCCCCAAGTTAGAGAGCTCCACATTTCCATCAGCCTGTTTTCCATATCTCAGTCAAGTTTGCCAGCATGTAAATATATTAACCTTATTGTTATAACAAAGTATGAGTGAAGTACCCTTGCTCTTTAAGGGTTGTCTGTGAGTCAGCTCAAAAGTTAGAGCAGTATTTGCAAACATATTGACTATAAACTCAATCAGAAAAAAGCATAAGAATTCAAGTCAAGCCAATTAGTTGTAAACATTTTAGTATTCCTTCAAATTTCCAATACCAAATTACTCAGGAACAGCACAGCTTCCATAAGTATAAAGCAAAATGAAATTAATGAGACAAGAAAATATATAAGGATGTTACACAATATGTTCTAATATGCCAACTCTTGTCATCTAAGTTTGCCAGACAATTGAGGTTCAATAAGGTCAAGTGCAGGGTGCTGCACTTGGGCCAGGGCAATCCCAGGTATTTATACAAACTGGGGGAAGATCTCCTTGAGAGCAGCCCGGCAGAGAAGGACTTGGGGGTCCTGGTGGATGAGAAGCTGGACGTGAGCCAGCAGTGTGCACTTGCAGCCCGGAAGGCCAACTGTGTTCTGGTCTGCATTAAAACAGGGGTGGCCGACAGGGAGAGGGAGGTGACTGTCCCCCTCTACTCGGCTCTTGTGAGGCCCCATCTGGAGTACTGCGTCCAGGCCTGGGGCCCCCAGTACAGGAAGGACGTGGAGCTCTTGGAGCAGGCCCAGAGGAGGGCCACTAAGATGATCAGAGGGCTGGAGCACCTCTCCTATGAGGAAGGGTTGAGGGAACTGGGATTGTTTAGCTTGGAAAAGAGAAGGCTCTGGGGAGACCTCATTGCAGCCTTCCAGTACTTGGAAGGGAGCATATAAACAGGAGGGGGAACGGCTGTTTACAAGGGTGGATAGTGATAGGACAAGGGGGAATGGTCTTAACCGGAGACAGGGGAGGTTTAGATTAGATATTAGGAGGAATTTTTTTCACACACAGGGTGGTGACGCACTGGAGCAGGTTACCCAAGGAGGTTGTGGATGTCCCATCCCTGGAGGCATTTAAGGCCAGGCTGGATGTGGCTCTAGGCAGCCTGGTCTAGTGGTTGGCGACCCTGCACATAGCAGGGGGGTTAAAACTACATGATCATTTTTCTCCTTTTCAACCCAGGCCATTCTATGATTCTGTGAACTGCTTACACTTACCGTATAGTGCATTCTTTGAGGGGGAATACACGAAGGCTAACGTGTAGAGATAGAAGTTCAATAAACCATAAAATGATAAGAATTCTGCCGGTAGAAAGCGTCAAGGATTTTGCTCAGTATAGCTCCATTCACATAAACTTTGGAAACAAGATCCAAAACGTATGTAAGCTGCTCCAACAGAAAGGATGCTTATCACAATAAAGTTTGGGAGTGTGAATGAACAAAATGGCATTTTTTAGATTAAATGACAACTAGTATACTCAAGCTGTTTCTAAGTTAAGTTCTAACTGAAGGCAAATCTTCAATTTTAACATGTGTAACATTTGCTGAGATAAGTTCTCTTCAGTAATGAAACACATGGAAAAAAACAAACAGTTCTGTCTTCACTGCTAAAAGAAAGCCTGGGCCTTCAATTTCTTTTGAAGAGTATCAAATGCAGCCATGGTTTATTGGATATAAACAAATTAGACAAACTGTCTCAGCTCATAATCTTTACAAATAGCTATTAGAAAATAATCTATTTTGATCAGGGTTTCAAAAGCCCACCTAGAAGTCAAAAGACTCAGTCCTTAGGTAAATCATCTTTAAGTACTTCCTAAAGAAAACCAGATTAATATTCTCAGTTGAGCAGCATCACAACACAAGGATATAATTCTGATAATGAGTTGACAGCTCAGCAACAAAGTTGTCCTGTAGAACTTGTGCTCCAAAGCGTAGATAGAGTATAACAATGCTGTGGGGAAAAAAAATGTAATGGCATATAGGTATACTGAGCCTTTAAAATTTTGAAATGCAAATTTTAAGTGTAAGCTTGATAGAGTAGTATATTAAAAAAACAATTATGTTAAAATACTGTTTGTTTGAAGACGTTTTGTTTCCATATTTCTAAATTAAAAATGATTACTCTGTGATTTAAATTCAGCAGTCAATTTAATAAAGAAAAAACAACAATGGTCTATTTTGTCGTATTTCACCCACTAAGACAATCCAGAAGTCAACAGCAATTTGAAATAACCATTCGGAGTGGGGGACACAGATATAAACAATAATGTAAAACATTATCTAAACTTCTGCTTTACAGAACAATGCTCACAAAACTCCTTTCAAAAGAGATCAACAGTGCACTGCAAACCACTCAGCAATACAAAATTTCTCTTGCTAAGCCTTCCAGTGTATTATGGCAGTAATAGAAATACAAAACTGCCTATAAGATCCTTAAGAAAGGGCTCCAAAAATTACAAATTGATTACCAAAGTGATCATATAAAAAAACCCACATCTTAGTTTCACTGAGTATATGATCAAAAAATATATATTCAAAGCCTTGAAAGAAAAGGTTATAAGAGTTTGAGTACTGAGAAGTGTTCTCTGAAAAGCCTTACCTAATGACGAGCACTACGAAGGTTAATGCAGTCAAGAACTTTAACCTGAGATCTGATAAAGATTGAGAAAAATTATTAGAGAATTTACAACTACAGCTAGAAGATGACTGCCTGCTTAGAGAAGAATCAAAAGAAATACTTACCAACATAAGGCATGTTACGGAGTTCTGAACATGCTCTCACTATCAGAAACAGAAGGTAGAGAATATATGTGGTTGCCACCACAAGGAAGAAGATTTTCATTCCCTACAAAAAGAATATTAATTAACAAAGCTTGGTCTATTCCTGCTTTCTTCAGTTGTACCCTGCAACAGAAATTGTTATTTTCCAAAGCACGGTACAGAATGGTGCATTTATTCAGGGCAAGTATGCTCATGAAAGGAAGTACAAAATGAAGATGGCATATGTCAAGGTAGACTTTTTTTTTTTTCTTTACAAACATATTTCCTGAGTATTATACAGGAAACCATATAATTTATATCTTCCTCTTCAATAAGGAAGTCTTAAATTTTCTAGTACAGAGGATCTTGGCAAGAGTCAAGATATACAAAACTGACTTAAGAAGCTTAAAAAAAATCACCTTCTGGTTCCCACAGTCACGAGTCCCTGACAAAACACGTAGTGTCGAGTCTCTAGATACCCAAGATTATTGCAAGACAATTTACTGTTCTCATTGGGTTGGAGTTCAATATAGCCTACATGCGATTTGAAGCAAAACGGAAAGTACCCTAGTTCAAGTAAGATCATCAGGCCAGCAATTTTCTAAACTGTTAAATTTCAACCAAAATCTGAGAGCAAATGCTCTTCATTGTATTGCCTAACTACATTTGACAATTGAACATCAAAGAAATATTTCTGACTTACCTGGAAATTACCTGTGTCAACTCTGTATTGATATGTAGGATCATGTACTTCATTAACACTAGAAAAAATTCAAAATGAGAAATTGGTACTTACAACATTACAAAATACAAGGTCAAAAAAATACACAGACCAGGAAATCTACTAACAAAGAAAGTGTTTAAAGTTACTCTACAATGATTATAACTAAAGATCTTGGCTGTAGAAATTGGTGCAATGCCAGCAATTTCAATGACAATTTACATGACATCCTTTTCCTTTCTGAATCCCGTTTTTCAAGGAATATGGATGATTTTGGTAGTCAGCATGTCCAGTCTCCCTGCTTGTGCACAGAGAAGAACTACTAAGCAGGAGAAGGGACTAGGAAACAAGATTTATAAGGAGTGGCTGAGAGAATTTGGATTGTTTAGTCTAGAGGAGGCTGAGAGGGACCTCATTGCTCTCTAAAACAGCCTGAAAGGAGATTGCAGCAAGGAGGGCGTTGGGATCAGGTAGCAAGTGATAGGAAGTGAAGCAATGGCTTCAAGTTGCACCAGGAGAGGTTTAATCAGACATCTGGAAGAATTTATTCAAGGAAAGGGTGGTAAAACACTACAATGGGCTGCCCAGGAAATGGTGGAATCCCCATTTCCAGAGGTAATTACGAGATGTGCAGACGTAGCACTTAGGGTTTGGTAGTGGGACACGGTAGTTCAGGTTCACAGCTGGACTTCATGATCTTATGAGTCTTTTCCAACCTGGATGATTCTTTTATTCTATTCATTTTTATCTTTTTAGAAAGTGTGTAATTCTGTAAATTCCTACAGGCCTTCAGGATTTACTGTTTCAATCTTATCCTTGGTGATGAGAATGATACTCAAGAAAGAACAGCTGTTTAAAACCTTTACTTCATACAAATTCTGCTGATAAAACATTACTACCAACATTCCCTGCAACTGCACCACTTTCAAAAAAGTGCAATGGCAAGAAATGTATACAGAGAAATAAAGTGATAGACAAGCAATTGAGAGTAAAATGGTTAAGAGATTTACAAATGTATCAAAACTGACAAAGTTTTCTGTGTGGAATATTCACACCTTTTTGTAAATGACTGAAACAGTGAGAAAGAGGAAAAACACTCAACTCATCAACTCAGACTTGAGAAGGAGTTGCATAGCTTGGCTAAGCTCTGTTAACACCAATTGTGCAGGTTGAACGGCTTTGTTAAACTGTGGTAACAGGGAAACTGATGCCTCAAATACTGAAAAAGCTAATAGGAAGAGTGTGTTGGAGGGAGCCCTAACATACTGACATATTGACTTCTAGTTCTTAGTCTAATTTACAAAATTATGTACTACTAAATTGTCCATGAAGAATTCTATTTTCAAATCAATCACATTTTTCAAAACAAAATATAATTTGAACTCCATTTCTATACCACAATCAAAGTATGAGAAAAAAGACAATTATAAACAATTTCAGTTCATTACTTTTGCATTGAATTTTAAATCACTTACGTTTGCCATACTCCTAATGTAACAGAGGCGAGCCACAATAGTCCAACAATAAGGAATTTGGGCAGATAGAAGGTTAAGCACTTCCTTTCTCCCTGTTGATAAAACGATAGCTTGGTCAAGGAGAGAACCCACATTTAAGATTTGAATCCATCCCGACAGATTTGAATCCATTCCTCTGTTTCATTTGATGAATTAGATTAAGAAAATCACCTTTAATATTTAATTTGTAAAGCTGATTACAGAACACACAAAATTATATCTTTTGTGTTAAAGTTAAGATACAGAAGAGATTTGGGGCATCCTGCTTCTACGGTCCCACATATTTTACTGATACCAAAATGATAGGAATCTGCTCCAGAATTCACATTTCTTTTATGCAGTATTTTAAAGTGGTTTTAAAAATGAACAACCATCATAAACAACAACAAAACCCTTCAAGCAAGGACAACAGTACCATAATTCCAAAGACTGGCTTGCAAAAGCTTTGAGCAGTCTGTCTCCATTTATCTCATTTAGGCATGGCAGTCTCAATGCATTCTACTTCACCACAAATCATTTTAATTCTGTTTCTTACATTGTACTTTAAGATTAAAATGTTGCTTCTTTTTTAATTAGGTTTTTAATTTGTCACCTTTTGATATAATTGAATAAACAAGTACTACTGTCTTCTCAGTAAGTATGCTAGATATGGTTGCACCCCTACCTGTACTCTTATACCATGGTAGACACAAAGCCAGAACAATAACAGCGCACACAGAAACAGTGATTGGAATAGGTCATCCAGCATTCCAGGAAACCAACTGTTTACCAGGAAAGAAAGGGGGAAAAATGGGTCTGCAACAAAAGAAAAGAAGTTAAGCAGGGGGTGGGGAGGAACAGTCTTTTAGTAAGAAACAGTAAAGTTGAATCCATCTTAAGAAGAAAAAGATTTTTTAAAATTACATCAGTAAATGACATTGGAGTTTTTTCTATCTTAAGATAATTTGCAAAGAAAATGGAACCTCCAGCTGCAATTGTCTGTAAAACTAGTCTAATATGTAGTTGCCAACATTTCTGAAAGACTTTGTGTTTTAATCAGACCTTCTGCTAAACCACTTTTCTAGGTGATAAACCACAGAATACCTGAAAGACAAACATTCTTTTGGTACTGCTAGAAAGTGTTAGAAATTGATGTGGTTTACAAGACCAAAGGCAGCTTCTGTTTTTAAATACAGCATGAGTATTTGAAAAATACAGAAGTAAGGCTTATCAGGCTAATACAGAAACTACATTTATACGTGAATGGGTCAGCATGGTTGCAGCCTCCTACTGCAATCAATTTTAAATGGAGTTGAGGGAAAAGAACAAAGCCTACCTATTGATTATAACCTTAAATTTAACACATTTCAGAAGGGTTGTTCTTTTATAAATTGGTTTTCTGAAGCCTCATAGACAGCTACTTGTAAGTTCAAGGCCAAACTTGAGCATTTTCTCTTTTTGTTTCTTTTGTTTTTTGTTTTTTTTTTTTAAAAGATGTTTTGTAAAAAAAATATCCAGTACCGTTGTAAAGCAGGAGGAGAGGAAGGAGGATAGACATCCATTTCTGTTCAATACCCCAGTCTCTCATGGAGAATTTTCGTAGAGAATGTGCAAACAGACACTAAAAACAAAAAAATTTTAGAAGGAAGAAATACAGCCTACATAGCAATGTACAGCACATTGCAAACTTCGCAAGGTCTTGCACTCTGATAACACAGAGAAACAGGAGTCACATCTTGTTCCTCCTTTAGCAATAACTTTGCTGGCTTACCTCAACACAAATTACTCTCAAACTGAAAAAGAAACCAGCTAGTATTACACTAACAAATGCATGAAAAAAAAACACGCTGCCTAGTAACTGGTCACACTACGAACAACTTCCACTTAAAGTCATAGTTAATCAATGAGTGACATCACATATGTGAAAGAAATGCTATGCAACTGGCTAAGTATTTTTATATCTTACTTTAAGAATTTTGCTTTTTATTGTTCTAGTGTTCTATTGTTGTTTTTTGTTTTTTTTTTCCCCCCCCTAAACATTTCTGTTCCAGGGGCATAACTGTGAAGGTAATCTAAGTCACAGTGTAACTTAGGTTGTAAGGGACACACGCAAGTCATCTTGTCCACCCTTCCACTCAAGACTGTGATGACTCTAAAGATAGATCAAGGTCATATTCAACTGAGTTTTACTCATTTTCAAAGACAGAGAACAAAGACTGTCTGGGCATCCTATTCTAATGTCTGAGCCCACTGACAAAGCCATTTTCTTTTTCTAGGATCTAACTGGAATTTTTTGTTTGAAGAAAACTTCTCTCCTAAATTCAAAAATCAGTGTTGAAAAGACAAGCATCTCCCATTTATTTTTAATGTTCCACAGTATCATTTGTACATAGAAGCAGCAAGTAAATGAGTATTTTAGAAACTTTATTAACACCCATTCAATAATTTCTCAACTCCACTGCTTGGGGCTAAGTTACTAAATAAAGCACGACCGTGCAGCATTACCCAAAAAACCTGAAGCAAAATCTTACCGTGACCATAAAGGTGAGAACTACAAAGACAAATCGGAACCAGATTTCTACTTGTGAAAACGTTGGATTGTACATCTTCCACTACAAGAAAACAGAAGAAAAATAGCTCAACAATGTTTTTAGAGGGTTCACACAACATCGATAATTAGCACCTTTTGCAGATACTCAACAGTTTACTGGCTTTTCAAAATTTGAAGGTATAGCCAAATTCCCCCATGTCACTACGGAAATACAAAGATATATTCACACACATTTTCTTCCAAAGTTAAAGCTTGCTTTAGGAGAATAAAAGACTATCCAATGAAAAGATAACCAAAGCAGACTAGTATCTTTGCTTCTCCTGTACCCTGCCACTTTGTAACACTCATTGCGCTGTCACACCTCAAAGCACTTCTTAGAAATCAACAAGGAGCATCCTTTTTGATCTCCCTCATATTCAAAATTTGAACTTCAATAATTGAAGTTCTGTGTTCTTCTTTATTACCAAGGTCAAATACATAAACTGATTATGAAAGTGTTGATAAGGTACAGTTGTGCTTTCTGTAACAAGTTTGTTCTCTTAAAGCTTGTTCTTGTTTCAGAAGTGAGACTAAAGAGAAGAATAAATGAGCTAACAAGACACAAAAGTTTTTTGAAGATCAACGAACAAAAGCTGCCTTAGTCCTCTAATTATTAGATGGGCAGAAACATTCATTATAACACATCATTTTGCACGGACTCTGTTGAGAAATTACCTCATATTTGGCCTGCTTCTCTTCAGAAGCTACTTCTGAAATGCATGCACCATGTATGCTCTGCTCATCTGACAAGAAGCTTTACCTTCCGATGGATTTAACCTACCTGTACACCTCTATCTTGTCTTTTAAGTGCAAACGTAGAATGAAAATTTTATGTGAAGGATCCTCACCTACAAAATAATCTGTTATTTCAACTGGAAACACCACAAGCCACTGTACTAACAAAATAAATTGGTATGTTCACTTGCTATGGGAAAGCAGAGCCTTTGGATTGGGTTTTTGGTTGTTTGCACGAAGGAAAGCCTGCAAAGCAAGATGATAAACTACAGAATTATAAATGCCCCAATAGCTCACCCTGCTTGAAATCCGGAACTAAACAAACACTTTGTTTTTTCTTTTTCTTCCCCAACAACTTATTTTTAATAGTGCGCTTCATACATTAGAATACATCAAAAATCAAGATTCACGAAGCTCATTTAGTATACAAAAACTACTTTTGCTTTACAGTAAACTTTCTTTTTCTGCCTGCTCCGACACACATAATGTTACATACAGGCAGAATACAACATAGTAACTAACATTATAAGTTCTGTTTAGTTCCATCTTGCCCTAACGCAAATGTTTCTAAACCTCTTTTTGGAGTGATTCAACACTTTCTTTTTTTTAAACTGTTTTATAAACAACCTTTAGCACTGTAACTTGCTGTAGTGGAATTCCAAGGTCACAGCCTGAACCAATGGGTGAGCTATGTGAGATTGTGAGTGCCTGGAGTGGGCGGGGGGGGTTAGAGCCCCCCTTCTGACTCCACGATACTTGCCGTGCAATCCGAGTCTGCGCAGGTCCCCCTTTTCCCCCGCCCTTCTCCTCCTGCGGCGGGACAGTACGAACGGGGGAGGGTAACATTCCTCAGCTCGTCCTTTTCTCCGGACTGTTGCCGGGAGGGGTGAGTTAATCCCTCTTTTCTATCTTTCTCTGTAACACCTATTTCTCAAATAAAGGCTTTTGCCTTCATTTGTGCTACACTTGCCCAGTTCATTTTGCCAGGGACTGCCTGCTTATGTCACCAAAAAAAACCCAAACAATTTCCTTTTCCTCGTAATTAGAGTCAAACAATTTTTTCGTTTGTCTTTGTGTCTCAAATCTTTCTGGCCAGCGCTTCTGTAGAGTCTAGAAAAACTCTGCTAATTCAGACACACCTCCTGGAAAGGCTAAAAAAGTTAGCATGCTTTGGAAAGGTAAGATCTCTATGTGAGAAGGTAGAAAACTGGATGTTCTAGTCTAGCTTGTCTACCATTAAATACCTCCTAGGAATTACACTAAAATTATCTGTCCCTGAAAACAGCAATAGGAGTTCTGAAAGAAAATGCTTTCCCTATAAATACTGCTCCAGAACATTAATAACAAATGCTATAATAGCTCTGAAATCAGCAGTGACAGAAAGCTTTATTATGATACATCTTTATATTTCATGTTCAAAAATAAGGTAACTTTTTTCATTACAGTTAAAGCAGACTTCTCCAGAGATCTCTTTTGCTAGTATGAAACTTTATACTTACTGTGAAGGTAATATTCTGTATGGCATATGTTAACTTATTTAGATCTTCAAAACTAACAAATATGTTGTACTGAGTGTAGTTCAGGTAGCCAAGGTGAGCAACAATGATTTCACTGCATTTCTGTGAACACATACAAGGAAGAGTAATATTTAAAAACCTTCAATTTACTCTAAAAAATTCACTGGTAATATAGCTTAATTTGTTTTCAAGTAGGTAGATACGGATGATGTTTATCACGTGTCTTACCAACAAAGAAACTTGATTTATGCTATACACGTCTCATAAAAGAACTCCAGCTATTCTCTTCTTCAAGGATTTCATTCTAGATAAACTGTTTCAGGCGTCTTTAAACTCAAAACTTTTAGTTAAAGTTTTACTAGAAACTCAAAAACTTCTTGGGTGGGAAGATTTTTTTTTCCTGAAGCACAGAAGCTAGCTGCTTTCAAGCAAATGCTCTGCTAGTTGCTAGACAAGAATTTTTCTCTCCTCTAGAGCCCAATACCTGTTTTTCTATTCAAATGCTCCTTCTCACAGTACTGTTAATCTGTTTAATCGGCACACAGTACTTTGCTGGCAGAAAGCTCCAACAAGAAAAAAAGGTCTTCTTGAGGTAATAGATACAAGCCACAGAAAGAAACAAACTAGCAATGTAATAGAGCATGCACACAAACATATTTAAAATAAATACTGCAACAGAGTTTTCTTCAAGTAGGCACATACCTGTGCACAACTAAGCAACCTCGTCCGGTTGTGAACTTGATTATTAACATAGGGTGTGCTTCCATCCTTAACCACTCCAAGCACCTTAACTGTCATAGTAACATTCTTTTTGAGTGATACTGTAATTGAGAGAGAAAATGTTAAGCTATTCTGCATGCAGAAGTCTCAAAAAGAGATCCAGATAAAGTTTAAAATGAATATGATACCCAACAGTACTTGGTTATACTTTACTGGAGTACAGTTCAGTTATATTAATTTCAAAACAAATAAGCAAAAAACCCAAAAAAACCTTCATTAATATATTTTGGCATTAAGTCATACAGTCCTCGTACTGAATCCTAGCACATTAAGAATTCCTGATTACAGTATTTCTCATGTATTTATAGGGAAACTCCACTGCACAGTTAGTAATATTACAAGTTATACATCCAATTTCTCCCAAAACAGACACAGACTCTCTACACGCTGCTGTTTTCATAGAAATAACACCCAACCTATCCCATGCACCTGTTCTCAAGATTAGTTCAATCCATCCCTTTACTGAGGGCAAGGGGTAGAGATGGAGAGACTGTGTCAGAGGAAAAACTCACCAAGCACAGCCACAAAGAAACAGAATTGTGTATGCAACAACAACAAAAAGATAGAATATACGAAATTAGGTTGCTACAGCAGTTTCCTAAACTCTAGGTAAGGCTCTCACCATCATGCTGATCCAACTCGACTACACAGGTCAGCCACAGCTGCTGGTTATATGTAGACAGTGGTGGTGAACTTAAATTAAAAGGCTTCAGCTGTTAAAAAAAACACAACAAAAACCCCACCAAGGTTAGCATCAGTCTTGATACATTCACGTGATACATTTGCAGTCGTAACAATGAGAGGTACATTAGTAACAATATTTTCTGGGAACAGATTTAATGTGTGATATTGCATGGACAGTACGATAAGCACCCCGCACATATGTGCTCCAGTGAAGCAGCTAAAGCAGCACATGTATTTTGCACAGCACTGAAATGCACTGACTACTTAAAGCATATAAAAGCAGCAGCAATAAAAACAGTTCAGATATGAGAGATTTAGCAAAAAAAAAAAAAAAAAGGTAATTTCTAGCACTTTACATCCAGTCAGACTTGTGACCCCAGCCCATCTGTTACAGAATTAAAACAGTTTAAACCTAAGTATGTAAACCACAACTATTTTTCCACTGGTTTTCTAGAAATCCCGTATTCAAAAGCATAGGAGATAATATTAACAGAGAAAACCTAATGCAGGAAATCCTTTTCTTAATTGATATTAAAAATGCTTTTTATCCATAAAACAGTACCAATTCAAATGTATGTAAGAGACTTATTGACCAAAAAAGCCCTCTAGAAGTTTCAGGGCATTTAAAGAAACCACACTTCATTTTATTTTTTTTTTTATTATTTTTTTTGTTAGCAACTTCACAAAAATTATTTTAGCTATCAGTTTGACAGCAAAGAACTGGACAGAAATAGAGAAACTGAGAATGAGAACATGAAAGCTTAATACAGAATTCTTCAAGACAGTGAAGTGAAGGTTCATGGTAAGAGGTCAGATTGCACAGTCATGGCCACTTGACAATGGACAATTAAGAAGGAAAACCTGACATTCCTTCCCAGCTAAGGAAAAAAAAAAAAAAAAAAAAATCACAGGAGAGTTACCATTAGTTGTCACTGAGAGCATTGTTTTCCTGTTTCCTGTTCTCAATTTCTTATCCCTCACAAGGATCTCCAAGCATGAGCTCACCAGGGAATCCTCTCAGCACTGAGTGTTACTTCATCAAGAATTACTGTGAAGAAACGCTGCCCATCACAAAACTCTCTACCTTACCTACTCGCAGGAGACTAGAAATTGGTGCTGGGTCACACAGTGGTAGTAAGAGCACTGAATATTCAGTTTCAAATTGGAAAGCATCGGATGGCCAAGCAGCTTCCTAGTAGAAATCTAACTACTTAAAATAAATGGGACTGGAGAAAGGGTATATTTAACATTATGGATACCAAGTAAAGCTATTTGGATAATCCAACACTATTTAACAATCCTTACCTTTATGCTGTTATTTAGGTCAGTTCTTGCTACAGAAGTTTCAATTACATTAGGACCTACGTAATAAACAAAAAGGAAGAGAACAATATTGAAGGATCAGTGTAAATACAGGATTGCAAAACATTGTACAAAATACCTCCTCGCTAAGCAGGTAACTCTCATCCCACATGGCAGATGTTCTAATTGAAGGGCAAGTCACTTAGGCTTCTCAATATTATTAATAAACTTGGCCAAAATCCTCCTTCCCCCCTCCCCCTCCAACCAGATTCCTCTAAGACTCTCTGCCATAATATTCCTAGCATAAATACGGTGTAAATTATTAATCAAGAATTTCATGTCAGAAGTTCTGCATGCATAGTCCAAATTACAAGAACAAAGACATGGCATATTTTCCCTCAAGCTACGTGCTGTACATTGTATGTTTCCCTCCCTATGTGTTGCAGTCATGAAAGTAGTCGGCTGCAGAAAAAGCCAAGCAAGCAGCAGAGGCACTGCTGTTACAGCACTTTGAAGCCCAATCAAGGGCTGCAAAAGCATCTGAAAAAACAGCTTTTTTAACTGCACTTCTCTCTTCACTTTTTATGGCCAAACTGCTACCATTACCCAATTTACTTGGATGATAATGTCTATACTGCATTGTACCCACAATGGGCGAGTCACTGGACAAACACATTACGTTGTATCTGACTGAGCGAAGATAATGCCTTTTTATGCACATATAGTGTATTTGACTGCATAATTAGTGACAGTACTTCGTAGCTTGTGCTGGATCTTGATCACATCGGGCCGCTCAAGCAAGGCAACCCACAATTCTGTTTAGGAACAGTGCTCTGACCAGCCAGATTGGGACCCTTCTTTTCTATGAAAATGGGGAGCTGTGATATATTATGTATACCATCACAATAAATGTAATTGCACAGAAGTTCTACAAACAAGTTCTCCTAAAACACACAATCCATTCAACCTACAGTTTCAAGTCCAGCTGTAGTGGGAGATGTCCATCTCTCTCCCACACTCCTGCTCCTAGGGCAATCACTCCTCCAATTGCTCCAGATAAAGACACACACACTGAACATGTACTGATCAACTACATCTGTCCATTCACATCCTACTCCCCTTGACATCTGTATGCAGTAAATGGGGAAACCACAAAATCTTTATTTATCTTAGAAAAAAACTCCAGCAGCAGTCTAGTTCAACTCTCTCCTCCAAAGAGGTGGAATTAGAGCAGGTTGCTCAGGATCACATATAGGTAAGTCCTGAAAACCTCTAAGCACAGAGACTCCCAGAACACCCCTGGGCAATCTGTTGTATTATTTTTAATCATAAGAGTGGTTAAATACTACAACAGCAATAATTCTTAATATCTAACCACAATTTCCTGCATTCCAGCTTGCATCTGTTGCCTCTCTCTCTGTCACCACACTTATGAGAAGTGTCTAGCCCCATCTTTACTGTATCCTCTGATAAGGTTGTAGACAGTAATAAGGTCTTTCCTTTATCTTCTTAGATACGCAGGAACACATAGGACTAGGGAGAAAGGGAAATGATACTCACGCATGCATTTGTACATACACAAAATGACTAAGCTAGAAAAATCACAGGGAATAGTAGAAAGGTCTGCAACCATACACTGGGGCGTGAACAAACACTGAGATACACAGCACATAGGAACATAAGCAGGACTTCTACGTGTGTGCCTGGGTCACCATAGAGGCTTCCAGTCCCCAGTTAGCCTTCTCCTGGCAAGTATTCTCTCCTATTTGGCATGGCAATTTAATGCAAGTTACCAATCCTTAAAACATGCTGTTCCAGCCATAATATTAGTATTAAAAACTATGCAATAAAGACAATTTTTTCCACAAAGACCATGGAATTCAAAGTTATGACAGAGAAGCAACAGAACAGAAGGGTTTATAAATGAGCGAGCTCATTCATGAGCTCATTCTGGTCAAGAATTTTATGTTAGCTGACAGCAGTTAAGATAAACATGCAGCACTGCTTGGGCTTCTATAACTACTCTACAACATTAACCACCTTACAGACCTTAAGTGAAAAAAATGAAATATTATCATCCTATCACAGTCAAAGCTTCATATTACAATTCAACTTCACTAGCAGCTAGGTGTTACAAAGCAAACTGAGAATTACTGAACTTCCCAGTTCTCACGTACATACAAACTACTGCCTGGGTACATTTTTGGCAAGTATTCTTGTCTCAAAAAGCACAACTGATTTTCTGTAAGTGCTCAGAGTTGATTAGCTGTATTTCAGTAGTTAAGTATTAACAAAAAAACACCAGAACAAAACTTTCTGAAGAGCTCTTTTTTGAAAATAAACCAGAAGATATGGAAAAAATATTGGAGAAAGACATCATAATTCCAGTTTTCAAAACTGAACAGGAACCAAAACAATAACTCAGTTCTACTGCTGTAACTGCTGCTCCTCTAGCAAGCAATGTACTAAAGCTTTTTAAAGCAACTGACAAAAACATCTTGTGGTCTTATTATTGAATAACACAACAACTGTACTTAAATTACATTGTTATTGCTTTCCTTTATTCTTGCTAAGTTAACAGAATCACATTGGGAAGCAAACAACCACTCTGAGGCGAGGAACATGAAAACTGCATAGGTACAGAAAATGAGTTCTGCACCTTATCCTGTCCTTGTACTCATCTCACCACAAAGATCACAGACACACTGAGAAAGCAAGCAAGTGTAACCTGCAAAAAAACCAAACCCACGCCTTTCTTAGGTTACAAGAACTGAAGAGCAATGGCCTCCTCAGAGTAAGCTAACTTCTCTACTCAGATGAGTAGTTAAGACTGCTAACCTTCCCAAAACACAGAGCTGTCAAGCATGGGAATGGTGTATATAGGTCACACATAAAGCTGGATGCATGTCCTGCCTTTTCATTTACCTAGTGGGTTTGGTGAGCTTAGCTCAGACTGCACCCTTTGATGAGTGAACGCTCTATTGTTCGTGCCCCTCCCTCTGTTCACAGGAAGCACGAAGCTGCCAGCCAAAGCCATTAAAAATCACCACAGTGTAAGCGTTCATTCTGTGGTTCTCCTCCCAAGGTAAACAACTTTCTTTTAAAAATAATTAAGTTATAATAATGAACTGCATCCAAGCTTTGTCAACAAAGCCATCCAACAAACCAGTCTCACAAGGAAAACAACTCTCCAGCTTTGCCAACACCTGAAGGGAACCACAGATGAGTCCTGGAAGCCTGGCACACGTTGGAGCGTTGCTTACAGTAGCCCTGGAACAAGGGCACCCACAGCACTAAATCAGCATGCAGGCAGATGTAATGCAAAAGACCAACAGCTCTATTTTAGGACTCACTCTTAATTAAGAATGAAATTCTTAAGGAGCACGGATGGCTCTTCACCCATTCTCAGGTAAAACAATTATAAGCAATTCCTGCAACCGATACTGACTATTTTGTCATTCCTATAAAATGTAAAAGTATTTGTTTAGTATTTTAGTCACAAAATAATGCCTTTCAGCATCCTTAGGCAAGTCAGAGGAAAGACACTGGTTTATCCTCAAGAACTAAAATACAGTCTGTTTGGACCTTAGGCTTCTACAGTAAGTCAAGCAGCAGGAAAGATGGACTTGTCCCATAGGTAAATTCTTAATGCTACCACGAATGAAGTACTTTCTATAAGGTATGGATACACACAAAAAGCCCAAGTCAGGCAGGACTGGATGAGCTAAATACCTATGCAGGCCTCATCCTTCTAAAAGGAAGTGAAGGATGGGGTAGAGACAGAGACAGCCCAAAGACGGGTCAGGATGGTTGCCAGGGAGCAGAACAGATCATGCCAGTTGATAGAGAAATAAGATGTCAAGTGAGGAGCTGTTAAATGGTGCAGCGTAGTAGTATCCCTATGAAGGAAACGATAGGAGAAACGTTCCTCCCCTGTAACAAGTAATATTTCCTCAGATGTCTCAGGCACAGAATGCTCATTAGCTTTCACCCACATCTGTAACTACCAGCACATTAAGACAAAGAATACAAAAATGTAACGTTTTAAAAAGGCAACATCCTTACCTGCTATTCCTATGAAGACTGTCAAACCAAAACAGACAAAGAATACTACAAAGACCAGGACAAAATGTCGCTTGGACAGCGTATATAATCGCATCGGTGCCAGCCTACAGAAACAAAACAAAGCACAGAATTAGCTGTCAATCATACTTCTAAATTACACACAAAAAAAGCCCCTGTAGCAGTTGGACAGATCAATACAATGGAAAAGGCGTTACAAGAAAGGTGTGATGACAGAAGGACCAGCAGAATAGGAAGGCACTACAAAGAAAAGGAAGAAGATTGCTCACCTGCATCAGAAGATTCTAGGTTCGCAGGGGAAAGCTTCACCAAGAAGGGATCCCCAACCTGAGATCCTTCCCCAGTGGCAGTCAGCCCTTAAATGAGGTCTAAGGGAGGTGCAGCCAGGCTCCACCCCTTCTGGTCACACAGCTGAACTGCCTTCACCTGTGCTCCCAGGGCTGACCGGGTCCTTTTCCCGGGTGCTCAATCAGTAGTTGAGGCCATAACTCAGCAGTTCCCATACAGCCCCCTTCACTATCCATTTCTCCACAAAAAAATATTAAACCAATCTTTGTAACATGCAATACTAAGAAAAGAATACAAACTAATGCTACTTTATAGAGCAAAGGTAACTACTAGGGATTATCAGACATATGAATGGGGACATACACCCATATCCCAAAACAGATGAATTTTGCATGTTTTTTTATACTAAGATTTTCTGTAGTCCAAAGAGAAAGCAAGGCAAACAATTCACTTCAAACTAGCGAAAGCATATATTAACAATCTAAATTTTCTTAAAGAGTTAGGTATCACAGAATAAATGACATTTTTTATTAGTGGCAGAGTTTGAAATATCAAAATATCTATTTAATGATGATGTGGAAACAAAGAAAGAACACAGCAGTAATGAGGAATGCAAGCAAGGGACTGTAAATGTTAAAAGTTTGCACAAAGTGGCTTTACAGGACTCTGGATAGCATCAGCAAACACAGGGTAACTTTTGCGACTGCCTGCACTTGCACTGAGCAATAACCCAGACCAGTTTAAAAGGTCACAACAGCTGACTGTCCAAGGAAAACAGGTGTGTTGCACATGAAATTATCACAATCACAAATAAGAACAGATCAGATCTCAGCTGCAGAGACCATCACTCAGAGGCCTTGCAAACAAATGTAATTTTAAGCTGACTTTCAAAGATCTCAGTTAATAGAGGCATTCCAAACCAAGACTTGTCTGAACAACTTTTGCAGAGATATAACTACACTGCTTTTCCTAAACCAAGGTCTTAACACCTCAGTCTTTGTGCACTTAAAGCACTCAAAAGCTATTACTCTTGTGCTAGACAATTTTTCAATGGTACCTTCAGTTCTACAGATGATGCAGCGCTCCTTGTTTAGCCAAGAACATCACATGTGGGGTATTCTCTTGATTTAACACGAACTCTCTAATCTCAACAAGAAAATGCCTGGTACAAGAAAATCATATTAAAAATGCTGATATGCCTACATTAAACGTAACAGTCTAAGTGGATAACACATGCTCCCTGGAAGAACACCTACTGAGGACTGCTCAGTACATGAAAACTAACTCCATGAGCTGGGAACAGCTGAAATGGGAGGAGTGACATATATATGCAGGGAACTATCATGCATATCTTAGCTTATATCTGGGAATATACTTAACAGCCACAGCCTGGTGTATGATACACTTCTGACTTGCTATGCGCATTCTTGGTTCTGTTGATGACCTTCCAACTTTCCAAGTTTTTGTAGACATTCAGAGGTACAGTAACATGTAAAGTAGCTTCACCTCCTGAAGGGAAAGTCACCAGGGCACTCACAGCTGTACAGTTACCAGCAATCACCTTCCCTTAGTGTTGCACCAGAACATAGGTTTGCTCGCAAGCTTTCGAGGAAACCCATTCCAGACACTGGCTCATTCTTTATTTCAGTTTCTCTGGATGGTGCAACACCTAACAGTCAAAATGGGTTTGCATACACCTGAGAAGCAGGTGTGCTGACACTTTACAAGGAGAGAAAACCAGACAGAGTAGAGACACGCTATGTCTTCTCCCCTTGCCTTTCACACTGCTACTCCTGAAGTCTCATTTAAGAGAGTGAGTATAGGTATTTCACAGGTCAGTACTGCTGCACTGATCTGCCCAGAGACCAGGCAAAAGACCAGGGTAAGAAGAAAAACAAACAAACAAACAGAGATGAAATAGCTCATCTGAGAAAAAGAACATCCATTGAAATGATCCATGTAAGGATTTGGAAAATGAGACTGAGATACATACTGAAAAGTATTGAAGAATTGCAGAATGGTTTGGGTTGGAAGGGACCTCAGATGTCATCTAGTATGCACAGGATTTGCTCACATACCCGAGTATGCAGAATTAGATCCCTTCAGACTCAACTTGTATCCATCTCAGGCTGTTGTACCAGCAGTTTTCATTATCTGGTACTTGCATTGCCATGTTAGCAGCAATCACAAATTGTAAATCACAAAGTATATTGCCCTTCAGAAAGGAGGAGTACTCTTTAAAGCTCCAGTCTGTAGGATAACAAAAGCATTTCATCTCTTTAAAAGAAACCCATTGATTTCTGACCCTTTAAAAAGCCTGAAAATATGATCTTGCGGAAGTGTAAGAGCCAAAAACAAAATAAGTGAAATACAAAAGGTAAGCTATTCATTTTCATTGCCTTTTTTATCACAACCAAATGCAAACTTCAAGCAGGCTGGATGTACCAAACTATACATACAGAAATCATAAACACACACATCTCCTGAAAAGGTCGTATCTACCAGCAAGACAGAGGAAAGCAAGAAAGGACAGAAGGAAACAAAACATTAGTAACTGAGAGTGAAGGCTGGAAAAATACAACCAAACTGAAATAAGAAGAGGAACAAGAATAACAAGCCAGACCCACAGAACGTCTCTATGGGGTTTCAGGTAACTTAAAACGCACTGATAAATATTGACCAACGTTGGATGTGATGGAAGACATGCATCTGTGGATTAAAGTCCTACGTGATCAGGTAGGATAACTGAACTTCGCTCCCTAAACTGGTCTGTGAGTCCACAATTGTGCAGCATGCAGCTGGCCAGCAGAACCATCCTACGTAGTTACAATTCGGAGATAAAACCGGTTGTGCGACCACACTGTTAGCAGTCCTTCAGAAATGCCTATTGACACAGCACCAAAGTCCATTCTGGTGCATTCTCTAAAGATCTATAAGAATAATTCTCACTCCCTTCAGAAGCCATTTGCTACGAAGCTAGACCTTAAACTAAGGTGATTTTGGCCAAAACATAGTTAAACATCAAGGCTTTTACTCACAAAACCAGCAAAACTGGAACCCAGCAGCTTACACCCCAACACTTCCAACAGTGCTGAAGTGATACAAGTGCTGTGCCAGAGAACTTTCAGGGACTTTGTGAAACCACCTCACTGTTTTTAGGTAATAACAACACAACACTTTTTGTTAAGAGCAAACAAGAAAGCTCAGCCAAATATTAACTGCAGTTATCATGACAGCCAACAACAATCTACTGCGCTCCTACAGAGTGTTGTGTTTTTCCCCACCCCTCCCTGCACTCACAGAATTTCCTCGTCACTCTGTGGTGTTCCATTTCAGCCTATCACCATCTGACATAACAGGCAGATAAAACAACCCTCCTGCACGCTCGCTGTTTTACATCTGCCTTTTGGAAAGAGATCATACAAAATTTATGAACACAGATAAATGCAAGTTGATGATTTCCTACCAACATCTGAAAGGCCTAAAAAGAATGAGACATTTGGAAAGCACTTAAGGGAAAATTCAAAAAGAAGCCTCACTCTGGAAGCACTTGTTCAAGGAAGTAAAGAATTGTGCTTCCCTTTATCAGTGGAAGAAGCCCTCTCACTCCAGGCAAGGCAGTCTAATAAGACTCAAGGAAAAACACCCATGTTCACAGATTTGTCAGGAAGCTTTCACATTCTGTTTGGATTTTTAAGCTAACTCTGATAGAAAGTGATATTTTATAGCTACATTAGATTAAAACTAGCTGCAAAAGAGCAGAATGCACAGCAATACAACAGAGATACATTAGACATCTGAAATGGTAGTCAGTAAAAACTAAGCTACAGCAATGTAACTTGTGACAGGTGAGCAATGGAAATGCATACTTGTAATAACTGCAATCTTTCAGTAGCCGTTCACATAACAGATGTGAAGGTGAGTTACATTTTGCTCTTTGAGCCACGCTTTGGGTCAAGGTGTTACACAATTGTTTGCCTCAGGTTATTTCTCATTTCCTCAACATCACATCACTTCCCTTGCCTGCACTATGCAGCCTCTACTACAACACCATCACTAAAACCAAACCATTTTATAGTTATAATGCTCTTCACTTAAGAATATCACTTCCAGATGAGGAGGATGGGACACAAGTGGGATTAAGAAGCAGTTGATATCAAAGCCACAAATAGTTCATTTTTACACATGTTTTTTAGCCTATAATGCTCTGCCTCCAAATGCTCCTTTCCATTTTAGACTCTCTCAAATGAAAGGATAGGAACCACTCTGATTTAAAGGGCTGCATATAGAATCATTAAGATTGGAAAAGACCACTAAGATCACGAAGACCATGCATCAGCCCATCCCCACCATGCCCCCTATCCATGTCCCTCAGTGCCACATCCACACAGATCTTGAACACCTCCAGGGATGGTGACTCCATCACATCCCTCAGCAACCTGTTCCAATGCCTCACCACTCTTTCTGAGAAGGAATTTTTCCTAAAATCCAACCTGAACACTCCCAGGCACAACTTGAAGCGTTTCCCTCTCATCCAATTGCTGCTACCTGGGAGAAGAGGCTGACATCCACCTCGCCACCTCCTTTCAGTCAGTTGTAGAAAGCGATAAGGTCTCCCCTGGAGCTTCCTCTTCTCCAGACTGAATAATCCCATCTCCCTCAGCTGCTCCCCATCAGACTTGTGCTCCAGACCCCTCACCGCTTCATTGCCCTTCTCTGAACACACTCCAGGGCCTCGACATCTTTCTTGTTGTGACTGGTACTTGAAGTGTGGCCTCACCAATGCCAAGTACATAAGGAATACACTATGCACATCCATAGCACTAAGACTACCTGCACATACCCAATTTCTCCCTTTTAAAGGCCACTGCTGGCTCCACTGTCCCCCAGCACACCTTGAATTCCCCCTTGCAGATGCATGTCATCAGTTAGAGCTAAGGAAGGATGCGAGACACACAGCTGTATGCAGCAGCAGCAGCACTATGTGGTACTGTTACATGACAGTTGATCGCGGTTACACCAAACAGCTCCTGTGTTTGGTGGTTGTTTTATGTCCCTTCTGTGTTGTCCGCTGACTTCGGAGCAATCAGCCAGGGTTATCGCTCTGTTGGTGCAGAAGGACACCTGGGGAACAGGTTTTTCTCTTGCCTTCACCGATACAACCTGAGATGTGGGGTGTTTTTAGTCACCATATGGAAAGAGAACTTTCTGCGTGTGGCTTCGCTGAGTTTTCTGATTTGCAGAAATCAAGTCAAATAATCACAAGTATCAATCCAGCCCCACTGATCTATTTCCTTAACGAGAAATGAGGTACGCGCGCCGGATTACAACTCGGGTTCCCGCCTCTGATCGGAGGAGGACTCTTCGTCCCCGTCCCGACCAAGCGTCCTTCAGCCCTGCCGCGGGCCGGGCCGCCCCGGGGCGACGGGCGGCCGGTCGGGCTCCCCGCGGCCGTTGCGCGGTCGCCCTCCGCCGGTCACTGCCGAACTGCGGGGTAGAGCCGTCCCGCGGCGCACCCCACCCGGCCCCGGCACCTCCCGCGATCCCCAGCCCCGCGCCCCCCGCCGCCACTCACGGCTCCATCCCGGCGCCGCATGCGCAGTGCATGCACCACCCCCGCCGGCCGGCGCCGCAGCCGTGGCAGGACCGCCGGCTCAACCTCGCGGCAGCTTCCGCCTGCGTCACCCACCCGCCGCGCCGCCCTGCGCCGCCACGGGAGCGAAGGGCGATGCCGCTGGGAGGGGGCGGTGGCGCTACGGCGAGCGGCAGCGGACACGGGGCGGTGGGGGCGGCCCAGCGCAGGAAGCGGCTCCGCTGCCGGGGGACCTCCTGCCGTGTTCGGGCGCTGAGGATGGAACCTGAGAGTAAGCCGTTACCTCACACCCCTTAGGAGTATCTTCATTTTGCACAGGTGCTGGGATGAAGCTGGGTTTTATTCTGCCTTCCCGCTGAGTCTCCCGAGGCAACTGCTGTCAGTGCCGCTGGTGGAGATGATGAGAATTGGTAAACCGGGGATGTTGCCAATTTGTATTTTGTGCTCAGTTTTGATAGCTGTAACATTCGGTTCTGAAATAGAATCACTGAATCATTACGGTTGGAAAGACCTTTAAGATCACCTAGTCCAACCGCCAACTCATCGCCACCACTCCCACTGACCACGTCCCTCAGTGCCACATCCACATGGTTCTTGAACACCTCCAGGGACGGTGACTCCACCACCTCGCTGGGCAGCCTGTGCCAATGACTCACTGATCTTCCTGAGAAGATTTTTTTCCTAATATCCAACCTGACCCTCCCCTGGTGCAACTTGAGGCCATTCCGTCTTATGCTATTGCTGCTACCTGTGAGAAGAGGCCGACCCCAGAGGCACAATGGGATACCCGATGCCCAGCCCAGGATGAGACTCAGAGCTACCTTCCGGGTGTGACATGTGTCACGTATGTAGGGTCCAGCTGCCTCAGTGTGACCCCAGAAATGATCACATAAATCAACCGACATGAGTAAAAAACATCTCCTCCATGCTTCCATTAAAAGCTTGCTTAGGCAGCCAGATGGTTTCACTGCAGTCCGTTTTTAGAGGCACTTAACATCAATAATACACTCTCAGTAATTTTACTTGATTAGCCTAGGGGTAATTGACATTGTTATTGGTGAGCTGCCAGCCCTGTCTGCCCCCGTGTGGCTGCGGTGAATCCAAAAGAAGGCTCCTGGCAATGGGTCCAGCCAGTGACACCAGTACCCATCACCTCAGTCAGAGAATGGGGAATCACACCATAATCGCACAAAAAGGCTGTGCTGAGACATTTCAGGCCTGGCTGTGTCCTTCACACTGGAGCCATTCAGGGCAGCCTGTAGGTCATTCTCTTAATCCTGGAGTATTATTGCTAAACTCGATGTCAGCACGGTGCTTCCCTGTGTAAGCTGATAGGCCAGCAGGCTATGTTCATTAACCTGACATTGTTTTTTCATGAATATCAAGTTGTTACTTACAGTTAATCAACTCTGAAGTCAGACCTCGATTAAGTCACCCTCCTGCTCTCTCCTGTGTATCAGGAAGGCACTTTAATTGCTTGCTTTCCTATCAAAGTGTTTCCAGCATGCTGAACTCTGCAACGTTAGCCTGAGGACAGAGTTATGAAACTCCCACAGGAATACATGTCAGCTGACTGCCGGGCTGTACCTTCCGGTAAGCTTGGCATACCTCACTGATGACATGTTCAAGAGAAAAATGTGCAGGTGTTTAGTACAATTGGCAGTAAGCTCATTTTTTTAACTGGTATTTTACTTAAAATTGCTTAACGCAGAGAAGAGAGTCATTAGCTGCCAGCTCTCCACTAGCTCCTCCTGACCTGCCATGGCCCAGCAAGCATAGTGGGGAAGGAAGGAACCCACTGGTGGGAGTGGAGGCACCAGGCAACAAAGTGCTCACTGAAGTAGCCTGTTTGCAGCCATTTTTCAGGGCTAAAAGTTAGAACAGGCTCTGAAACTGCTGTAATAAATCAAGGGCTGATAGGATAATGTATCACTTTTCCCTTCTGACTTCTCTAAGACAGTCTACTGCACCAAGCATCTCCCAGCATGCCAATGACTTACGTAGGAGCACTAAGTCCATCCAAGCTTGTTCCGGGGTCACCAATTATGTTATTTAGTATCACATGCATTAATCTGCAAACTTCTTTTTTACAAGCATACCACAAAGTGCCACATTGTCTTCAGGGAACTATTAACCTAGACAGATGGCATTGACAGGCATGCTGAGACATGGCTAACCCTGCTCTCCTCATCCTCTCTCAGGTGCTGGGTCATCCAACACTTGCTCATGGAGTTGTATACCAAAAGGCACAATTTGGAGACTGTTATGGGTTACTGAACAGAACAAACTCACTAACATGGATTCCCCTTCATCCGTATAGTATGAATGAGTCCTCTGCAGCTTTGAGGAGTGAGGATGACACAGCTTGAGATGGCTCTCACCTTTAGTTGTCACCTATTCCGAAGGAACAGGCCGCTCACAGATGGCTGTTGAACTATGTGTTGAAAAGAGCATAGTGCCTTAAAGGAAACCATCACCGAAAAGATGTCACTAGACTGGAACAGCCTCAGAACTGAATCAGAAGTGACTCAGCCACCATGCAGTGACAGCACATCTGCTTGGGATAAGAGCTTCACCAGCTGCCTCTGAGCTAGGTCATCCCCTTCACCGACTCCTCAGTCCCTGAGGATGAGCACATACCAACATAAAGCATTAGCGGAGTCAAGACGAGCTACTACCCTGCTAGCCACAAAGGGCACAAAATCTTGTATTCCATCCCTGTATCACCTCTGCCCCGAAGCCTTTCAGTCTTGAGTGTTCCTGTTCCCTGTTGGCACTCCCAAAAATGTCCCTATAGAACTCAGAAGTGAAACTGCAGCAGCCAATGTTTTATTTATTTATTTCTCTTTCCTGGCAAATATTGATTACTTGCAAACTCAAGCCCCTCTCCTTCCTTAACACTTAATGGACTAGACCTCTCAATTTCCATAAAGGCAATGAAAACTATCAGTCAATGCCAAATGGCTTGCTCAACCAGGAGGAGGAGAGAGTTATGACTGGCAGTGGTCAATAGCCACACATTTATGTATACAGTGCGTGAGAGGAAAAAGCATTCTCTTATATGGTTTTACTGTCTTTTCACTTTGTTGGTCTGATATATTATTTGCTTTTAGTAATCTCACTATTTTAGACAACCTCTTTGTTTTGAAGGCCACACCACAGTTCTTTTGTCAAATTTCCAAAATGTCTTTTGTCTTCAGAGCAGTAAGGCTCCCCATTGCATCCTTGAGTGTGCTCATTTGTAACATGACCAAAAGTACTGAATAAAATAGAGAAAAAGGATGAAATACTTAATTATCCTTCCCGCAAGTGAGAGTCAGCTGTAAGAAGAATGCACTGTAGTACCTAAAACTAGTGACCAGAAATCTTCCATCTTACCAAGAATCTAAAAGCAGATGGCATTGCTGCATCCATCAATCCATGCATTCATGCAATAGCAAGTATGCAGTAACAGTAGCAAGAAACTTATTTGATTTAGGTCAGTGAGGTTAAGATCCTGGGAATGCAGAGAAATACTAGCATGGTATCTTTGTCATGAAAAGTTGTCTCCTTCCCAAGAACACAAAATAACTCAATTTCAGCATTTACCATCCTAGAAGTTCTCCAACTGATACCTTCTGGGGATATGCTCTCTGAGGGGCAATCTAATGCTAACTCTACAAGCCTATTTGATTCAGTGGAGTTGTGTCTTCTCTGTTCAACACAGAAAGTCCGTCCATATGTACTTTGCAATCATATAACAGTGTTAACAAGAATTTACTTCAGAGAGCTTGAGTTTCTTCTGGAAACAAAACTGAGCACATACATATCCCAGGACCTCTCATTTGTTAATCCAAAGGTTATTCCTCCCTTCTTTCCTCATTCCAGTGTCAGTACTCATTACTGCACTCCAGACGCACAGAAATAGATCTTCATCACACCTCATCGCTTTCCGTGGTACCACACACTGAGCCCAGGTGCAAGGAGCCCTGTTCTGACAGCATAGACCGTGGCTATGTTAAACTCTGCCAAGCTGCCAGTTGCTTTTTCCAACCTGTATGATGCTCTGCTGTCCTTACTATTGAGAACAAGAGGCCAGATTCACTATGATGTTCCACAGCCTTCACTGGGGAAAGCAGGCATAGCATACTGAAATCCAAAGACCTAAGCAGGAGAACTGTGCAAAAACACGCAGAAGTAATAATGCTCAAATTCATAGTAAAGTAGAGCTCAAAGGGACCTTCCAAGGTGCCTAGCCTTCCCTTTTGCCTGAAGGGAGTAGCCACCACATCCATGTCTTTTTCGGTATGCACTTGTCTTGTAAAGCATTGTCATTTCCATACCCTTTTTTACAAAAATGTTACGTAACTCTTCATTCCTCAACCTGTATTTGTGAATATTATTGTCTGTGTAGTTGCTGGCATTTGTTTCTCCTAATTTTCATTCAACTTTTTCAGATCATTTCTCTGAGCCAAAATTTCATTTAATTTATAGCTTCGTCCTCCAACATATTTGGAGTCACAGAATCATTAAGGTTGGAAAAGATCACTAAGATCATCTAGTCCAACCATCAGCCCATCCCCACCATGCCCACTAGCCATGTCCCCTAGTGCCACATCTACAATTTCTCAAACACCCCCAGGGATGGTGACTCCATCACCTCCCTGGGCAGTCTGTTCTAATGCACTGCCACTATTTCTGAGAATATTTTTTTTCCTAATATCTGAATACCTGAATGTCCCTTGGCACGACTTGAGGCCATTACCTTTCATTACTTTCCTAGCTTTGTGCAATCCCCGAACATGAATACTCTCCAGCTATTATGGACACAGCAGACAGGCACAGAAGCAGTGTACAGTTCATTCAGGACATCCACCATTCCTTCCAATCCACCATCGCCAATAACTATCATATCCTAACCAATTTTGTAGCTCTCCCAGCGCTGTTTCATGGCTTTTTTATACCCAGCTGTATGGAAGGGGATAGGCCTAGCGCAGGGCTGTGCAGAGGGACATCCGCACCAGGCACCTGTGCGATATGGATACTGGAGGCAGAAGGGGGGTGTTGGGTTGGCTGTGCGGCGTCTGGGGAGCTGCCAGCCATCAGCCGGGCCTTGTGCCTTAAACCGACCCCAGATCCTCCCTTCTCTGGGCAGGCCCCCGGACCCGCCAGTCGGGACACCCCTCGTTCCCCACCGCCAGCCCTGCGGAGCCACCCCTGCGACACGGTCCCGCGCCGGGATCTCCGCGCCGCGCCTACCGATAATAGCGGTCATCCTTGTAGGGGGTGAGGTCCTCCCTGATCTCCCGGTAGGTCTCCCGCACCCGCTTGCAGAAGCGCTTCAGCTCGCCGCACAGCGGGCTGCCGAAAGAGGCGAAATCCGCCTCCATGCTGCCTCAGGCGCCGCGCTCCGCCATGCCGCCGCCGCCGCACGGCCCGCCCCGCGCTGCGCCGCGCTGCGCCTCGGGGTGGGGCCTGCGCTCGGGGCTGCGCTTCAGCACCACGGACAGCGGCAGCCGCGGCCAGGGGCGCGGGGAGCGCTCTGCCTCAGCTGAGCACACCTGTGGAATGATTGGGGATTTAATGCCTTATATACATATATATGCAAACCATCCTATTCTTAAAAACATTCTGCCGCTGTTTACAATGAATGCCCTGATTACTCATAATCTCTTTTACCTTCCTGACCCTCCGGCAGCCTAATATTCATAAAAGAAATTCTATGCTAAATCCTCTTCTCATGGTCATAAGACTGCAAAGGGCCCAATGTTAGGAATTATGCTGTTTGGAGTTTCAGAGTGGCTTCTACTGATGTCTTTTCATTTGGAATAGTTCTGTGTTGCCTTCACCTGTGTAAAACTTTAAACTTTTCTCAGTAAACACATTATTCTATCAATTCCCAGCTTAATATTTTCTATGAATTTATGTCAGCTGTGGTGTGCACACTAAGAATGAAAGCTTGCTGCTACTGATACATTATTATTGTTTCCAGAGAGCATAGATGTAAATCTCAAAATCTGCTTTACTGTCCCTCCCATGGATGGATCTTCCCTATCTGAGTTCAGGAAGTCAGGCTGGGCTGTTTTGCAGCCTTGCCGTCAGCCTACATTTCATCCCTTGTAGTTATCAGTCAACTTCCACATCTCACCAAGATGAGGTACATGAGGTGTCATTTCAGGTGGTGCAATGGAGGAGGGACAACATGGTAAAGAGAGGAAGAATTATCTTTAAATGTGAAATTCTCCTTCCCAGCTCTGGATATTCCTAAGTCTGAAAAGACACAAGCAACAAGATAAAAGCCACACACACACACATTTAGACTGGAAGGCTACAAACAACCCATGAACTGTTCTGGCAGAAAGTCCAAAGGGGAACAAAGAAACTCACCATTTTAGGTGGTGAGATTGATCTCTGAAGCCACTTTGAAACCTAGGCAGTGGCCTCAGAGGCTCTGCAGGTCTCTCATGCTCCAGTAGCAACTTTCTGCATTTGGTATGTGCAACCATTCAGCCTCTACCAATGCATGCAGATGGTCATTAAGCAGGGCTACCCTGGAGTGTTTATTTCAGTGTAAATGCTTCATCGGAGAGTAAGACTAAGGCACGTTTCCCCACAAAGCAAGAATTAAAATTCTTTCTTGTATATATTGTTTGGTGGTCTCAGACTCAGAGGAAGGAGTTAACAGTGGGATTTCTAAATATTTACCAAAAGAAAGAAATAAAACATTTGTGGCTTTGGATGAGTAAAAACACATTCACTGCTTGGAGTTATATAATTAGTGTAGCAAAGTAATAAAAAATAAGCTCAAAGATTAAAACTCTTTACCATATAATTACTTGCAGCTAAGTGACCTCTACTGCATATATTAAAAACAAAAACAAAAACAAAAACAAAAACAAAAGAACAGGGTTGCTTGAGGGCCCAGAGCAGCACCATTACAGAGATGCAATCTAGTTTCCTCCTCATTGTACTGAGCATTACCCAGACTGGCTTCAAATTCATCTTTGCCGTGCACCATCCTGAGGGCACTCTGGTACCAGAGGAAATCTGAGCTACCATGGAAGGATGACAAGCTGGCAGGTTACTTGCTTGGAGAAAGCATTAGCACTGATCATATACTATTAACCTACTGACTTTTGCTACCAAATAAAGCAGACATTGTCTCAAATAATTACCAAGCATTACAGGGTTAAAATTCCTAGGCTTATGAATAATGTAGTTTGCAGCTGTGCGAGCCAATTGCATAGTCCTACTGTGGTCCATGTTAGATTCTCAAAGACTCTGAGAATGTAAGGGATTCGAGTCTCTTAAGGTCACTGTGCTGATAAAACAAGCCTTACACATGCCTATATGCATGCAGTGATGTGCTAATCAAATGTTCTCAGTGTAAGGCCACACGCTGAAAGCAGGCAGGGCTGCGATGGCTGTGCTTTGTGCAGCCAACAAAACACCCAAGGGATAAGCACAGGGGTGGCTTGGGAAACTCAGCCATCTGAAAGCAATTTTGAGAAAATGATGAAAATGATGCCATAGTTACAAGTCTGCCTTGTTTGTTTCGCTGCTTTGTTGTTTTGTTGTGTTTTTTTAAGTGCAGACCCTGATACACACTAGTAGCTCCCAGATAACATTTTAAAGGAAAAAAAAAAAAAAAAAGTTTCTATCCAAATGGCTTCTTCAAAGAAATTTCAGATGTTCTTTTTTTAAAAACAACAAAAATATTGAAACGGACTTAATATTAAACAGTCACTACTATTAAAACCACCTGCCCATTTTCTTTTGTCAAATTCTAATGAATTAAACCATTACCCCTCAGAAGCCAGCAGATCACACTGCTGCCTTTATTAGTTGTCATTGTTTCCTGCCTGTTTGGTACATTCATGGATTAGAGTGGGCTGGCACAGAAAAACATTCAGTTCTGCAGATTGCACAACTTCAGTAAAAGCAAAGAGAGGTCAAAGTCTCACAAACAGTTTTGACAAGATGCAAGAGCAACCAGCAAATTCCCTGCACTTTGACTCTGAGGAGAACAACTTGCCATATGCATTTCAGGGCACCTTGAGAACACTTCACCAAACACAGCAACTTCTGTGTCAGCCTTGTTTGAGTTCTGCTGCTTTATACAGCACATAATAAGAGATAGGCAGCACCAAATTGCATCTGGAAACAAGCCAACCTAAAGCAATGCTGAGAATCCTACAAATCTCAGTTAGAAGCTAAATGTCTGGAACTTCATACATCCCCTGGGTGCTCCCAGACTCCAGTGAGGGGGAGAACAGCCTCAGAAGTCTACAACTATGATGTGATCAAGCTCAACATCTGCTCAGTGCACGCAGCATATCATCTCATGTGGACAGGGTTTATTTTGGAGGTGGAGCTTAACTGAAGTCTCCAACACAAATTTTCTTTCTGATTCTCCCCTGTGCATAGTTAGCATTTTACAGCATTAGCCACACATATTAGATTCTGATAGTATCTAAACACAAAGCTTGGAAATCCAAGTAAATGCATCAGGATTATTACTTCAGGCTCTTTCAGAAGGAACAGCAGCTGGTGCTGAGAAGGTGAAGGAATACATGCTGCCAATTGAGGTCCTTCTTTTTTTTTTTTTTTTTTTTTTTTTTTTTTCCAACAAAAGAAGAAAAAGCACAACCAGACACGGCTGTTTAGCAAATATTTTCCCCTTCAAAATTGTTCTGAGCTGGAGAGAGACGCAGCTTCAGACTGCAACAACTGCTGTTTTCCTTCAGAGGGGAGCTTAGGACTGACACGTCAGATTGGACAGAAAAAAACACATGTTCAAGCTGACTTTCCCAAGGTAAGACAGTATAAGCTGCTGCCATCAGGCTGCAAATACACTTCTGAATTCAGCTGCCTGCAGGAGCTGTCAGTGAGCATCCCTGAATAGGACGAGTAGGAACCGTGCTAAGCCCCACAGGTACTTCAAGACTTTGGTCTATCCTGCCATCTCCCTCACTGCTGTCTTGATACTGGAAGAAGATAACACCTGCCTGGCCCCAAACCACTTTGGTTTGATTGTTTCCTCCTGTCAGAAAACCAGTTGGTCACAGCTAATCAGTTCCATGCTTGTGGCTGTTGCCATATGGCCCTTACTGCTCCTGCAGAGGATCACAGGGGTGTGCTGGGCACTGGTAAGTCTTGGGGAGCTCAGCAGGAGCGTGGCACTCATAGTGATGCAAGGCTGCTCATTTATTTGAAGAATGGCACAGAGGCATCGGCTGGGACAGCCCTTGACAGATCATCTTTAGCAAATAATCTCTTAGCTGACAGGGGCTTTGGAGCCACGGCTGGGCTTGTCATCACTGTGAGGAATGAAGCTTTCGGCAGCTGGCTGCAGCCAAGAGTGCTGACTCTCAGATCAGCAGCAAGAAACACTCATCTCTCCCTGTCTTTGGAGACGAATCTTTCCTGTCTCTAGCCTGCTTTGAAGAGATGTGAAGACAAGAAAATAAAATGAGATCTATCATTTCTTTTGATCAAAAGATAAGAAGATTCCCTTGAAAGGCAGTTTCAAGGATTGGAAAACTTAATCACCACTGATTCACACTCCTTTGTGTCTCTTAGCATGGCTGGGCTGGAAAAGCCCACTTGGAAAGCAAAGGGAAGACCGAAATGGGCTAATTGGGAGCATGACAAGGGTCCTAAAGATAAGTTACATTTTAACGTGGTGTTTTAGTATGATTACTGGCTTTCAAGTGTCAATCACAGTTGGAATAAAAGTTTCTGATGGCACACATTATCTTAACTATCCCTACTCCTATTAAAAATGTTAATTGAAAGGGAAGATAAAAACTCAACAACTTATGACTTCTAGATAACAAACAGTGAAGTCCTAAGACTACTCGTTTACTTTTAATTACTGCTTACCATTTGTATTTTGGTTTCCTTAATCAGTGAAATAGATCATAGTTTTTTACTTCCCAGTTCTCACATAGCAGAATGTGGCAAGCATACCTCACAAACACTATGTTCAAACCATACAGCTTCATTTTCTAAAAAGTCAAAAAACATTTGAGAAAATACATATAACGTTGTATGCTGCCAGTTATAAAGTGCCATTATAAAGTGCCTATTTTAAGCAAAATGATGTGTATGCTTTATGTTGATTTTAAGATGCCTATTATCCTTTCTTTGAAAGTCAGGTCCCTTGTGAGACAAAATCTCATCTTTTAGGAATATACAGGATTAACTGAATAATAATATGGCAATAATAAGGGTAAACATGGGTGGCGGGCTGACGTAAAGACAGGGACATCACTGTCAGGGGCAACACAGGGAAATCTAACTTAATTTATTGTCAGTTGAGATCAGTATTTCAGTCCTCTCCATGGGCAGCAGTCCCTTTGGCAGGGTGTCATGGAGCACCTTCTCCTTCTCCGCCTGCCTTGGTGCTCCCCAATGTTTCTCACTCTCTTTGTCCCCCCTCCTCCCTCTGTCCACCATTTTCTATCCTTTCTTAAGCACAGTTTCCCTGTGGTACCGTCATCTTTGTGGCGGGGCCCAGTCCTGCCTTGAGGTGGGGCCATTGGAGCAGACTGTGTCCAGCCCAGGGCAGCCCCGGCCCCACCTCACAGAGGCCCTGCAGCCCTCTTGCTGCCAAAATCTTGCTACTTGAGCACTACACGTTATTATTCTGATGATACTTTTACATTATTTATAACAGTTCTGTTTGCTTCTGAACTGTTTTGCATATATCTCAAGGGAAGCAATTAAATAGCAAAACAGTGAAAAGTGCCAAACATTTTGGAAAGCTTCTCCTCTCCCTCTTAGAAGCAGATTATTGCCTGCATGCACAACCACACGCACATTAATGACAAGAACCTTTAGGTACTCCTAGATCTAACCAGAAACGTGCAGTAACACAAAGGTTTTACTCTGTGCCTGGGGGTCTCCTCTCTTCAGCTAATTGCTTCTGAACAACAAAGCAAAACACAAAATTATATACAGAACACGACATAACAATAACTTATTTTTACTCAAATAGAAAACATAGGCGACTAGGCTTGCAGCACACATTGCAGAAGTACCAGCATTTTGGAGTAAACCAGCCCTTGCCTGCACAAACCAACAAATGTGTCTCTTTTTCATTCACATGGGACTGCAGCTAATTTGCAGGACTTGGGTGTAGTTCTAAGCTCCCAGATCTAAGCATGTGTGTGGCCAAACAGGAACCCATGCAAAACAGGACCTCCTCATCCTCATGCCCTCGCTCCTCCTTCCTGTGTAGGAAGGAAAGAAACCTGTGCATGCAGAGTGAAGAAACCAGTCGTGTCCTCCAGCCAGGTCAGCATCTGGCTGACGGGGGCCCAAGAATGTGACAAATGCCTCTAGAGCTAAGTCTCATTTTGTCATTACATCTTTCACACAGTTAACCTCTATATCTAGCCAAAACTTGTTGACTGGAACATCTCACAGGATGGAGAACCCATGATTTTGTTCCAATGTCAGTCATTTTCTTCATTAAACATATTCTCTTTGTATTTGGTTTTAGCCTTCCCAGTCATTAGTGCTTGTGCTATTCTCTGCTAAACTGAAGTGCTTTTTGATACCAGCATTTTAGTTTTTTAAGATACTGAGAATTGTTTAATTATGCTCTTCTCTGAAATAAGCTAAATAGACAAAACTCTTGCTGCAAGGCATTTTATTCAATTTTTGAACTTCACTATTTTTCAACATTCCCTCTTTTTCCAAGACTGTTTAAAAACCTAAGCACCAGAAGCACACACAGTATTCTGTCAGGTGAAATCAATTCCCTGCTTTCAGTGCCCGATTTAAAAAAAATCTAAGGATCATGCTATCTATCTCTTTTTGTAAGAACATCTCTTGGGTCTGCTAACATACTGCATTGAGATACTTGTCTGCTCTGACCTGTTACTCATCAGAATAGCAGCTTTTTGAGCTAAATTACCGATTCTGGAGATATGTCTACATTCCTTGCTCCTAAACATCTAACTTCACATTTGTCTGTAATAAAATTGCATTTTGTCTGCAATGTCTTATGGTCTTCTCCTGTTTACCATTCTGGCAGCTTTGTGCCAGGTCCAGATTTTATGAGTCACAGTTCGGTACTTGCTTTTGAGTCCTTTTTACCATCAGATCTAGTATTCTGCAAAATCCTGTCAGAAATACTCTGTTCAGTGGCAATGCAATGCTGCAGGCTACTTTGTATGTTCATTCTTAATCCATTTAAAGCACATCTCATTCACACTACTTATTGCTAATTTTTTCATTGAAATCCAAGGCAGTACTTCACCAAAAGCCCTATCTGCAAATTGAAGGTAATAACCTCAAATAATGGTGTCAAAGGACACAGCAGGGTAAAACCTCTTTTTTACCATAGTAACATACCACCTAAAATAATTTTCTTACGGCTTATACCCTTATATTCCAGTTTAACCGACTCCTATATCATCCTTTTTATTAATATGCTTCTGCTTGGGGTCAGTATGTCTGGCCTGCTACATACTTACTTTCCCTCCAACATTGTTAGCTAAGCATTCTCTCAGGTTCCTGGAATATCTCAGGTTGTATGTATGTGTTAATAAAAATGAACATTCTTCTCTGGAATTGTCATCAGCCTACTTTATGCCACTCGTGACAACAAATCAGCCAATTTTCAACCTTCTGAAAAAAAGAGTGAAAGGGGACAAAATGACATAGATCCATGCTGGGCATTACTACAACTCAGTAACTACGCTGCCTCAGGAGTGAGTTTGGCATTTAGTTTAGTACAAGTGTAAATGCACCCATTTTAGCAGAAAAAGAAAGAAGACATTACAAGTGCTCAAGTCTAGCAATATGTTCTCCCATAGTACTATGTGATATCATCTTGCATTGCTGGGGGGAAAACATAGCTAGCAGACTCCCACATTTTTTCCATGAAGTTAGCTCATGTACTTTGTAGCTTGTCTCACAAGAGAGACTTCCTTGTAGAGCTAAAATTGCAAAACTGACTCTGGAGCTTGTATTCTCATAACACACTGCTTGGTGTCATGTAATTTTTGCTTCTTTGTGTGAGAAAGGAATTTCTTGAGAAGCATTATTTGGGGGTTGTACAGTCAGTTTCAAGTTGTAGTAAGATTCCATCCAGTCATTGCCACCCATAAGAAATGGCTGAGAATTATTAATATTACAGCTCTTGGGATCAGTGACAAACTAAGTCCACTTCCTGCTTACTGCATCTGTGCTTGGAGCAATTGGACATGATGCAGCTTACTCTCATCTCTGCATTGCTCTCAGAGCTCAAATGCTTTGATGATTCAAGCTGTTTCTCCTGGCTGACTGTGGGTGTACTCCCTGATTGCTCAGGGAATTACAATAAATATTCCTCCTGCTGGCTTGCTCAGATGCACTGCTTTGCAGTCTCAGGTGATTTCTGTTGCAGCAAGAATCTGTGTTTCACGTTTATTTTTGTGATGTACCACTACACACTGCTGCAGCCTCTGGTTCCCTGACCTCCTCTGTCTTTCCAATGGTGATGTTGGTCACTACTTCTGCAGTCTGCATGTTCATTCATCACCGGCTCCACATGCAGGCTTCCCTCTGGGTGGATTCATACAGGTGGAATGAAATAGGATGAGCTGCCCTGTATTTCTGTGCCTACACCTTGAGAACTGGGGGTTTTCTCGTGGATCTGTCTGCCCACTTTACAATAGTGAAGAGAGATGATCTCTCCTCAGTTCTTACATGCCGTTATGAAAAGCCCCTGTCCCCCACCACACTACAAAAACAGTGCAGAATTGTGTTCCTTTGAGACTTGGTGATATGCTGTATTACACAATGGGAAACCAGAGTGTTGTGCTGGAGATGTTATTTTTTACGGCTTAACGAAAACATCAAGGGACATAAAGAATGGAGCAGATAAAAGGAAAGCTATTAGGATGCAACAGTGAGGAGCTGAAATAATGGATTATTCAACTACTCTGAGTCAGGCACAGATAACAGTTGTTATAGGGCTTCTCAGTGTCCCTGTGCTAGAAAAATCATTGTCAGAAACCACCTGGGTGGAAAATCCAGTTAATTTGGTGAGCTTGCTGTGTATAAAGCTCTTGTGAGTAGCACTGAGCTCACAGACTCTATGAACCAAGGTCAGAAAATTCAGCTTCTGGTGTCATTTGAAGTAGCAAAGTTTACTAATGCTTTTTGAAGACATTAATGTTGCAGGATTTTGTTCAGATTCTACAGCCTTTGTCAGCCTGCAAGCAATAATAAAGCTTTTAACAATGGTGCCCTCCCTGTTGGTGACAAATTTTTCCATTATAACATTTAAGCTTTAATACTTACCGGTCAAAAATTGATTCTTAATACAATAACAATGATAAACATTCATTGTTTAGAGGCACCATAAAAAGACAGCATATTTCACCTTACATGTTAATACAAAACATTCATAAGATTTTATTTCAAACAACATAATCCCCTCCCATATCTTACAAATTTTCAGTGAAACGATCTTGGTGTCTCTTCATCTTTGATCTTCTAGTAGGGATCGAGTTGCATCTCTTTGTTCAAGCAACAGCGTAACTGATTTGGACATTTGTATTGACAGAGGGCACCCCCAACTTTAATAAACGTGAAAGACAGCTTTGATGGTGATGGTCCAAACATCCTCTCAGTGTCTAGAATGAATTTGCCATCAATTGTTCAGTCACAGCTTACAAAACTGTGCAAAACACCTTTGCAGTGAGGCAACTGTCTCCAAATCCCAATGTAAATGTACGCAGTGCAAACCTACAATCTTTGCACTCTCAAAAACAGCATCGTTTGTTGTTGAGAAAGGCTCATAAGAAAAACATACTGACATCTAGTATTGCCCATAATGGGATTTTTTCACCTATGCTTTAAAGATATCTGTTGGAATCTGCTGTGCCTGAAGCTGTATCTGCAGGAGTTTTCTATCTGCATCTGTGAAAACACTGTAGCAGTGCTACATCCTCCCAGAACACGTAAGCTTGCTATTGCTCCACAAAGATGAACCTCTGGGGAGCACTGAACTTCACTTGGTGCCTGTAAAGACTGTCCAGCCTTGTGTTCCAACCATCTGATATTCGGGGTGAGATATAAAATTTCTGAATAGAAGGCTGAGCTCAAGAATAGCTGTGTCTTCAGAAATTACGGATGATTTATATCCATCCCTTGAGGCATACACTACCTGCAAACAAGTCCATTAGCTTCTCATGAGAGAATTTAGGAAGTATGAGTTTTTCACATTGGCCACTGATTTTCTTAGGGGCTCATGTATGACATGGAGAATTCATCGCATAGATTTACTCTCTTCTGCTAAGGATATGATTAAGTCTGAGCTGCTGATGAGATTAAAAACCTTTCTCCATTCCTACAGTTAGTTATGTTTTTGAAATGAATGCTTGCTTTGGATCTTATGTTGCATCTCTGCACCTTTTATTGTCATCTTTCAGAAATACCAATCTGACATAAATTTTGCAGCTTCTATATAATCCAGTAGTGCTAATGACCTGGTGATGTCAATGCCTGGTTAACCCTCTTCTTTGTTGGATTAAATTAATTCTGTATTAACAGAAACGATCATCTCAGCAGGAGTCACGCTATAATTTATACAACGCGGCCAGCACAAAAGAGACTGCTTTGGCTCTCTGTGTTGCAAAACAATATTTTTCCTAACAAATTTCTCCAACATCCTTTCCTGAGCACTTTCCAACTCCATTCTTTCTGTTGGTACTTGAAAACATTTTACATTCCCTACTTGGACATCTAGTCATAATGTTTCTACGAAGGTAAATCAGTTCTATAACAATTCCTCTTAAAATCATTATCAATCCCTCCTAACTTAATGTTTTAATAGTTTATAGCATCCAAAATCGGCCAGCAAGCAGACTGACAGAATATGCCTCACTAGCACTGACTGCATTTATCCAGAACTCTAAAACTTTTCAAACAAAACTTCAACACCCCCTCAGTATTTTAAAATTATATGCACTTACGGGTCTTCATGGGTTATTTTGAAATTAATTAGTTAAATTGTGGATCTGCGTTGTTTCATATGATTACTACCTCATTCATATAATTACTTCCCTGCTTAACTATTTTGAGAGTAAATTTCATCGTACATCCTGTTCTCTGAATGTCTTTAAATGATTATTTCTCAATGCCTGCTACACTATGTCTTCTAAAAGAATTCCGAGATCCAATTTAAAGACAGTTGATGTCATCACTTGTCTCTGTAACTGTACTTAGACCATTTTAAACATCTGTTCTCTTGATTAAATTGTTTTTGACTTTGTCTCTTGCACTGAGCAAGCTACTCAAAGTAGATTCATGTAGCAACTTTGAGAACATTTTCAATACTGGATTCCATGTTTTGGTCTTTCAGTCTTTCAGACCTGGACTCCAGCATACGACAGCTGCATTTCCTGGATCTTTTCTTCATTAGGTTGTCTGTAGCTTCACAGATGCAAGCAATCTTGCTATGAAGTTGTTTGTTGTTATTATCTTTGGAAAAATAAAAACATTTTCCTTATGGGTGTGAGTGGCTCTTAGTATGCAACATTTTCTATTTGAGAATATTTTAATTTTAGATCATCATTCTCTCAATTTTCTAACATTTTACTTTGATTCTCTTCACATTTAATGTTCACATGGTAACACTTTCTCCAAAAAATCAAGCTTCCATAGCCACTATCTTTGTAGTGATGATGGTGAGGATGACCATCGTTGTAGTATTTTGCACTGCTATATCTGAACACAAGTGACTGACACTTATGCATCAACTCATGAGCTTCTTATCATCTCAAATACTTGTTTTTTTTTCCCTCTGAAGTAAGGTACATTCTGTCACATGTGCTGCTGATCCACCTCAGGCAGCTTCATTGACTTCCCCGAACTCTCTCTCATTTGCTACTGTCATACTCATCTGACAGCTTTTTCATCATGAATGTATCACAGTATTTCTGATGATACTCAGTCTGTGGCATTTCACTCATGTTTTCCACGATCTTCAGAGGTGGAATCATTTTGGGGATTCTGGCAGCTCTCAGAAAGATACTCTTTGAATTTATGGCCTGAGGGGACACTTCATTGGCATCTGGAAGTTAGGAAGCTCGTAACAGAACTTCTAATGTAGATTATATGTAACCCATGTTTTCTGAAAGATGTTCAGTCCTTTTTTCACAGCCACTGATAAGTTCTGTTGATTAGACACAACTTAAATCTACAAAAACTCATATATTTTATAAACTACAGATAACATTATTGGTATCATGTAATTAGGAACAATAGCAGTAATTTTATGGACAGAATTAGCATCTTGGTTTTTGCAACTATATGGGGAGGTTACAAAATACTCGCCACGTCATATAAATGGAGCCAATCAAAACGAATGCTTGACACCCCAGCTTACACTAGCTACCATAGCAGCTCAAGGAGAAAAATCTTAAGGTATGTTCATAGACCTCAAGAAAGCAGAGATGCTTCCATCATTAGAAAGAATCACAGTGATGCCACATATGAAGATGAGACAGTGCATTTGGCTGTCTCCAGCTGAGGCAAGTAGAGATGTCAGATGTTTAAATAATCCTGAGTATCTTCCCTTTTGCAATAACCAGCTCATTCAGACCCTTTTCTAAAGCAAACGTTCAGATCATGAAAAGTAAAAAGGTCCTAGATGGCTTTGACAAGAAAAGGAAGAAATTAATCTCACCAAAACTGTACAACAAAGGGAACAAAGTTGCCCTCGTTTTAGGGAAGAAGATGGTCACCACAGAATGCAATGACAAAGAGGAAAAACAAGAGAACAGTATTTACTGCAGTTCAAATCTAACTTTTCTCCTTATCCGTGGAGAAGTGAGAAATTGAGGAAAGTGAGGAACCATTGGAAAATATCAGGAGATGCACAAACCAAAACATTCCCCCAGATGAATAGTTTTCGCTTTGATCAGACAAAAAAAAGTGGTATGAAATGTGTTCGTTTTAAACAGAGCAGAAAATGAGAATAAGGAATACACAGCCATAATGGATAAGGAACCAGATGAAAGGGCTGAGATGAATTTCAATTGGCGTGAAGTGCTCCAATTTTTTTTCCTGATCTTATGCAACACCCTCACAAGTAGGTAATTGCTTAGCTTCTGCATCTATCCTGTTAACACTGCACATTGAAAGCTGGGCTGCTGTTGAAAAAACAAAAAAGCAGTAAGTAAAGACTGCTATTTTATTATTCTTAGTGGTTTTGGTAGTAATGCCAATAGAAAATGGAAAATGCCACAGACCAGAGAACACCAACAATAACCTGTCTCAATGAAAAAGCTCACAGCTAGTAGTTATTAAATCATATATACAAGCTTAACTATGTGTATAGCTGCTGTATTCTCAGTTTCTCCTTAAAGAGCCACTGATTAAACAGTGTTCCCTCACATCTCCTTCTTACCTTTCACTAGGCAGCAAAACCAGAGGGCACTGGGCCCACATAATTCTTATTTTTGTAAATACATTGTATCAATAAATAAAAAAGCCAGAGGAAGCGTAGGATTTCCTTCCAGAAATAGATGACCACACAAATCTTTGTCACTGAACTATGACACACAGCAAATCAAAGTTAGGTCTGCCCCCTCTATACACTATGCTCCAATTTTATGCTCGCTTTAGAAGTGCTGGCATAGGAATAGCCACACTGGTTCAAAATCAAAACTCACTTAAGACTCATGTTTTGTTTCCTACAAAAGTCATTTGCAAATCCCCCAGGAAGAGAAGCAACAGAGCAAATTCATGTGGTATTTACTCCTAGTACTTTCCCAGTCTCTGGCTATTGCCAGCCTAGGAAACTTTCTGGCTCAATTGTAGTGTCCTTAGTTCTACTAAGTGGCAGAGGTCATATCAGAGACAGTTACTGCATATGTGAATCTAGGCTTGCTTTTTATCCCCCATGTGGATCACTCTGCATTTATCCATGCTGAGTTTCATCTGCCATTTTATCGCCAACTGTGATAAAGACCTGAGATCCTTCATGACTGGTCACTGCCTTCACTATTGTGAGTAACTTCGTATCATCAGTAAACTCTACAGCTCAGTATTCAAACTCTTTTCAAGGCCACCCATGAATATGGTAAAGAGGTCAGGATCCACCAGAGACTCCTGCAACATTCCACAGGGAATGAGGGCCTGTTATGAGAACTTGCTATGAGAATCCACATCAAGATTCTCTCATTTATGCCACAGTTAGGATGTACATTATGCCAGGTAAGATACTTTACTACTGTTTATTATTATGATTTCTTCAGTCCCTGAATGTTTACGCTCATTAAAAATGTGAAGGAACACTAGCCATCACAGCATTTTATTCTGCTATTAAAGACAACAGACAGAAGAATCCCTTGTGGTAATGTTAAAGTTTCCAGTGTATCAATGACAAGATGAGAATTACAACAAATCTCAAAGGTAACCTCCTTAGAAAGGAAAGCAAGCAGAGGAGAAATGGCATGAGAACTGGCTGATGCTCAGGCAGATGGGAAAATTATTACCAGGACAATTTTTCCATCCGTCCTCCCATATGACTGACAGAGTCCTACGGCCTGGTACATGGATTGGGTTCTGCGGAACTTGAAAACAGTTATTGAAATCGGAAGGCATAAGGGCTTCTGGCTATTTATTATTCAGATCATTCCAGAAGAGGTTTGTCAACTGCTTTTAAAGTATTTACGGTGCTTGACATGATGAAAATGCAACAAAAACAAGTCAGGAATTTTCTAGTCTGCAAAATTTTATTAAGCAACAGCTGGACAACTCTTACAACTCCAAATCATCAAGGAAAAATAGGGCAATGAGTCAATCTGCCAATCATGTAGACAGTAAAGAATTTGGACAAACCACATTTTTATAGGGAAACCAACAATGCTTTCTAGGCACCTCCTGCAAAATCTATTACACAAGATACATAAAAGGAGAGGCAGATCAAGGTATGTTTTTAAGTACAGTGGAAACCAGGTATACCATGGTACACTGAGGAGAAAAGAAAAAAAAAGAGAGAAAACATGAGAGTCCCCAAAATTTACTAAAAAAAAAAAAACAACCATGTAAAACATGTAAAAATACACAAACTGTGTACCAATTTTCAAAAGCATTAAGAAAAACATGCTGGGCTTGCTAGCTTAAGAACGCGTGCACCTGCATGACTGCATATGCTCATTAAATTAAATAAAAAAAATAAAATCCAAAATCATGTTCAAAGTTATAGTACCAAAATAACTCATTTAATAAACAAATGCAACTCCCTTACTTTTTCAGGAAACACTACGTGCCTTTTCAATCAAATGCATCTCCATGCTATTCCACAACACCATATACTTTATCTACAACAAACAACGAGATCTTGAACAGACAAACCCTTCCCCAAATGCACAACACAGAAAATGAAGAAACAAATGCAGAAGCAGTGAAGCGAAGGGAAACTGAAGGCAAAACATGTATAAAGCAAAGAAAAGAAATGAAGGGAAAACTGTGATAGTTTTGAACAAATAGTTTGAAACAGAATAGGTAGGAATTACAAGCTGAGCTCTATCCTGATTAAATACTTGAAACTCAAGTGTCTGCACACTGGTATGTTTCTCTTTTATTATTACTTTAATCTTAATCCGTATTACCAGAACCAACCATTTATTTGGACAGTAAGAAAACTACTCTACAAGTAGATGACATTTGTCAGGATTCAGAATTGCTGAATCAGACAATATTTTGAAATTTGTAGTTATTTAAATGGGAGGGCAAGGATTCAGAATGACCTGGCACACTTGAACATCACAGAATCACAGAATGGTTTGGGTTGGAAGGGGCCTTTAAGATCATCTATAGGCAAGGACACCTCCACTAGACCAGGTTGCTCACAGCCCCATCTAGCCTGGCCTTGAATGCTTCCAGGGAGGGGGCATCCACCACCTCTCAGGCAACCTGTTCCAGTGTCTCACAACCCTCACAGTAAAGAATTTCTTCCTAATATCCAGTCTAAATCTACCCTCTTCCATTTTAAAGCCATTTCCCCTCGTCCTGTTGCTACATGTAATTGTAAGAAGTCTCTTCCCAGCTTTTCTGTAGGCCCCCTCCAGGCACTGGAAGGCATCATACCATTTAATTTCTTTATTGAACTTTTTGGATAAGTAACTATTCAGATTTTCATTTATTTATTTTCAAATCTGACAAAATCATGTTGTTTTGATCCTGCAGTCAGCTCCAGATCAGCAAACTTATGCACTCGCACAGAGTTTCATAACAATCAGTTTGCCCTGAAGAAAAAACTTCTCATTATAAATTCATTTGCAAAATCAAAAGTCAAAGGGTGAAGTTTTTAATTTTTGTATCAGGAACTGCTTCACTGAATCCTTTTACATTCTCTTATTTGGTTAATTGTTTTTTCTCTTAAAAATCTCATTTCCTACATGCAGCAACAATCCAACTGCCAAAAGAAATGTTCTCCTCATACATCTCCAGAGGTACCAAGCAATGTGCAAAGCTGCATCTTTTAATCTTAAAATGTCTCTGCAGGATTTTTTTGTAAGAATTAAATAAATATGAAATAATCATTTGCATAGCCCACTGTTCTCAAGTAGTAATGAATCTTATTCCTTCAAGAATTATGCATGTAAATTCCAACCTTGCAAAGAGGACCGTGGTCCCTACCGGCAGAATACTCCTGAGGGTAATAGAGCTCTATGCCAGTATCTGCTGGTGGAGGATTGTGCTTGCTGTGAAGGTGAAGGGACTTCAAAATGAAAAAATTCCTCTACCAGAATTATTCCATTTTTGTCAGCAGTATATTATTTGCCCTTGTATACTGGGAAAGCCATTACACCAACCTCTAAGTCACATAAGCAGCTTGCTCTCCTGCGTTGGAGTCCTAGAAATGAGAACAAGGCAAAATTCTGTAAGACTGTTTTCTGGCTGCCATTTTACTTCCAGAGTGCTTCAGGGGAGTTTACACAGAACTGTCAGTATAGCTGTTCATTAATGCTGTACAGTTGTTTTAAATGGATGTACAGGTCAAGTCTGTCATTCTTACCTTATAATCACGCAGCGATGGCAAAGTGCATTTTGGGTGCGATTCCACTCTCTTACGTACCTTGGTGTAACCTGGTGAGGCAAGAAGCTGGCCCTTTGTCAGCATGCCAGGCAAACAGCTCATCTGCTGCTAATCCCCAGGTCAGATTTACTGGCCTGAAGTGGTTTGGGATCTGCAGAAATGTGTGATTTCCAAACCGCTGCTCTGGCAAACACATTCCTAAAAGCCAGTAAAAACTTACCCCGTCTTCTCTTTCACTCAAACCAGTTTTTGCACATGGATTTAAAGTGTTGCTGACAGGTAAAAGGGCACCAAGAAAACACAGGGTAACACATGTCAGGCTGCAAATGCACAGAAATTGTCTGAGGTAACAACCAGGCAAGCTCTCACATTTGTCTGGAATTTCTTAAACCAAAAAAAAAAAAAAGCCATGTGAGGGAAAGTCAGACTGTCCAGGCTCAAGGCTCTGTGCATCTTCATAAAAACAACGGAACAAAACTAGAGAGAGAAATGTACAACTATTTTTCTGTGGCTGCAACACGGAAGATTTATCTAACTGAGATGAACCTATGTGCAGATTGACTGTCATACAACCAAGACCAGGCAGCCCATGGCACCTCTTTCTGCTGCCTCTGGAACTCAGTGCAAAACTATTATGATGAAAATTCTTTTTGTAACTCTTTCATCTCTCTCTCCTATACTTGCATTGCAGAAATGCAATGTTCCCACTTCTTCAAGATAAAACTGATCACTCCGTGCACGGTGCATATCATACAAGACTTTAAGTGCCAATTTACAGACTCTGTTAGGAGCTTTATTTTGAGGGTATCAGCTGCACTTTCTAAATGAATCAGCTTCTCTATTGCACTTCTTTGCACCTTTAGCGGAGCAGATTCCACACAACCACCAGCTGACAACGGGGCTTTCTCTGCTTAAAGCTGCTGCAGGCAAACTCTCTGGCAGCTGCATGCTGCTCTTGGAGCTAAACTGGAAAGAAGAGAGAAGGAATGCCGTCTCCACTGTGTCTTGGTGGAGGAGCACCTCGAAGAAGAGAAGGTGCCACAAGCAGAGGTGAGGGTTCAGCTCAACCAGCTCCATGCAGCTCCAGCTCGGGCATCAGCAGCACTACGGCTGTGCTGGAACCAGGTGAACCCTGCTGAAGGAGTGCATTAGCCTGAGTACAGAAAAGCACACTTACTGCTGTACTCTTTCTCGTGCCTCATCTAGCTCATACCAAGCTAGTTTGCTAGTGTACAGCACTGAAGTACGCCACTGTTAAATCCTACCAGGATATGCAGTGAACTTACAAACTGAGCCTATATTGTTATACCCTCTTTTATCACCCAAGCCAGCCTATCTTATATCTAGAGAAAAAGCACCGTACTAAACAAGAGGGAAAGCTTTGTATTTTTTAAAAGCACTCCCAATTGAAATATGTAGCTCAAAACAAAGGAGGGAAACACACAGTGGAGGACAGATTTCTGCAGGTCCCAAAGAAGTCATCTACATTCTTTGTAGTCTACACAGACCTTCAAAGCAAACTCACTTCTTTTACATACGCCAAAATATTTCTGCCTGCCTGAATGATGAAATTTTGCATTCTAGTCCACAGAACCAAGTCTTCCTATATGCACTTTGAACTTCTTGCAGCAAAACATAAAATTACTTACAAATATGCTCTTTAAATATAAATAATAAAGTGTGTATAACTCACTGATACATAGAAATAAAACAATCCCTTAATCACTTATTACATTACACAAGATAAATAGTTTGCCTCTTGGATGTTAACTAGAAATCTGCATTAAATTACCTTTAAAAAAATCACTCAGAACTCCTTAAAAAAAAAGAGAAAAAAGAAAATAAAAACAGCAAAACAAAACAAACAACCAAGAAAAAACCCATAAAACCCCCAGACTGTCACAACTATTGCACAATTGAAAAAAAAAAAAAAAAAAGCTTTGGAAAAACATATTCTGGAAATCACTGTGTGTATAAAAGAAGAACATATTTTTGAATACCTTGCTACATTCTTCCTAGAAGAACTTAGTTATCTACAGAAAACTTGGATCTTACAAATTAAATATAAAGTGTAAAATCTATCTTTTGGCTGAATGCAACAGCAGTCTTAGGGATTTAAGTGATTATTTTGTGGGGGGCTTTTAAATTTGTGTCCTATGTCATATCTCAATGAAAAACACAAGAACTGTTGCTTTTACTTGTTCTTTATACAATTTAGGATCCAGTTCCACTCTCAGAATTTACACCACTTCCACTTCTTTCATTACAATTCAACTTATTTGAGAGCAGTTTCTATCTCTACTTCTCCAAACCATTATAACCTTCAATTTTAATTCCCTTTAGGGACTCTGTCAAAGTATTTTCAAAAAGACAGAAGAGTATCTTATCTTATAACATCTGACAAATAACCAGGAAGGCTGGAAATTGCGTATACTTTCCTGATTTATGATGGTTATTCCTTGTGCTTTGTTTGGGCAGAAGCCACCAGAACGATGCAATCACGGGCTTGGCCAACGTAACCAAGTTACTAATGCTGTTACTTGTTATACGTGTTTGTGACTTGTGGTTATACATTAGTAGAAAACTACTGATAATTTGAAGAAATTGCTTATGAATCAAGTGAAGAGGAATACTGTTCCATGGAGGCTTAAAGAAACTGCATGCAGAAGTCCTTCTAATTAGACCAGATTTTGTTCAGGAAAAAAAAACACTGATGTTCTTTGCATGTGGTAACAATTTTGGCTTAAAACTACAGGCAATGTTCATTTCAGCTGAAGATTTCTAATGTGAACGAGTCGCCCTTCTCCCAGACAGTGAGCATGTCATGATATGTTTCTTGTCTATGCTGTTCAGCATATGCCCGTTATATTCTAATTTGGGTACGACTGGTAAGCACAGGCTTTTGGGTAGGAAAGGACACTAATCTGCCAACTTTCCCCCTCACATATTGAAAGCAGCAGACCTGAGAATTCAACAGACTGTTTGCACAGGGTGTAACTCAACGCTGACAAACGGCTCAATCATGCTTCCTTTACAAAAATCAAAGGGAAAAATTTCCACAGATTTTAAAGGGAACAGGACCAAATCATTCCAGTTCCTCCATCCCACACACATTACACATACGGGCACGCAAGCTGCCAAACAAGTAATGCGCATGAGAAGAAATACAAATAGGCCCAGATAACGTAGAGAAATTCAACAAAATTAATTGAAGCAAATGAAGTCTGTTAAATGCCAGGGGGAATGTTGTGCTTGATATGTAAGCAGAAGCTGCTGAACTCTGGGATCATACAGGCATGGTGCCATCTATTGCCCTTCCTTCCTTCCTAACCTCTAACTGTTCTCTCCAAGGAAACCACTTTGCAAAGGGTTCTACCTGGACTCACCCTGCCGGACTTCACCTGTGGATGATCTGCCTCGTAGTCTTTCTTAGCAGCTCTCAAACTCCTCTCTGACTGATATTTATTATTCCTTCTGTGCTGTATTGCTTTACAAGTGTCAGCAGAGCAGAAGTTTCTAGCTCACTGCATTCTGGTAAGCTCTGCTACAGCAGGGTCCTCTTTTACGTGATACGTTCCTCTAGAATGAATTAAATACAACATAGAACTGCCTTACCACCAGAATTTTCAAAAAGAGAGATAAAATCACATCTGTTTATCTTATGTTATACAGCTTTTCAAGTAAGAAGTTAAACTGGATGAAAGACAAAGCAGCCATTAACATCTCAACTAACTTATCTTCCTCAGCGTGCCTTTCACATCAAAAGAATAATTTCTGAAGGAAATCTGCAGTTATGTTTAGTAATCTAATGTCCAAACAATTACAGGAATAATTACAGTTTTTGTGTATTACTGTGGAAACTGTTTCCATACCAGAACGTATTCCATAGCAAAATGCAGGCAAGGAGGAAAGAGAGAAAGCAAAGAAATACATACACAAAGATGGACAACACAGAAAACCTTCTGTGCAAGCAACCTGTCTAAGTCAGCAGGTCTGAATGTCCACCAGAAACAAAACTTTAGCCAGAACAATCTGTCCTCCTGTCAATAAGCCATCCCCTGTAACACTCCATTTAAACTTTGGCTTGCCACTCTTACCTGGAGCATTATATTCACAAACTACAGTCACAAGAACTACTCAAGTAGGAATGGTGATAAAAGGAGTAATTCTGTCCAATTTTTCCTTCCACTTTTAACTTATTTGTCCTCCAGCCAGCCACGATGTTGTTTCCTGTAATGAAATTGCTTTCCTGATGAAATTGCTTCCTGTAATGACTTGCTATACTTCTGTCTCCTTCCTAATTTTAGCACAGATACAATGTTGTGGAACTTGATTCCTATTGATTACTAAGAAGATGAATACACTGGGCCTTCTCATTCACTTGAATGACTCTGTTTATAAAGTGTAAACACGTTTAAATGAGGAGCATGTATAGGCATGGCCTTGGAGGTACATCTGGTCACACTGTACCCCTCTCAGCTGCAGGCCAAACTGAAGAATACTGCTGACCAATATGAGCAAAGAAGGAATGCTAATAATTATTTTCTTCCCTCTTTTTCTGTCACCCAACGAAAGATCTTTATCCCCAGTAACAGCACACAAAACAAGCAGACATCAACTTATTTGATATACTGAGTTTTAAAACCACCCATTGGTAACAGTTTTGTTTCTCTTCTGAGTAACACATCGTTATGTATAAATTAAATATTGACCTACAGAAGCCTCCCTGGAACTTGTGGTACTCAGTTATTATCAGAGATCAGAGAAGAAACACGTGTCTTCAAGTATTACAGCTTCTTTTTTTCTTTTTTTTTTTTGCTGCTATCATTGATGTAGTAGTAGTAGTACAAACTGGACCAGAAAAAAAGTTATGTTCCCTGTTTTAAAAAGAACAGCATGATATAAGGCAGTCTATCAAAAAGAGCAGTCTTTTTTAATCCCTCTACGAGCTTACATCAGCTATTGTAGCAAACACAGCAGAACCATCACAACAAGCCAAACGCCGCACTTCTCCACATAACACTGAATGGCTCTCAACCCTTTGCTCTTTCTGAAACCCAGCACAATGCTTTAAAAAAAGAAAACACTTGAAAACAAACAAACAAACAAAAGAGAAGAAAGCCCCCCACCCTCCACCCCATGACTGATTAGAGTTAATGCCCTTCAGTTGGGCACTAAGAGACTTTTCCAGTTTTACGGCCTTCTTCGCTCCCAGGCACCTCAGCGCACCTAACGTAGGCTGCCCTGACATTTTCCAGTTTGGACTCCGTGAGAAGGTTTTGATAACATTTTCCTCTCTCCAGGTTTCTGCTTGTTCATTTGAGGCGTTGAGTCACATTAGCCAGAGCAACAGCAAAGGCTTGCACTGCAGAAAATGGATACTGAAAGTCCAAAATGTAAGCATTGCCATCAATCCTTCCAAACTGCATCACCTGGGAAGCAGGGGAAGAGCGGGGAAGGAAAAAGAGAACAAGGTCAAAAAAAGTGAATCACAGAAAAGAAAACAGAGAAGAACAAGAGTTAAATATTTTTGCTCCTTTGTAAGTACACTTCTGTTAATCATTCTGAACTAATATGAGTGGGGTATTCACAGCATGGAGTGTGAGGCCTAAGAAGAGTAAGTGCACTGTAATAATGGACTACATAGAGTACTTGACTAATATTTCACTCTATAAATTGAGCATTAAAACATGCTGAACACTATGAAGCATTGGTGTAAGTACACTGTTACCAATGACCTCAACAGACGTGGGTCACACCAGCATCCTTCTTTATGCAGGAAAATAATGTTCTCTCCATTGGAGAGATTCCATCGTTGCCCCATCAGGAAAACAGATCTCGTTTTCAAAGGAAGGAGCTTTCAGAGAAAGGGAATAACCAATCTTCTGCCTATAGCACCTCACACTTGGCATGCTGTATTTCCTTAGCAGTTCAAATTTCAAGTTCAAGTTATACAAATTTTCCTTTGTATAAACTTTCCTAGCATATAATTAGACTGAGAATGAATTAGCAAAGGGGAAGTGAGAATTATTTGAAATGTAAAGCTAGGCTAGTCAGGTTGTTCTTCTGCAGGGAGTATGTGAAGTTTGGCCTATTAATACTGTGTTTTCATAGGCTTAATCAGAAGCCCTGATCATATTTTTTTTCAGTGAAGTTTCTTGGGCTGGAATGGAAGAGAGTGAGTTGAGCTTTGTTCTATCACCAGCAAAGCCTATGGTCAGTGTGATTTTGCACAGGGGTTCATGGGTATGTACCCATGGTCATTGCTTTCTTAACAGTGCAGCAGGACAAAACCAGAATACCACTGGTCATGTATGTTGGATATTTAAGACACTGATCTCCCAAGTTAAATCGGAGAGAGTCAAGAGCTTTGATGTCTTTAATAAATCAAAAGTGACATTCAGAGATGGTATGGCTGAACCTGGAATTAAATCTGTAACCTTTGCGTCCCAGTCCAGTGTCCTGCTGATTTATTAATGGCCTGGTTTTGGTGTAGTAACATCCCACTCAGGCCAAAGGGGGAGACTGTAAAACAAAATACTTGGATTTTCTGGCTTCCCAAAACTTCTCTATCCATAGGCTGCTTAAAAGTGGGCCACTGAGCCTCTTTCTGGGAGAGGGTCAGAGCTTCCACTTGTGCCTTCAGGATTAAGAACTAGCTCCTGAGGCCTGGTAACTCAAGAGGGGAAATTTTGATTGAGGGAACTTAACTGAACCTCCATCAGCTCTGCTGAACAAAGCACATGCCTGGCTCTGTAACCGCCACAGGAACTGAGCAGAGCTCATTAAGTGAGCTATCATCCACACTCACTGACTTCAACTGTAACTATAGCCAGGGAAACTTGTTGCACTTTTTTCCCTGCAATTTATTACAAAAACTACTTCCCTTCAGAAGTAAAAGCTAGTGATATTAAAGGAAACCTTTGTTCTTATGTCTTACTGGAATAATACAGAATATATTTGGTGCATTTACATTACAGCTGCACTTTACCCTTCTCAATCTAGACCTTTGATTGCTGGTTTTTATTGATTATTTTCTGTGTGTAGCAACGTTTTTCTCCAAAGAGCAGCCAACATGAGCTGGAGGCACTCTGCTGTACAGAGGCAGGCTGGATCCTAGCACCCACCCCTCCACCAAGGTGCAGCATTTGCCACTGCCCTCCTACCTGCCGTCCTTCCAGCTCAATCTGGAAGTTTTTTGCCGACTCCTGGGTCACTCGCCCTCCAAAGTCCAGCTGGTAGACTTGCGTTGCCTCGTTCCACAGCGGCTGCTTGTTGGCCATCACGTACACAAAGCCCTGGCTCCCCAGCCTCCCATCCTCCTTCTCGCTGGCCTTACGGCACTTGAACTCATCCAGCTCACTGGCTGTCCTCAAATTTCTTTTGGTTTTCCAACCCTTTTTGCTGCCCTGACTCTGGTTCATCAGTTCATCCCCACTGATAAAAAGCTCTGGCTCACTCTCTGAACTATCCTGAAATTCATTTGTCTTATTCAGCTTCTTGGACTTGAGCTGGTCTTTCTGGCTCTTGACTTTCTTCTTCTCTCTGCCCAGCCTTGGGCTGGATATTAGTGAATTGAAGTCAGTCAGTGTCCTCGAATCCTTTTTGACCTTGCCCTCGGTGATAGCCTGCACGTTTCCTTCCTCAGCGCGACTATCCAGCCGCTTCCGGCTCTTCTTGCCAAATTTGTCTGTCCTTTGAGGAACAGGGCTTTCTGTCAAGGAGAGCACCTCCTGGAAGGTGTCTGCCGTCTCCACCATCACCTCTGTACCCACATGGCCCTGAAGCTCGGTTGGCGGGGGAGACATAATCGGCTTCTCCACCACGAGGAGCGGCTTTGGAGACAGAGTGCCCTGGGGATTCTGTACCGGTGGGCATGCGCTGTAGGAGCTCCATGGGTGCAAGGCTATCGGTGGCAGCTGTAAACTAGAGCAGGCGCTACTTCCCGGATACATGGGTGGCAAAGGACAATAGGAGAGGTTGGGTGTGTAACCTGGTTGAAGCACTACTGTGGGCTCCTGCTGTGCAAACTGCGTTGGGGCCAGAGCTTCTTTGGGGGAACATGGGGGCTGCATTCCCTGAAGAGGAGGGGCACTGTAGCTTCCTGGGTACGGTACTCCGACCCCGTAACTTGTCTGGAAAGTGGCAGTAGGACTGGTTGGAGACTTAGGGGAGACAAACGGCATTCGAGACATATCCAGATGCTGAGTCTGACCGATGATAAGAGGAGCTGGTTTTAAAGGGTTGGGTACAGAGCTCTGAGATGTCCTTTCCTGAGGAACCCATATCTCTTCGCTCACCATAGGGTCCCACTGGTATGGTGGTGGCCGTTTTACACTGATGGCAGCCTCTGTCAAGGCCACAGGTACGTGCCGTATCGATTTTTCCACTGGACAGTGCTGAGAAAGGGCTTCATCCTCCGTAAAGGCAGAATTGATATAATCTGCCCGGTCACGGGAATTGTCAGGTGGGCTCAGCAAGTTGTAGGAGGACTGGGAGGCCAAAGGCGATGTACTGACAGAGTGAGCAATGACAGAGCTGTGCTGGGAGCCACTCCCCGTGCTCAGATCAGGTCTTATGCCACCGATGCTGGAAGCGCTGCTGCCAGAGTTGGCATTAGTGATGTTGCCCACACCACCAGCACTCGTGGTGCTGCTGCCACCGCTGCTGCTGCACTGGCTGCAGGTGTACAAAGCTGTGGGTATTCTCTGCTGGTACTGTGCCGTCACAACGCTGCTCTTGGCTTTTGGGGGAAGCTGCAAGGTGGCTCTCTGACTGTCCACCAGCTGGGCCATTTTCAGCGCTGCCTCCCTACTATTCCTCCGCAAAGTAGCATGGATGATACTGCTGTCCAGCCTCTGTGCAATGCTCCTGCCCTGTGACAGCTGGCTGGCAATGTCGGGGTAGGGCGGTGGGTCCCCAGTGGGGATGGAGTAACGGGGAACTGTCAGCCGGTTCAGGGTGGCACTGGTGCAGGGTTGCTGCATCTTCTTCTCAGCAGCGGTGATGCGCAAAGTGGCAGAACTGCCGGGCCCTGGCAGGGTGTAGGTGCCCTGGCCACAGAGCATGCGGGTACGAGGTCGGCACACCTCCTCCACGTTCCCGCTGCTATCAAATGTTGTTATCCGCTCATACCCCAGGGGTGGCTGGTAGTGCCCCGCAGGGTAAAGGGAGAACTCCCCCTTTTTCAGGCAGAGGTCAAGGGGTGGAGGTGNAATTTACTAAAAAAAAAAAAACAACCATGTAAAACATGTAAAAATACACAAACTGTGTACCAATTTTCAAAAGCATTAAGAAAAACATGCTGGGCTTGCTAGCTTAAGAACGCGTGCACCTGCATGACTGCATATGCTCATTAAATTAAATAAAAAAAATAAAATCCAAAATCATGTTCAAAGTTATAGTACCAAAATAACTCATTTAATAAACAAATGCAACTCCCTTACTTTTTCAGGAAACACTACGTGCCTTTTCAATCAAATGCATCTCCATGCTATTCCACAACACCATATACTTTATCTACAACAAACAACGAGATCTTGAACAGACAAACCCTTCCCCAAATGCACAACACAGAAAATGAAGAAACAAATGCAGAAGCAGTGAAGCGAAGGGAAACTGAAGGCAAAACATGTATAAAGCAAAGAAAAGAAATGAAGGGAAAACTGTGATAGTTTTGAACAAATAGTTTGAAACAGAATAGGTAGGAATTACAAGCTGAGCTCTATCCTGATTAAATACTTGAAACTCAAGTGTCTGCACACTGGTATGTTTCTCTTTTATTATTACTTTAATCTTAATCCGTATTACCAGAACCAACCATTTATTTGGACAGTAAGAAAACTACTCTACAAGTAGATGACATTTGTCAGGATTCAGAATTGCTGAATCAGACAATATTTTGAAATTTGTAGTTATTTAAATGGGAGGGCAAGGATTCAGAATGACCTGGCACACTTGAACATCACAGAATCACAGAATGGTTTGGGTTGGAAGGGGCCTTTAAGATCATCTATAGGCAAGGACACCTCCACTAGACCAGGTTGCTCACAGCCCCATCTAGCCTGGCCTTGAATGCTTCCAGGGAGGGGGCATCCACCACCTCTCAGGCAACCTGTTCCAGTGTCTCACAACCCTCACAGTAAAGAATTTCTTCCTAATATCCAGTCTAAATCTACCCTCTTCCATTTTAAAGCCATTTCCCCTCGTCCTGTTGCTACATGTATTTGTAAGAAGTCTCTTCCCAGCTTTTCTGTAGGCCCCCTCCAGGCACTGGAAGGCATCATACCATTTAATTTCTTTATTGAACTTTTTGGATAAGTAACTATTCAGATTTTCATTTATTTATTTTCAAATCTGACAAAATCATGTTGTTTTGATCCTGCAGTCAGCTCCAGATCAGCAAACTTATGCACTCGCACAGAGTTTCATAACAATCAGTTTGCCCTGAAGAAAAAACTTCTCATTATAAATTCATTTGCAAAATCAAAAGTCAAAGGGTGAAGTTTTTAATTTTTGTATCAGGAACTGCTTCACTGAATCCTTTTACATTCTCTTATTTGGTTAATTGTTTTTTCTCTTAAAAATCTCATTTCCTACATGCAGCAACAATCCAACTGCCAAAAGAAATGTTCTCCTCATACATCTCCAGAGGTACCAAGCAATGTGCAAAGCTGCATCTTTTAATCTTAAAACGTCTCTGCAGGATTTTTTTGTAAGAATTAAATAAATATGAAATAATCATTTGCATAGCCCACTGTTCTCAAGTAGTAATGAATCTTATTCCTTCAAGAATTATGCATGTAAATTCCAACCTTGCAAAGAGGACCGTGGTCCCTACCGGCAGAATACTCCTGAGGGTAATAGAGCTCTATGCCAGTATCTGCTGGTGGAGGATTGTGCTTGCTGTGAAGGTGAAGGGACTTCAAAATGAAAAAATTCCTCTACCAGAATTATTCCATTTTTGTCAGCAGTATATTATTTGCCCTTGTATACTGGGAAAGCCATTACACCAACCTCTAAGTCACATAAGCAGCTTGCTCTCCTGCGTTGGAGTCCTAGAAATGAGAACAAGGCAAAATTCTGTAAGACTGTTTTCTGGCTGCCATTTTACTTCCAGAGTGCTTCAGGGGAGTTTACACAGAACTGTCAGTATAGCTGTTCATTAATGCTGTACAGTTGTTTTAAATGGATGTACAGGTCAAGTCTGTCATTCTTACCTTATAATCACGCAGCGATGGCAAAGTGCATTTTGGGTGCGATTCCACTCTCTTACGTACCTTGGTGTAACCTGGTGAGGCAAGAAGCTGGCCCTTTGTCAGCATGCCAGGCAAACAGCTCATCTGCTGCTAATCCCCAGGTCAGATTTACTGGCCTGAAGTGGTTTGGGATCTGCAGAAATGTGTGATTTCCAAACCGCTGCTCTGGCAAACACATTCCTAAAAGCCAGTAAAAACTTACCCCGTCTTCTCTTTCACTCAAACCAGTTTTTGCACATGGATTTAAAGTGTTGCTGACAGGTAAAAGGGCACCAAGAAAACACAGGGTAACACATGTCAGGCTGCAAATGCACAGAAATTGTCTGAGGTAACAACCAGGCAAGCTCTCACATTTGTCTGGAATTTCTTAGACCAAAAAAAAAAAAAAGCCATGTGAGGGAAAGTCAGACTGTCCAGGCTCAAGGCTTTGTGCATCTTCATAAAAACAACGGAACAAAACTAGAGAGAGAAATGTACAACTATTTTTCTGTGGCTGCAACACGGAAGATTTATCTAACTGAGATGAACCTATGTGCAGATTGACTGTCATACAACCAAGACCAGGCAGCCCATGGCACCTCTTTCTGCTGCCTCTGGAACTCAGTGCAAAACTATTATGATGAAAATTCTTTTTGTAACTCTTTCATCTCTCTCTCCTATACTTGCATTGCAGAAATGCAATGTTCCCACTTCTTCAAGATAAAACTGATCACTCCGTGCACGGTGCTTATCATACAAGACTTTAAGTGCCAATTTACAGACTCTGTTAGGAGCTTTATTTTGAGGGTATCAGCTGCACTTTCTAAATGAATCAGCTTCTCTATTGCACTTCTTTGCACCTTTAGCGGAGCAGATTCCACACAACCACCAGCTGACAACGGGGCTTTCTCTGCTTAAAGCTGCTGCAGGCAAACTCTCTGGCAGCTGCATGCTGCTCTTGGAGCTAAACTGGAAAGAAGAGAGAAGGAATGCCGTCTCCACTGTGTCTTGGTGGAGGAGCACCTCGAAGAAGAGAAGGTGCCACAAGCAGAGGTGAGGGTTCAGCTCAACCAGCTCCATGCAGCTCCAGCTCGGGCATCAGCAGCACTACGGCTGTGCTGGAACCAGGTGAACCCTGCTGAAGGAGTGCATTAGCCTGAGTACAGAAAAGCACACTTACTGCTGTACTCTTTCTCGTGCCTCATCTAGCTCATACCAAGCTAGTTTGCTAGTGTACAGCACTGAAGTACGCCACTGTTAAATCCTACCAGGATATGCAGTGAACTTACAAACTGAGCCTATATTGTTATACCCTCTTTTATCACCCAAGCCAGCCTATCTTATATCTAGAGAAAAAGCACCGTACTAAACAAGAGGGAAAGCTTTGTATTTTTTAAAAGCACTCCCAATTGAAATATGTAGCTCAAAACAAAGGAGGGAAACACACAGTGGAGGACAGATTTCTGCAGGTCCCAAAGAAGTCATCTACATTCTTTGTAGTCTACACAGACCTTCAAAGCAAACTCACTTCTTTTACATACGCCAAAATATTTCTGCCTGCCTGAATGATGAAATTTTGCATTCTAGTCCACAGAACCAAGTCTTCCTATATGCACTTTGAACTTCTTGCAGCAAAACATAAAATTACTTACAAATATGCTCTTTAAATATAAATAATAAAGTGTGTATAACTCACTGATACATAGAAATAAAACAATCCCTTAATCACTTATTACATTACACAAGATAAATAGTTTGCCTCTTGGATGTTAACTAGAAATCTGCATTAAATTACCTTTAAAAAAATCACTCAGAACTCCTTAAAAAAAAAGAGAAAAAAGAAAATAAAAACAGCAAAACAAAACAAACAACCAAGAAAAAACCCATAAAACCCCCAGACTGTCACAACTATTGCACAATTGAAAAAAAAAAAAAAAAAAGCTTTGGAAAAACATATTCTGGAAATCACTGTGTGTATAAAAGAAGAACATATTTTTGAATACCTTGCTACATTCTTCCTAGAAGAACTTAGTTATCTACAGAAAACTTGGATCTTACAAATTAAATATAAAGTGTAAAATCTATCTTTTGGCTGAATGCAACAGCAGTCTTAGGGATTTAAGTGATTATTTTGTGGGGGGCTTTTAAATTTGTGTCCTATGTCATATCTCAATGAAAAACACAAGAACTGTTGCTTTTACTTGTTCTTTATACAATTTAGGATCCAGTTCCACTCTCAGAATTTACACCACTTCCACTTCTTTCATTACAATTCAACTTATTTGAGAGCAGTTTCTATCTCTACTTCTCCAAACCATTATAACCTTCAATTTTAATTCCCTTTAGGGACTCTGTCAAAGTATTTTCAAAAAGACAGAAGAGTATCTTATCTTATAACATCTGACAAATAACCAGGAAGGCTGGAAATTGCGTATACTTTCCTGATTTATGATGGTTATTCCTTGTGCTTTGTTTGGGCAGAAGCCACCAGAACGATGCAATCACGGGCTTGGCCAACGTAACCAAGTTACTAATGCTGTTACTTGTTATACGTGTTTGCGACTTGTGGTTATACATTAGTAGAAAACTACTGATAATTCGAAGAAATTGCTTATGAATCAAGTGAAGAGGAATACTGTTCCATGGAGGCTTAAAGAAACTGCATGCAGAAGTCCTTCTAATTAGACCAGATTTTGTTCAGGAAAAAAAACACTGATGTTCTTTGCATGTGGTAACAATTTTGGCTTAAAACTACAGGCAATGTTCATTTCAGCTGAAGATTTCTAATGTGAACGAGTCGCCCTTCTCCCAGACAGTGAGCATGTCATGATATGTTTCTTGTCTATGCTGTTCAGCACATGCCCGTTATATTCTAATTTGGGTACGACTGGTAAGCACAGGCTTTTGGGTAGGAAAGGACACTAATCTGCCAACTTTCCCCCTCACATATTGAAAGCAGCAGACCTGAGAATTCAACAGACTGTTTGCACAGGGTGTAACTCAACGC
>JACDJE010000039.1:3613288-3743978 GCA_016647715.1 Pavo muticus | reverse complement strand
GGGCCGGCCGTGGGAACAGTGCCAGGGTAGGGTGGCGGGGGGTTCATCTTGTTCAGCTGCAGCTCCTGAGCGGCCCCAAAGATGACAGCATCACTCTCCACCAGCTGCGATCCCGGTCCTGGACGCGGGGGCTTGGCCTTGAGCGGGGGCTCGTGTTCACGGTCACCGTGGTCCCGGAGGTCAGCAAGGGCGATGGCAGGGGGTGGTGGGGCAATAGTGGGAGGTACAGGGGCAGCACGGGCCACATCTCCCCCGGTTGGTGCCACTGCCCCAGGGCCAGGGAATCGGCTTGGTGCCCCTGTAAAGGGTCCTGGCCCCTCGCCCCCTGTCTCGGCTGGAGGGTTGGCCAGCACATCCAGCTGCACATTCTGGTTGGCCAGCAGCGACTGGACCAAGCCGATGCTCTGCGTGGGTGACATGGCCTGGGCCGAGCTGTGGATGGGGGCAATGGGGATGTTGACGGTGCAGGGTGGGCTGCTGGCAGGGGCACCTGGAGCTCCAGGCACTGCAAAGAACAATACAGCCCGTCACTTGCTAGCCTCCTTGCATGTGGCAAGGCCACTTGCCTTCTGCTTGCTCTAGTCCTGGGCCCATTGGCCTTTGCTGAGCATGGCGCTTAAGCAAGCACAAGGACAGCAAGCGTCAAACCAGAAAAATCTCCAGAAGTGGCATTTCTTGTATTCTTTGCTTTTATTCAGTACTTTGAGGAAGATATTTGGGCAGCAAAAAAATGTGCCCTGGGAAAGTTCATGGCAGTGTTTACATGAAATTCAGGAACTGGGGGGAATTTGTTTTTCAAGTTAGTGAGAAAAAAAACCCACTACATGTCTTCCGTACTTTGTCATTTTGTTTACCCTTGACTTTTTTAACTGCCTGCTTATCTTTATGTACTTACTTAAGAACTCAGCTTAATTTGGAAGGGCTGCTATCAGACCCCGAAATCTGCGGGTCAGACATTAGTTTGAGCAAGTAAGCCAGACTATCTGCACTGACTCCCATTGCACAACAGACATTTCTAACATCTGGAGATCAATTTTAAGTTAACTTCGTGGCAGTGGTGCTTCAGAAGTAAAGTTAAGCACTTGCGTTTGGGCCACACTATGATTCCCATGGACTTTCCCAGAGCAGAGAGTTTACCTGGTGGGTCTGAACTAGCATTCACTCATTGTCCAGTTGTAATGACCACTACTTAAATCAAAACAAAGTTTTTTGAATCGAGATTCACATTAGTTTTCAGGCAAGTTGTTTTGATGATAAAGACATCAACAATCAAACAATACAAAAGAAAATCTACCCATAGATCCCTGGCTGCTGGCACATCTTCTTTGCCTCTAATCCTAAAGCTACTGCATGTGGCTCCCAGGCTTTCTCTAGGGCTGCTGCTATGTAGCAGTATGGCACAAAACAGTCCTCACTGACCCAGGCGGACACTCTCTAGAGCCAGTGAGGTGCTGCTCTGATGTGCTGGAGAGAGCTTCGGGCAGAGGATGCTATGATGCTCCTCAAGCCTGCCTTGATCTGACAGCAATTACCAGCACTGACTTAGATGTTTGATAAGCACTGTCACACACACATACACACATGTGCACACACAAAATGCCAAGGAAAAGATGAAGAAAGTGGAAGATCAGCAATGAAAGCACTGTATAGTTAGTATAATGTTCCCAGACTTGGTGAGCTTAGGCAAACTGGAGAACACAGTTATCAGCTGGGAAAAGGCAAATATTATCCCTTGAGTACAGTGAGTGACAGAGCAACCTGTAACACAAAGAGAAGGAATATGAAACAGAGGAATGAATATGATGGAATGAAATACAGACAAAACTTATAGAAGTTCTTGAAAGCAGGTTGGTATAGAAAAGATGTGAGGAAATAGATGGGAAGTTAGAGAGATTCAAGAAGTAAGTGTTGTAGTCAAGGCAACTTCAGCATCAATGTTTGGACAGGCTGCAATCAGAAATGTGAATAGAAGCAGATGAATACACAACAAGTTTCCCACAGGTTGTGGTGAGCAAGTGACAGTGCAGCAGTTCTCATGATTATAAGCAGAAAGTATGGAATGTGCTCCAACTGCTTGCAATTCCTTCTGCAAAAAGAAGTGAGACTGATTCCGGAGAGTAACAGGAAAAGGAGAACACTGGAAGCAAGTGCATGTGCCGAAGTCAAAATAAGAAGGAATGTAGACAGAAAAGAGTAATAATATATAAACAAAAAGAGAACCTAAGAATCTTGCAGAGTTTTTGCTAGTTCTGCATTAAAAAAAATACGCAAAACAACCAGCGAGTTGTATCAAGCAGGTTTCTGGCAGGAAAAGAGATTAGAGTTCTATCTACAATCATTTGTGTGTGCAAATTCTGTGGAGATCTGTGGTTTGCAAGATCTCATCAGGCAAGAGATCCATTAGTCAGAATTCATCCAGCCACTGCCCAGTTCGTAATTTCTAATTAAAATCCTAGTCACCTACTCATGCCCTATAATTACACTTTCAATAGCATCAGGTTTTTATCAATATTAGTAGCCACAGTGGAATGTGGAAGGTGTGCAGATATTTGTGGATATGCTGTTAAGTTTTAACAGTACCTCTGTTTGCTTCTTCAGAAGGCTGACAGCTAAACTTCAGCAGCCCTAAGGCAGAGCAATTCTATGCCTGGCTGGCAGGCCATGCACTCATCCTGATGCCTGCAGGTTAGCAATTTGTGCTCCTGAGCTTAAGGTTTAACTGTTAGCTTGGCTTGAGCAATCTGGAATGTTGCTGTCATGGGTATTAAGTGCCTATCCAAATAACATCTCATTTGTCACAGTGTTGCTTAATATCCCAACGTGTTTAAATCCAACTTTTTTTTTCATTTCTCCAACGGTTTTTAATTGATTGTGTTTGCATAATTTGCAAGTTAAATCGATCCACTGTCCTTTTGCCCTGCCAAATCTTTACTGACTACATTAAAAAGCGCCTGTCCCAGAGTACCTCTTTCACAAATTCCACTGCCCAACAGCATTTTCTACTGCTGTTTTTTTTTTCATTTGTTTATTTTTAAACTTCTCAGGTAATCATTACTTACATTGCAGTACATTTTTCCATTCGTATAGGGCACTTTTTCCACTGTATACTTACTGGCTTTAAGGAAGAATTCTTGAGAGGTTTTTGAAAATTTCAATAGCCTGTTTGCCAAGGCAGAAAGAACTTGAAAGAAAAAATTGGGCAGAAGAGGAAGGCTCTTATGGAGGAAAATCTACTATCACTCTTATTACATTTCTCAAAGAGCAGGAAGAAAACTCTTCACAATTTTCCCTATATTTCTGTGGTGCTTACCAACTTGTAATTCAGAACACCGTTTCAGCTCTTCTAATAAAATTAAAAGCATTGATATTGCAGATCAGGAAGGGACACAAAAAACTTTACATTAACTTTTTTTTTTTTCCTATTACATTTTTCTGTTTTTCTTGCATGAACTAAGTTAAGTTTCACAGGAGAATTTGTTGAGTGCATAATACGGACGATCATCAATGTCTCTACTATTTTCTTCAAATCTTTCAGAAGAAAACATTTCTTTCTTCAGATCCTAGAGGTATATATCAGGTAGACATAAATTAAGCAAGACAAGCCCTGAATCATGGGGAAATAGGCTTCATTTTAAGCCCATGAACGTTTCTTCAAAAATGGAGAGGGCTACTCTGATGCTTGGGTCAGTCACAAGCTTGTGAACTTTCAGCGCTCAAAAGATCCAAAACAATGTGAGAACTTTCAATTTAATTCCTCAGTGCTCACACTTATTCTTCCTTAAAGAGTGCTGTCTGTTCATAGAGGCCACTTCTATAGTTCCAAAAAACTACAATGTAGGAAACACGAATCTCTCAGTGATATGAGAATTTTGAAATTGCATTAATTTAACCTCTTGGCTATTCATTTTATTGTTATTTTTAATTGGAGCAGGTCCTTAGTACTTCCTGTCCTTTTACCTATCACACCCAAATCACCTGCATCCAAACTTTCCCTGTACTGCTTGAATGTCCCACTAGCTTACATCTTAGTGAAATTAGAAATTCCTTCCCGATCCTCCTTGTTTACATAACACTTTACCTATTTTAGCCTCTTTGTAAGTCCTGTTACTGATAAAAATCTGAAAGGGCATTTAACGCTTTTCAAAACATGTCTGAGTTAGTCAGGAATTGGACCAAGCTCCTGCCAACAGACTGCGCTTTGCTTCCATCAGCTCACAAGAAGAACAACCCCTCTGGGCTTCCAACACAATATAATTCTGTTCTACAAAGCTGCAGAATGCAAGGCTTCAATCTACAGAAAACTGTTAGTGAACTAAGTAGAAGATGATTAATGTTCCAATTCAGTTGAAGCTTACCAGCTCTATATGCATTAAATTTTTCTATGTTTTTTATAAAACAACGTCTGTAATACGCACTAGTCTTGTTCTAATACAGGATTCCACCAGACTAAGGGATTTTGATTTGTGTATTTATCAGAGGGGGCTGATCTGTCCTCCAGCTAGCTAGAGCCATAATTTGAGAGGCCTACAGTTCCTCCTTACCTGGTAAATCATCTTCATCTTCACTGAAAACGTTTGGATTAAAGACAGGCAGGTTAATGTAGTCCATTGAAATCTTTCGCACTTCTGGGAGATATATTGTCATCTGCCTGGGCTGAAGATGCAGCAAACTGGTTTTATATATTACTGGAGACAGAATGTGATGAGAAATAATTTTAAAAAAAGGTTACACAAAGAGCATATAAATCTAAAAAAGAATTAACTCAAAGCAGATAGAAGGGCTATTACAATTTCTATGTAATTTATTAATAAGCAAATGCATGTATGAGACATTCTTAAACAAATCGCTATGTAATACTTTGCATAAAGAGGACAAAAGGGATTCTTCTTTCAGATATTTCTCCTTAAACAGAAGCAGCGTCGCTTTAGTTAAGCTGTGGAAATAATGAATTACTTCATCTGTACTTGCACCTATTTTAGGAAAGAAAATTATTTTTCTATTCTACTTTTGGAACTCTTCGCCACAGGATGCTACAGACTTATAAGAACTCAGGGGAAAACGGGTAAGCGCTTAGAAAGGAAATCTGCTGAGGATTATTACATACAAAGGAAACTCTCCTGGTTCAGGTAGTCCCTGGAACCCAGGTCCTGGAGACCGGGACAGTATCTGAAGGAAGTACCACTGCACACTTACTCTACATTTATCTAATTCTCTACATATTTGTCACTGGTACTGAGTGAATATTGAATTAGAAATTCATCTGATCTAGTAGGGTCTAGAAAATGATCTGATCTAGTAGGGTCATTCTTGCACTATCTTTTGGCAATCATTGTAAATGTGGATGTCAAAAAGTGATAACAGACTTGTAAAACAAAGTGGCTGGAATCAACTACTCCGTAACACTTCAGTAAGCAGAAGGTGCCACTGTCCTATAGTAGCTGTCTGTGGGGTGACAACATCCTGAGGACGATCTTTGCTTGAAGGCTGGGTCAGAGGGGTTCATCTTGCCAGTAGCTAGCATTCCATCTCTTGTTTGATGGTAGTCAATATAGACACAAAAAATATCTGTTTAATTTTGCATCCAGGGCATCGTTATTAGTTCTTAGAGCTTCCATTGGTATTTCAGTTCAGAGCTCAGTCCTGCTATTGATTCTACAAAACACTCTGTTCTTTGCTTAGCCTTTTTCTTTTGGTAGGACTGTCTAGGGAGAAAAGGCCTACCCAGAAAAAAAGTCAAAAGACCAGACAATCACTACTTTTAAGGCTACCAGTTTATGGATAACCCAGAAAGAGAATCATGTGATAATGCTATCCACTGAGACTTGCAGAATCTTGAGCATGGTCTGTAAGAGTGATTTTAACATTATTTTGGTGTAACTAGCAGGTAAATTACTACAAAAAATGGATTTTTAAAAACACTTCTACTGTCATTTTTATATCTTCCTTGCAAAAATGTTGTCCATTATCTTTTTTGTTCAAATAAACTGTAAGAATAAAGGCCTGTACTTTACTGTTAATTAATCTATTACACCTGAGACTTTTAACATTTTCATCTCATTACTGTATTTATAGATTTGAATCTCTTTTAGGTACAGTGAATTTTATAAATTCTAATTCCCAATGTCCAGAGAAAACAACTGCTTTGTTAAAGAAGCTTTTTGATTACCTAAGAAGAATACGTGTTGTAAATTTGTTGCTTGTTCGAAAGCATAATATGCAAAAGGAAATAGAATTTGCTCTTACCTGCACCAAGATTAGTTGGTAGGAAAGCAGCCAAACCCACAATTTTAAATTTGGTTCCCCAGATGTTAGATGTGACCTGAGCAAGGTAGTTGTGCTACAAAGAAAAAACAAGATCATTTTCACCTAATAAGATCTGTATCAAGCTCTAATAAAAACCTGCAGAGCAATAAAGCTATGTGATAATACAATTTAAGTGCTTTTTTTTTTTTTAAATTGAAATAGCCTAAAGTGTCTGTGTAGCAACTGTTATACCCAGTCATTAAGAAGCCTCATTTTGATATCCGAACACCATCAGAAATTACATCTACAACAATCACTTAAAGCTGTGGAAGTACTAAACAACATGACAGTTGCTTAGAAGAATACGACTGTTTTCAGATGCTTGCTTCTTCTGTACATTATGAGACCAACAACTTTGTATTTCAGAAAATAGTACTGTCTGTCCCTTGGTTCTATGCTTCAGAATCACTCTACAGAACAATAAATAAAATATAAATGAATTACTCTTAACCAGCTTCCAAAGCAGTTTCCCAAACCACTGCTTCCACAGTGATCAAATTATGGGTATGAAAGATTAAAAGGTTTTCTCAAAAGCCAAGAGTTGTGCTGTCAGTATCAGAACAGGATCCAAGCCTTTGGTCTCATGTTCTGTTTTGCTATGTAACTGACCTACTATAAGGTTTTACTAAGAAGTAGAAAGAGAAATGACAGAATGGAAAAAAACAGCTGAAAGAATACAAAACAAAAATAATTCAGATTGGTATTAATTAAACATGTACGTAATCCAGACAGTTTTACAGGCTGCTAAGTTTCATTTACCCACAGAATGTGAACAACACAAAGAACACAAAGTGCTAATTTCTTGCCTTCCTTCCAATTAAGGCTGTTCCACGCAATTATGAAACAGAGAACATTTGGCCCTGTAGAGCAATCATTTCCTTGTCTCTGCAGATCCCTAGCAAAGCAGAGAACTACAGTGACATTAGAACAGCTCAGAAAAATGGAATAAAAACCATTTCTACATATACTTTTCAAACAGCCAACAACATCAACCCATACAAAACCTCTCACATGGATTCACACTGACAAAATTACTGGGGGCAGAACTTAGCAAACAATGCCTGATATTCCACTGACATTTCCAAACATTAATATTGACTTGGAATATGCAATTATAGCAGCGTTCCATCTAGTAGCTGTAAATAAGTGGAAAAAAATTATTCAGAATCACTGGATGTGTATCACAGCACTTGGGCTCAGGTCTAGTAACAATGCACACAATACCTGAGTAATATCTTCTAAAGGAAACTCTCTTCGGGTTAGGCTTGGTGAACCAATAGAAGGTTTCCTTATTGGTAACCTTGGTGATCTTGATATCTCCTGTGCAGCTCGTGACATCTTAGGAGATTTGCGAGCCTCTATATTGATTCTGCATAGAAAGCAATAAATAGAATAATCAACTGGCATGCAAAAATGCAAAAAAACCATGCTTAAGGAATATAAAGATGGTAATGAAAGCAGCTGGTATGGTGTTCTTTAAGTGACTAATGAAGAATTACAGAATGGCCTGGATTGAAAAGTTCCACAATGATCATCTAGTTTCAACCCCCCTGCTATGTGCAGGGTCGCCAACCACTAGACCAGGCTGCCAAGAGCCACATCCAGCCTGGCCTTGAATGCCTCCAGGGATGGGACATCCACAACCTCCTTGGGCAACCTGCTCCAGTGTGTCACCACCCTCTGTGTGGAAAACTTCCTCCTATCTAACCTAAACCTCCCCTGTCTTAGTTTAAAACCATTCCCCCTTGTCCTATCACTATCCACCCTTGTAAACAGTCGTACCCCCTCCTGTTTATATGCTCCCTTCAAGTATTGGAAGGCCACAATGAGGTCTCCCCAGAGCCTTCTCTTCTCCAAGCTAAACAAGCCCAATTCCCTCAACGTTTCTTCATAGGAGAGGTGCTCCAGCCCTCTGATCATCTTAGTGGCCCTCCTCTGGACCCACTCCAAGAGCTTCACATCCTTCCTGTACTGGGGGCCCCAGGCCTGGATGCAGTACTCCAGATGGGGCCTCACAAGAGCCAAGTAGAGGGGGACAATCACCTCCCTCTCTCTGCTGGCCACCCCTGTTTTAATGCAGCCCAGAACACAGTTGGCCTTCCGGGTTACAAGCGCACACTGCTGGCTCATGTCCAGCTTCTTGTCCACCAGGACCCCCAAGTCCTTCTCCACAGGGCTGCTCTCAAGGAGATCTTCCCCCAGTTTGTATACCTGGGATTGCCCTGGCCCAAGTGCAGCACCTTGCATTTGGCCTTGCTGAACATCATTAGGCTCTCATGAGCCCACTTTTCCAGCCTGTCCAGGTCCCCCTGGATGGCTTCCCTTCTCTCCCATGTGTCAACTGCACCACTCAGCTTGGTGTCATCTGCAAACTTGCTGAGGCTGCACTCAGTGCCATTGTCTATGTCACTGATGAAGATGTTGAAGAGCACCAGTCCCTAGCATAGTGTAGACTATATAGTCTATAACTCTTCACTCTCCACAGTGGAGAGTTATAGTTTAAATGTAAAGATGTATAAAGCTTGACACATTTGCAGTTACTCAGACTGGATGCCTTCAGAATCATTTAAGAAAGTTTACAGCACTTCTACCAGATGTAGTATATCCTCCATGAATTAATAAAATGGTGTAAGGTTGAATTATTTCAGCTATGCAGACTTTGAGCAAACCCTTAAGAAATAGAAACATGATACTTCAGTTGGCAGATCTCTGCACTAATATGGCAAATCAAGGCTCTATAACCAGTGATCTCACTCTGAGCCAAATACTCCTGCCCCACATTATACAAAGTAAGAAGAGATAATGCAACTGAAAAAGTTCACTGGTGGGAAACAGAAAGAGCCAAAGTTACATTTCAAAAATATGCTTTTAGAAAACTAAGAAATAAAAACTTCAGTATTTCACACATTACATTCACATATAAATAGATGCATTTCCTTTGCCTTCTGCTAGGACAGCCTCATACTATAAAGTCTTTGGAAAGGCACTGTCTGCAACTGAAAGGCATCAAACCTGTAACATGAAGCTGGCAGGCAGACATCAGTGCCTACGAGAACCATCACAGACATCCATGAGGCTCTGTGCAGGTGGAGGGTTCTGCCTATGCACATAATAAATGTAATGAAGAGCTGGCAGGAGAGCAACCAGACTCATTAACAGCTTAGAAACTTGTTCTGTGTTCCGTTACAAAGCCTTGTCAACTCAGTGATTGGGAGGATATTTGCTAAGTCTTCCTTGCAGGGCTGCCACAGCAGCAGTGCCACCTATAACAGGATCAATCGCGTGGATTTCTGAACTTGAAAATACCCCTGAGGAAGTACAGTCTTTAGCTAGACCAGGGATTCTAAGCAGAGAGGACATAAAACATGAACTGCCTGAAGGATGAAATATATATTCCATGGTGGCAATAGTTCACATACAGCAGAGGCAGTGGTGGGAGAGTTCATAAAGCTTTTCTTTGAGATTGCTTGTGAAAATTGAGGATGCTGGGGAAGAAGGGTGCCTTATTGCTCCCCATTACCTTTTGGCCCAGAACTTTCCCCAAACTCCACCTCAACATCAAAATCTGAGATCACTCTGGAACTGCACAGGGCAGAGGACCTCAGTACTCCAGAAGGCTCCTATCTGCCCAAAGGAGTTTGCTTTAAACTTTATGAAGTGTCAAGAAACTGTTTAAAAAAAAAAAAAAGAAAGAAAGAAAGAAAAAAGAAAGAAAACCTGGGGAAAAAGATGAGGCAATATTCAAGAAATGATTACCTGGGGAGTTTGGGCGATTTGCTTGCTCGACTGATTTTGGGAGATTTCTTTGCTGCCCAGTCATCACTCAGTTCGATATCGCTGGAGTCAGAGCAGTTGCAGCTGTCAATCACAGTGGAAATCAAGCTGTTTCCATAGATTTCATCTATCAAAATAGGCCCCAAAAAATGTAAGTGCTGCTTCAGAAAACTGATATCAATTACAACTATCAGTCATCGGAAGCATAAATCTGATCCACAGGCGGTAGATGAGATAAAAGTATAAAGACATAATTAACTGCTCTTCACTGTGCCTAGCCCAAGTTTCCAGTGGTCTGAACTCAAGTGTACATGATTCAGAGGGCTGAATCACATTCAAGTGACTTCAAAATTGAGACTAAAGAATATTTTCTGCCAATTAGCAATCTATTCTCTTCTACTTAAAATATAACAAGTTCTCTTTGACAGTATGATATAATTTGAGAGGCTTGAGCATAGACCATGCTAAAAACTCTTCCCCAGCAGAAAAAAAGGAAAAAAAAACAGATGTCAGCTTCCATATTTCTTATACAGATTTTCTTTAACTGTTGAACTTTTAATATCTAAAGTCTTTCTAAATCATTTTTATGTAGAGCTACAGTTCACTTTTACCTGCTTTTCCATCTGTTTTAGGATCCATGATGACAAACTCTGGCCTCAACTTGCTGATACGACGTCCTTTCAGGATGGGCACCAATCCCCCAAGATATTCCAAGTACAGAGTATAACACGGACCACCAACCTCTGGGTCATCTTCTGTCCGCTTCATCGTGCAATGAAGACGTTCATTGCCAGCTGTTGGGTAGCTGACAAAATCTCTCATATTGTTTGGGTCTGGGATAGGAGGCTTAATGAAACGAAGGAAGGAAAGAGAAAGTTTCCTATAGGTTATTGTTCTTTTTTTTGGGGGGAGTGATTTAATCTTGACACGACTAACTGAACTTGAATCCAACTCTAACTTGGCAGGTCACTTTACTCTGCGAGTTATGCATGAGCGACATGCAGAACAGTGGGGCTGTTTATTGCTTAGTTAGGTTTAAAGCAGCTTAAAACTGAGAAACTAAAAGTTATCATATCAAAGAGGAAGGCTGGACTTGTAGATAACAAACCTGTATTCAAATTCCAGCTCTATCACAAACTGGATAACGAATTTTAACTTGGGTAACACAGCCAAGTCAAATCTTCAGAGTTCTGCCTTGTCTCTTGCTGCCCCCAAAAGTGAACTTGGCCACTCATGTTCCCATTCCTCATCAGTACTGGCGCATTCTATGTCACTATGCTATAATGCTGTCAGCTCTGGAAAGAGCTTGTACCTCTTCTATCATCCCACTCACTTCTGAATACGACCCATCTCTGATGAGAGTCTATTTGCATGCTGTGTAGAGAAATACGAGCCTAAAACTCAAGGCTGGTTATTTTGCCCTGCTTGCCAGCAGGCTGCTTTAATCCATGAAGAGCACAGTCCAAAAGCAGTTAGACTGCTTTTGTCTATGACAATATAGCCTGTATGACACAAATAACACTAATGTGTGTTTCTTTACCATTGGTCTACCGAATGCTCTGTATCTCTGGAGATCAAGGAGCCATGGTTACAGCAAGGCATTTATTCTTCTCTGGCAAGTGAAATGTTTCACAGTCACACAAATTGCCCTGATTAGGAGTACACAAATGGAACTGTATTGAATCATTACATTACAGGCATAATTTGCTCTCATTTAAGCTGGGCCAACTCGACAGATTTCAAATTAGTTATTCTAGAGCCATACTGTTTTAACAACGACCCAAAACTTGTTTGAGAAAATGCTGTAATGCATACACAAAAAATACATAACACAAAAATACATATTTGGATGTAGGACATTTACTAGCTAATGTTCTAGTTTACAGGCTGTGATAAAGAGTTCTGAAATCCTGAGATGTACCTGAGGGCAAAAATACGAAAAAATAAGGTTGAGCAGATGGCTCTGCAAGCAGCTCTGCTAATGGTACACCAAAAGGTATAATATCTGCTTTATTTTTTCATAGCACTGTTGGAGTAGTAAGGTTAGAAGAACTCACGGTCAGTAGAGATATTTGGGCAGATCTTAAGTATACCTTTCCTGGCAATATAAGGAGTCATGCAACAAGCAGAGAGGCAACAGTTTTATCACTGTGAATGTCTCCTAAAACCATGACACAATTTCTTCTGCAGTCTTTCTGAGCTAACAGCATACTGTACCTTGGAATGTCCTTGGAAAAGCCATCCATGTGCAACAGTACAGATCACTGTGTGTAAGCCCTCTTTTCACATTTCAGTAGGCACCACACTAATCACCGACTTTGCTGTCCTTGAAGAGGAGTGACCCTTAATCATGCTTTTTTATCATAATTATGTAGGGTTAGGATTTTACCCATTGTCACTTAGGAGCAGCAGGGGGAAGAAAATCAAGCAACCCCTTTCCCTTTCATGCGCACACATGCTGTTTTCCTTTTACCTTGATTGTTGGTATGAAGGCAGTGGTGAGGTATGAACAGAGCCGAGGGGGCAGGGTGAGTTTGCTGATATCCTTGTCATCCCGCAGACAGCTAGCAATGGTCTGCTGGCACAGAAGCTGCAGGCTGGAGACCCTGTGCTCTACTCTGACAACATATAATGCAGGCCCAGAAGCCATGAGCAGGCGCGAATCCCTGTGACCCCAGCAGATTGAGATGATGGGCCGCTGCATGGGGAGGAAAAGGGCACAACTTGAGAAGATCATACACCTTCACACAAACAATTGCACAGTGAGTGATCATCTGAATACAGCACCAATTAAGTTACACTAAGTCTTCTAGAAACTTAATAAAGCATGCTATTGCCCACAAAAAGGGAGAAAAATGTGGACATCTGAAATTATTGATACCCATGGCTAATACACATGCAGTTCTTTTTTACTCGCTAACCTTAAAGCTCTTCACACAGGGAATTGTCTATCAAATTCATCGAGACGAGGAAAATGAGGCGCTATAAGGATATATGACTTAAAAGTCACACACTGCTAAAAAGCAGGATCTTTTGAGGCACCATCCACGTTATTTTTTCAGTCATCTAATCAACCTTCATCCACTGTTAATGGATCCTGTTTTACAACTGAAATTCAGACTACATGACCAGAGGCAGCTACTAAACTAGTGGACAAGATTCACTTGGCTTTCTTGTCTTGCACTCTTTCTTTTGTTGCATGATGTCTTTTTTGAACTATTCCCCGAGGAAGTGAACTGTAAGAGATCACCATGGCCTTTTTGTCTCCTGTTTTTGTCTCCTGTCTCAGAAACATCCAAGTTCATGGCAGTAGACAGCCAAGAGAGTCAGAGGTGACTGGCCCTATATGTCAGAATTCGGAGCAGCGTAACAAAAAATCACTCAAGCCCTCCTTTGCACATTATTCCCTGCTGCACGAATGTTGAGTTCACATGATAATAGCAAGTTGTGTACAGATTTAAAACAAATTAAAAAATGATTTAATTGCATGTGTCAAGTAACTGCTTGACTAAAAACTGAATGGAGTGGATGCTTTTACAAATACCAGCTCTTAGGAACTATGCCTTTTAAGATAAGAGTAAACTTGTGCTTCAGGGTGCGAGACAATCCTCATGGGTAAAACTGTCCCAGAAACATCTCTGAGCTCTTTCCCAGACAGCTCCTTGTGCTTGCTTTCTAAAAGTTCAGGCCAAAATTCATCTTTTCTTATGCAAAGCACTGCTGTGTCTTGACATCTTATAGCACTATCACTGTTATTTTGGCCCTTCGTGAGGGTTAGCTGCAGCCAGCTGTCATCTCTTGCTTGATGTGCTACGAACACCTTTGTTTGCATATATACACATACTCTACAGAATCTTCATCCCATAGCTGCTATCTCTGTACAAAAAATCAGCCTAGGGTAAAGAAGACACTCCCAATCCATAAGGCATACTGTACAGAAGGCTGTAATCAGTGAATTGAAAAAGGCTCACTCCTTCCTGTGAAGGGCTCCCTTCTTTTCACAATCCTCAACACTTAAAAACTTAAGTGAACATATTCTTAACTAAATTATGAACTGTATTTACCTTAAGGTCAGGGTCTCTTTGGAATGTCATAATGCACCAAACAAGAATAAATTATACAGAAGATAAAGGTCACGGCACACTCAGTAGTAATCTTTATCTGCTCCCCTCTGGTAATATGGTACCCACATAAATGGGTTAGATTGGCCCAAAAGATACTAATCTAGTTTGGGAGCAAAAAGCTTTCCCTTTATTTACCGATTCAAAAAGCTTGAAGATGAGAAACCAGGGGAAGATGTTTCTCAGTGAACGATATAAAGCAAAATGCAGTTGCACAGCATGATATCAATGCCTATCGTCAAGATAAAGGGCTGGTGGCATATTTTTTTTCAGAGAAAAGATCTTCCCTGCTACGTAATCTTACCCTAGATTTAAATTTCAATGAAAATATTGGTTTTAAAAGCAGAAGACCTTCAGAGGCAACACCACAAACACTTCTCTGGATGCACAAACCTTCAGGCTGACTGATATGCAAATGGAAGCAACAATATGTGAATATTGTGATTTTAACAGTAATTGCTAAAGGCATTTTGTAGAGAACTTCAAAAGAACTGAGAAGTCCTTTGTGTACCATCAATAATTATTACATAGCTTGTCATAACCATAACCTGTGGGACAGTCTTGTATTTGATGAGTGATCATATAAAATATCTCTACTAATGGGTATTTTCATTATTTGAGGGTGAGTTCAGCCCTCATACCGTTTAGTAGCGATAAGACAATTCATGCTGCTTGTAAAACGTGACTGAAAAGGCACTGACAAAAGTTAGGCATCTGCCACATCTGAAGTATGACAGTCTGAGGAAGGTACTAGGTGAAGTGACCCTGATTTCCCCAAGAACTGTGTTTCAGCATGGGCAGAACTATCTACCTGATAGTTATTGTGGGATCCAAACCGCATCTGTCTGGTCGTGTTGGATCAATTAAAGCTTACCTATAAATAAGGTGAGGGAATAAACAAATGTGTGACTTCGCACAAAAATGTTTATTTCTTGCACAGAGTTTCACAGCAGAAGAGATTATGAAGTCTACTATCCCAGCTATCATAATCCAGTTCATCACACCCGGACAGCCCTCTGCTCATCCAGTTATTTGAGTCAAACGAAACTATTTCTGCCCTCAGATTAGTGTAGAGCACAGAGAAGAGCAGGGATGCAGATAGTACCAGTGCAAGAACCTTTGTAATCTTAAACGCATTCCCAAAGAAGAGATTTTTCAGGAGCTTTGAAATGTTGCGTGGGGCCTTTGGCAATAAAGCACTGTGGAGCTAAGGATGAGCAGAAAGCCAGATGCCAAAAGGGATTGCTTCATGGCATGATCTCATCGGTTTCCCAGCAGGCAACCATAACTCAGCCATTTTCTAACTTCTGTAGGCTTGATCCCATTAGTTAGGCATTTTTAGTGTATATTTATGTAAATAATAAGTACAAGTGGGTGCACATTCAAACGCACATATACACATAATACCTACAAGGGATGAACTGCTTGCATCACGACATTTGCACTCTTTCTTTGTATATTTAGTCTCCCATACACCTCATGTTTTACTCTTAACATTCTCAGTCTCAGCAAATGGCACTTACACATTGGTTTGCATTTGCTTACTGATTCACCAGGCATGCTTTGCCTCCATTTTCTACGGAACGCTCAGACCCCCAGTACCCCTCAAGTCTAATATCCAGCAACACTTAAAAAAAGTTTAGGGAAAGTTTAGGATTTCAGATGAGGTTCATGGAAAATTAGAGCATGATTAAATGCCTGGGGAAATAAGAAGATCACCCAAATGCCAGATCTGACCTGACCTTTAAATGTACTGCTCCAATAATGTTTCTCAATAACTAGGCTTCCCACTCTTTCCCTTGAAGGACAGGGACATGAATCAATTATCACTGCAAGACAATTATTAGCTGGCTACAGCATTCCCTTCAAACACTGCTGAGGAAAAGCAATTGATCTGCAGTATTCAATGCAAAAGTATTGTTCCTTATAAAGCACCTGCTTATTTCCATTTTTTTAGTAAACAAGGAAGGAAAAGGTGTTGATACAGATATTGCAGACTCCAGCAAAGTGGAATTTTATTTTTCATGTTTGCACACACATTCATTTCTTCTAGGAACAAGGAAATGCAGCTAGACATATAACTTCTGATGATAATTTCTAATCTCCCTTTGCATACAAATCAGGTGTTGAAAGATCTTAGCATGAAGTGTAAATACCTGAGGAGTTCCAGATTTAGATGCAAACGTGTAAAAAAAAACCAACAAAAGAACAACAACAAAAAAGCTGAGCTTTTACACAAACATCAATGGAATTCAGCTTTATATATTAGAAGTAATAAATGAAGAACAAAAAAAAGTAATGTTTTATCAGGAGAAATATTGTCTGAAAACACATCTCAAAAACTGGTTAACAAGTTCTATTGTTATTTTTTTCAGAGTGAGTTTGAAAAGTCTCTCTTACAGGAAAAAACACAATTTATAAACTTTTCATCATTTGTATAAAGTTCAGTCAAGGATAACACCATGCAAGCTGCTCCTTGTTGCATTTCCTGACTTCAGAAATTCTAAGGTTAGGGGACCTTAGGACCCTTGACTTCTGGAAGTCCCACTGGTAATGAGATGAACAAAGGCAGATATTTCAAGGCAGAAGGTCCAGGAAAAGGGGATTTTCTCAGGAGAAGAAACCAAAATGCAGAAGTGTACCCAGTAAATGGTACGTACAAGTGAAAACTCTAGCCTACACTGCCTGCTTTCTCTCGCTGTAAAGTGCTATTGTGGAGATACACATTTTGCCTTTCTCTCTCCTTTTTTCAGAGAAATCAGAAGGTACAATGGCTACAGTGCCCATCTGGCTCTTATGAATTTTGTGTGCACATCTCTGTACTGCTGTAGAGTTCAAGGATAACTACTGGAAACAGCGCAACTTCCTCACTCTTTTGTTCCTATGTTTACAGTGGGAATAATACTAACTAGTAAGAGAACTGTTGATGATAAAAGCAGTAAGTTCTATGACCTCATCAAAAATTGTATTGGTTATATGATTTTTCATGCAGCAAACTCTTATTTGATTTGCTAATGTTTCTTATATCCTCTTTTTTTACAGTGATTTTTTTGTTTTTGTTTAGATTTCAGTACAAATGTGAGAGTCCATCTTAGCAGAATGAGGCTGTTCTCAGCCAAGTATAGTTAGACAGAACCCATTTTGCACACAATCCATTTGTGCAGCAGTCAGAGATGATCTCATGGCCTATTTGTAAAAACATTAAGGTCCTTATTGAAATCCCAAAGAATGTTAGGCCAGCTAGTTCTGAGCCGCTGCTCTTGTTTATCCTTCTGTAACAAAGTAAATTCTCCAAAATTTTGTTGCCATCCAATGTCAACTAAACAAGACTCATTTCAGGTGATTGAAAATGAAAGGCAATGTTAATTCGGAAGCAGTAAACCTGAACACTATATATGAAATTAATGAAGACAAAGTAAGCAAGGTTAGCTCAGCTGGGGAACATAAAAGGCAGCCTCTTCCCCTCGGAGTCCTTTTGATCTGAATTTAACCTAAAATTGTACCTCTTTTCTCAGGCCTTAGTAAAATGAATTTTACACAATTACCAGGTTTCTGCAGAAGCACACAGTCTTCCATCTAACTGTTCAGATGCCAAGAAGTTTCCAGCAAAGAAGCAGCCTGTGAAATGCCACAAGGGCTTCTGCTGATAGCAGTATGATTAGAGCAAGCGTGTCTTCTCAAAGACTCCTGGAAACCTCTCCCATAAAGATGTAGACTTTGGTATACTGCTTTGAGTTAAAAGTATTACACTAAGAAAAATGTGACTACACTTTTTCTGCATCTGACCTTCTTGCCCATACATACAGCAGCTGATTAGGGGACATGCTGGGCTCAGCCTGCTCTTATCCTCTTCATTGCATTCTTCAGGTAATCTGTTCATACAGCAACATAATGAGATAAAATAATAATCTAACCTAAATTTTCTTTAGGATTATAAATTTCAGACGAGATCAGTACCAGGGTTTCTAGATCCATGCTCTTGTTCCTCTGGATATATGAGAAAAGAAATTCTAAAAAGCAAAGGAACCAAAATAGAAATAACAAATCTGAACCAACAAACAGCATAACATCACAGGTCTGGTGAAGTTGGTAGATTTTTGAAGTGGGCCTGCAGGAGACACCCGTGTTTAAAGTCCAAATGAGAAGACAGTAAGCAGCTTTATCCACTCAGAAGTGAGCTTTCTGACAGCAGGTATGGTTAGCTGATATAATAAATAACCCTGTCTGCTTCTCAGATGAGAAATTCGCAAGTGACAGAACTCAGCTGCAGCATTTCCCGTAAACAATTTTGGCAAGACTGCAAAACAGCCTTGAATGGGCCACTTACTGTTACTCCCATACTTGCTTAGTGCCAGGAGAAGGTTATGAGGTTTTAACAAATAACTTATTAAGAAATAAACATTCTTCCAATTAAAAAATTATAACCAGCAGGGCAGTCTAGAGTTTTAATCAATGTTTTAAGTGCTGGGAAAGCAAGGCCATGAAAAAACTGCCAGCTAGAAGAACCGGGCACAGTTTTAGTTCATCAGGTTAATATCTGTGTACATGAGGGCAAGAACAGTAAGTACTAAGATTTACAGAAATTGATAGTGTATTTTTGAATGCTTCTTAGCTGATCAACAAGCTTTAAGATAAACTGTTTGTATCAAATCAATAATCAGTACTTTCTGGAGTATGAACTCAGTTTTGATATAACTGCTTCCAATAACATTAAAGTCTGGTGTAGCTTTCTGAAGGGACTTGAGATTTTTTCTTTGCACTACATTCTGCAAACATACATTGCAAATACATATTGCAAATATATTGCAGAATGTCAGGCTGAAGTCCCAGCACAGAGAGCTCTATCATTCTGTTTATGAATTTTATTTTTCATACAAAGCTACAGTGTTCATTTGGATACTTCTAAACAAGTGTGATTTCCCTACCTAGGGTTTTACAGTCAGCAAACTAGGTTTATGAACCATAAAATCCTACACTGAAGGTGCTTAAGAGAGTTAATCAAATGATATGGAGGATGGCAAAAACATATTAAGGCTGGAGGAGAAGGTGGCATATAAAACACCTTGAAGGGAACCATGACAACAGCCATTATCAGGATCAGCAAACTGCAGTACCCAAATCTATTTTACATTAGAGTTCGCAGTGCCTTTGTGTTAGGTAACGTTCCAGCCAAGTTACATTTAAATCCCACATCAGTTTTAGACTGAGTTTTACTGTGAACAATTTGATATAATTTCTTGTTTCCTTAATACTCTTCCAAGATACACAGCACAAACAAAGACAGTTGAGTACATTTTACTGATAACAATTTCAGACATCTGCTTTATCAAAGAGTTGGGACAGAGGGCGACACAGAAACTCAGTTTGGCACCAGCAATCCACTACTTCCTATGTTCACTGTTGTTTTACTTCCTATGACCTTTAAATTTGGAAAAAATGCTCATTTACAATAAATATGCTTTTCCAGTCATACATTTGCTTGCTTTGGAATAAACAGTTTTAGTAGTAGAAGAGTTTGAGTTGTGCAGATTCTTTTCTTCCATTTACTTTCAGTAACCAGTGATGAATTCTATGAAATACCCTTACAAGGCTGATTGCTATTTTACATAAAATTAATGAATTTGCTCTGATGAATTTGTCATCAGACAAATTACTGGGACCTGACTCACTGGCATCTCTGCATATATATCCTTGGAGTAGATGCATGGAATAACAAGTTACTGGTGTTATTTTTGCAACAGCAGTTTTTATCTGGTTTTGTTAGTAAACCAAATACTTTGTAACGTTCTAGCGTACCTGGCACTCAGCTGGTAGCACTGTTAGACCAGCAATCAATTACACAAGAGTAAAGTTCACATAAGCAGATACAGGTGTCTTTCTGAAATATCTCCTCACTTCCTCCTGCAGCTGAGTTAAATACGAACTTAAGTGCAATAAATAAAGAGAATAAACACCGACAAATGACAGGAAAGGACTTCTACTTCTAGGCAAGCTTATGCACACAAGTTTTTAATCAACATAAATATATCAGTTGGAATATTATTTTTAGCACGGTTTCTCAAGGAAACAAGCATGATTGTTGTGTTAATGAGCGGTTTCCATCTCTCTGTCTTTCACTTCTATCCTTGTTCTGAAGCTGTTGGCTTCTCATCAGAAGCCAGTAAAGAGGGGGAAATCTCCACGATACTAAAAAACTGTTCAGTGAAAACTAGCAGCTGGAAAGAACAGAGGGGCTTGGGTTAATTATTTTCACTATGAAAAGTACTGTGGTATGAACTTAGCAGTAACCCACTCTGTATGACCTGTCCATTTATCCAACGAGCAGTCATGGGGAACAGCACTATAAATGGTGTCCCCCATGGGTTGGTACAGGAGCCTGTCCTGTTTGATATCTTTACTGATGATCTGGATGAGGGGATTGAATGCACCCTCAGTAAGTTTGCAGACAACACCAAAGTGGGGAGAAGCGTTGATCTGCCTAAGGGTAAGAAGACCCTACAGAGGGATCTGGAAAGACTGAATCAATGGCCTGAGGCCAATGGGATGAAGTACAAGACCAAGGAAATCTTTCTTCTCCAAAAGAGTGGCAATGCTTTGGAACAGGCTGCCCAGGGAAGCGGTGGAATCACTGTGCATGGAGGTATTTAAGGAAAGGGTACGTGTAATACTTAGGGACATGGTTTAGTTGGCAATATTGGTGCTAGGTGGGTAGTTGGACCAGATGATCTTAGAGATCTTTTCCAACCTTACTGATCCTACGATCCTATTATTTAATGGCAGAATAACTACCCCTCACATCAGCCACAATACATGCTCATTTTCCCCCAGGTGATTAAGCAGAGAATGAAGGAGAAGAGATGAATGTATAAAAGGAAGTTGAAGGGATGTAAGAAGAACTAGAGGAAATGAAAGCATGGATATAAGAGAGAATTTGTGGTTGCTGGGAACAAAGTGGGAAGACAGCAGCAAGCCTGTACAGACATACATCTCAAGGCAACCTGTCCCAACCCATTCTACTGCTCAAACAACATGATTTCACAGCTTGACACCCAAGTGTTACACTGGTTCCACAGGTAACAAGGACATACTGTATTCTGGAACCGTGTAACAGAATAAACTTTTTAACCTGGTCTGGGAGTAAGAAACACTGGTATAATATGTTTTCTCCAGAAGTGATCCACTGTGAATATGGGTGCACTATTTTGCTTGAAGGACTATGTTTAAGATAATAAAACTGTGTGTACGTATAAGTCCTTTAGACACCTAAATCAGCATTAGGCACCTCTGTACTTATTTAGGGTGGCTTCAGGAAACATCATTTTATATGTTACAAAACTAAAGAATTCTATCTAAATTAGAGTGCTAAAACTAGTAAGCACAGGTTAATGCTAAACATAAGTAAACACAAAAGCTCAGCAGCCAGTTTACTATGTCATCCTTCTGTATCCATCTCAGATCAGGGTACTGAAAAAGAAACAATAATAGATGGTATCATCATTGATCATAATCAAGTAAACATAACATTTTCTGCCACTTTTCGATTTCAAAGTTATTATAAATTAATTAAGTTTCACTAGTAACAGTCAGAAATCAGAATGGAGTCATCTCTATTCTACAGAAAATGAGATAAACTGTAGAGCGACTTTCAGTTGTGTTCTGAAAGAACAATGAAGAGTTACAAACAATTGTGCTCCTGAGCAGCATGCAGTCCATGTGTTGCCTTTTGACAGTCAGGTAACATGACCAAAGTTACAAGAAAGTTTGTACAGAAAGTGGGAACAGAAATACGATATCCTGATTTGTCCTTGTCTGCCTGATGCCATAACAAGTAAAATACTGTATCAGACCAACTGATCGCACATTAGAAAATTATAGCAGTAACAAGAGAGTATAATCTTGATACTGGACTTGGACTATATTAGACCAGTTCTTGGCTCTGCTACAACATCAAGCAAGTTACCTATTTTTTTGTCCTCACTCACTTATCTGAGAAATAACAGAATTTCCCTTTTCTATCTTGTCCACTTGTGGCCCAATGATTTTAGGAAAAAGAACATTTCTCATTTTATATTTGCACAAGACCTTGCACGGTGGGCCTTAGAATCAGATGTACTCTTGGATGTTTACTGTAATACAAATAACAACTATGGAGCATTTTTATAATATTGCATTTTGGAATGCAGTAGGACATTTTACAATCCTTTTCATATTACAAGTCTAAACCAAAAAGCCAATATATGAAAAGTCTGCCAGCAAAGCATTAAAAACTGACTTAAACAATATCTCCTACCTGCACAGGTGTCTCCAGAGTGTAGATATGTTCCCCACGCACATTGTAGAACTTGACAAGTGCGCTTTTCAACAGAGAACCATTGCCAAGTTCAACGAGCTGACACTGCTTCTCCATCCCTGCTACTGCAAGTAGGTCCCCTTGCGTACACCACTGTACTACCACATCTGAAATTGCAAAGATAGTTTGCAATAACGACTGATTAGAAACAACAGGAATCATTTTCCAGAAGCACCCAAGTGATTTGAAAATCTAAAGTATACTCTTGGAGGTTACGTAAGTATTTAAAACCTTAAATCTTTTCATCAAAATAGCAGCTAGTACGTTGTATATGCACTTTTGAGAATGCCGCTTCCTTTTCATTTTGTAAACTGCAAAAAAATGTGCAACAACTCACTAATTAATCTATTCCTGTGGTAAGTTAGTCGTTGTTCCCAGGTATGTAACTATAAGAATTTAGTAGTGATATTAAAACTAGTGAGGAAGATACAGTGTGTACAGCTCTGTGATAAATAAGTGGAATCAGTTTAATGCCCAGACATATAACCTCACTGAGTAGCAAAGACTATTTGTCTGGAGAGGCCTACAGTGCAAAAAAGCAGCACGTTTAGCAGTGCCTCACATTCTCACTGGCTGTGAATGTAACTTTTAGTATAACTCAAAATCTGTAACATTTTCTCCATAAATACATATGGCCTCCATTTTCTTTTGACATGACTTCTGAAAATTTAATCCTGAGTCTAGCAGGGAATTTGCCAGAAGCACACAGGGGTTGCTTAGTCTCTCATACACGTGGATATGAACATACATATCAGTTACTTCTACAGGCATCTCACAATGAGTAACACCCACAGTTTAATTTGGGGATGCTAATTTCAAATTGTTATATCTTCCAGCTCTTTGTCACACCAAAATAGTATTTTGTGCTTCTGCTTGTGTTTCAGAGGCAAATTTGCATGAGCAAGGAATATTGAGCTAGTCTTTAAACCTTTTTACTCTTAAACCAGAGGTGAAAGGCAGCTATTTTGTGCTGAGACAAAGTGATGGTAAAGACAAAACTTTTGTGCTCTGGGATGCTCAATCTGCCAAGAACTTTTTGAAGACATTTGTGGGCGAGAAGCTGTCTACAAATGAAGAAGCAGGAGAGAAATGAGAGTTGGCAAGAAGGATCTCAAAATTGTTTCAAGTTGTCAACTTGTCATTTTCAGGGACTTTTATGTGCAATTTAAAATGGTTTTGTATTATTTCAACTTTCTGGTATTCCTCATGGGAATTATGCTTCTCATATATCAGAGGCAAGGCACATGTTTCTCAAGATAATTTCTTCACAGCTAGGCACTGTATGCCTCTTTTTTTTCTGTTGGTCCTCAGCCCTCTAAGTAATCTACAAAGGGATTTAATTAATCTTTTTCAGAGAGTTTGATAATGGGTGTTTTAGAAATCAATGAGGCAGGCAGATCAACTCCATTTGTGTTAACTGGAGTAACCACACAACTACCAAAGTGAAACAACAATCTCCTTCAGATAAATGTCTCCAAGCAAAACTTGAGTTGATCCCTACACCTAGAGGAAGAGGAGTAACTGCTGTGTCCAGCAGTTTTCTCTCTCAGTCAAAACTCCTAGAGCAAAGCTGTTGCAAAGGCAGTGAAGAGCTGGATGTCATTCACAGCATCCCCCAGGGACAGTAGGGCTCCACAGCATGACCCACCACCAATGGGGTCTTCAAAGACTATAGAAACTTGACATAAAATAGCTCAGTTGAGAGATGAGTCTCAGTGCAAGCTCAGAGATTAGAAATCAGATGAAGGATTCACGTAGTGTAATGGTCTGCAAATGAATCAGTGGATCACAGTCATCCCTCATGGCAGGCATGTTTACAATCCTTTAACAGAGAGCACCCTAAATGTGCAATAGGTCTGCAGGTAGCAGTTGCAGCTAACTAGTATATCTAGCAGATGTAGTTCAGTAGTTCTGTAAGTATCAGCGCACTGAGAACAACTGAGTTAAAAAGCATGAAAGAAAGAAAATATACGGCTGAACAGTTCAAGAGCTCCACTAGACCTAACAAAACTTCCTGAGTGTTTAAGCTGCATGAACAGAAGAACTTGCATTTGGGTAACCAAACTATCATCTAACAGCAAAAGATTTTCTACATCAATTTAATGTGAATATTTCCAGTAAAATGACAACTATGCAAGCCAGTAGAACAGCAAAAATATATTGGAATTGCATGAAAGAGTTTTATAGTTGTCTGCTTTAAAAATTGATTTAGTAGCCTACAGCAGCCTCTAAAGACAATGCATCTGCTACGGAGACCACAATGCAATACTTACAGATTTCAGACAGTAACACATGAATTGACTCACATACAATCCTGAAAATCATTCATTCTTAGCCGTGTTCCAAGTGGCTTCTGAGTATGGAGACCCTGTGCTGGGTGGAGTTGCATATTCTTGCACATGGTAACAACCAGCAAAATGACTGTTGCTTGACAACATTTCCAATAAGAAGTTACAGAAAATGTGTATATCCATATAACAACTAAATGTAAAATACTTTCCATCATGAAGCTGTTAGCTTCAAAACAAGACAGATATATCCCAAACACCTTTATTTCATTCTCACACATGTTGCCAATCCAGCAAGATGTTGCACATTCTTCTACTGATGTCAATGATAAAGTCCAGTTTACAGTCCATAAATATATTTTACTGTAGCTTGCACATTAATATTTTGCTAAAAGAAGGTGATGTAATTAAGGGATCTTTTTCCATTAGTGAAAATCAATGGTGAAAGAGAAACAAGACAGACATCCTCATCAAGATGGAGCCCCACAGCACTAAACAGAGGACAAGACGGGTTTGTTTCTCCTTCTGGTTCCAGCAAGAAGCACAGACTAGATGACAACTGAAAACTACTTATCTAATCTAGTATAATTTCATAGTGATGCTGGGCAAATAACCTGGTGGATATTACAAGAGCTTCTCTATATTGGTTCCAGTTTCCCAGACTTAAGGCAGCCTTTCTGGCAAAAGAAGTTTTCTGGATCATAGGATTGCCTCATGAAGCTACTTTTTGCCAGCCACATACTTCTTGGGTTGGGATAGATGGAATCTGGAGTGGGATAGAATTCTCCAATGTGATGTTATATTCCTCTGCATAGCTGATCACCCCAAAACTACTGTGATGGTGTTAGGATAACTTTTCACCAACAATATTACACTGCTACAGAACAGCTAAGGGTTTGCTCTGACAGCTAAATTTTCTCTTTTTTTGCATCTAATATAAAACTGATTTACCTGTAGAGATAAAAAAAGAATCAAAGGAGCATATTTTTAACCATGTGCTTACGTGTCTTAGTGAATTAAAACTTGCCTGCAGGCAAAACACCATAAATTGCCAGCACTGAGAGTGCTGGAAAAGACAAGGACTTTTTGTAAGTAAGATCAGTAAAGACTTCAACGTAAATAAAGATTTTACATGAAATACTGATTTTACAAACATTAAAGCAAATCATTTAGCAAGATGTATAGTAACAATCAGTGGAATTTTCCTTCTCAGAATAACTTGCCTCTTGGTAAAAAACAATTCTAGCAAGCTTCCAAAATTTGTAAGACATGGGAAAGAGCGTTCTGATTCTTATCTGGTTACTAAAAGCATGGGAAGAGACACTGTGAATTAAAGATGAACAAAGTGTTAATGTGAGGGGGCCATTCACACAAACAAACTTATTAGCACATGCAGCTGAAAAATGGCAAACAGATCAGTTTGCTCTGCAAAGCTGCCATAAAAACATGATCTAAAAAATTTAAACATTTTTCAAAAAAAAATAAATTAACGAAGCATTACTTTTCCACCAGCAGGTGTCAGTGCTGATAATGGCAATACAAGCGGCTGAGCTCTGGCCGGACAAGAGCTGGGTTAGTAGACAGACACAAAAAGGTGACCTACAGATACATAATTAAAAGTACAAGAAAAACAGAGCATAGAAAGGGGGTGAAATATTTTCCTTTGTACCTTTCAACCCTGAGCGGATGATAGTAGGAGACAAGTCATCATAGTTGTTCATTAAACTGATGTCTCCTGACGTGAAGCTGACGGTCAATAGCGGCTTGGTGTTCTGCACCGGGACTGGATATGTAGCTGGTCCATCTGCAAACACAAGGTTCTGGAGTGAGTGAAAAGTAAGCAACCAGAAATAATTGTATCCAGGCTGAGAGGCACTGTACTTAAGCTTATTCTCATCAGGAGTGGTTCAAAATCTTGAACTACCTGCTTATTTCTGCAATATCTGTAAGCAAAAGCAAAGCAGATATAGCTAGTTAATTTGTCTGCTTCCATGAAGCCCCAACATTTTTCTCTTCATGTTTTTACCGCAGCATACCACCAAATGATTTATGGATCTTCTGCTATGTTACCCAAGGATGGTTTTCTACCCTTCTCCACTGTCAACTCCCCAGAGTTGAAAGTCAGTGCTTTGGAAAGCTTCCTTGGGTCCCAAGTTGAAAACTAGTATAATAAACACCATCATCATGCAAAAAGCTACTTGTTAGATGAATTTCCTGCTTGGGCAAGTAATGGGGACTCCTCCTGAAGTCACCAGAGACTTTGTAAGAGCTTCTAGGAGAACATACTGACCTTTCACAAATTGCTGTATTTTAAATGTTAAGAGCTGGGCAGCAGCATGAAAAATTGTGTGCCATCCTGCACAACAGGATTCAACGAGCTCAAAGGTGAAGATGAGATCAAATTAATACTTCACTTTCAAAACTATTTCTATAAAGCCTCTGTTTCCCTGGGCTTATTTTTCAGCATTCATTGAATTTCACTTGTTCAAATACTTAATGACCATCATTGCCATCTGTAGCATTCACTATTTAACTCCGTTTTGTTTACAAGTCTCAAGAGGGACAGTGCTGGATCCTGTTAAAGTGTTGCTCTCAATGCATGACCAGCACATTTTCAGTCATCAAAAATGGCAAAGGCATTTAAGAGTAGTATTGCTTCCTTATCCTGCAAAAACTCAATCAAAAAGCACTTCAGAGAATGATGTCTAGTAATTAGCAGCTCTGTGTATGTAATTTGGTAAGAGAAACTCATCAGACTTGCTGTCCTTCCTACATTTCTGTGTGAGTCAAAGGCTTGTCACCTTTGAAAGGTTTATGCTGCATCTGCTCTAAAGAAAACAAATCATGTTTGGGTAATCATTAAAAGCAGACTTGTAGGCTTGTAACGAGTCCACCCACCCTGATTGACTCAGAAAAAGCTATCACATTTGGATCATTTAAGCTCTCATCTGTGTACTCTGCAATTTCACCACCCTCCAACTGGATTTCAAAGGAATTATAAAAATTTAATGTTATTCCTTGTCTTGCATTAGAAGCTTGCTAGGAAATTTGAAGGTTTGTGGTTTTTTTTCTACTAAGGCAATAAATCTCACCCAGTACCAAGAGTCAGGCGTTAAAGCCAAAACAAAACTCAGGTCAAAAGATGCTAACATTTTTTTCAGATGATTACATTCCCTACCAGTATTTGCTAGATATATAAGTTTATTATACTGACATACATATAAGTGATTCTGAAAGATATTTTTGGACTGAGTCCAAATGAGAGCTAAAACTGCAAGAGTTCTCAATTCAGTGGTTCATATCCGAGATGCAGATTCAGAATCATTTCTAGCTATCATGTATTTAAGTCTTTATTGTGCAACCATTGTTGCCTTAATCCTTTAGTAGCTTATTTATAGAATAATCAACAGCATTTACAAAAAATGGTATTAGTATTATCTGTATAGGGTGAAAGAAGTGACGACCATATCCTACCCTATACTGTACACACATGGTAGCCTGATAGGTCTTTGCTATTTATGATTTCCAAAGAGTTTAAAACTAAAACACTTCACCCAAGGAGTGTTATACTTAAGGGGCATGATGGATTTCTTCCAGACTCTCAAACTGGCAGTGTGCTCAGAAGTATGGGAATTAGTAATTCCAGACAGCCCCAGTCACCCTCCATCTACCCCATGTAGTTGCAGGAGATATTTTTATAACCACTCCTATATGAAATTTATTGAGCTCTTTGTGTCAGGACTATCAAGGATGGGACTATAATGATGAGTATTATCCCTGCTTCACAGGATTTCTTTAAAATTAAAGATGCAGTGCCTTCTGCCATGTCTAGCACTGTTATCCTTTCACACAAATATACGTAATACGAAATATAATGCATTAACTTTTGTGACTGCCGCCTACCTACTATGGACCATTGCAATATCTCACATGTGCTTATCAGTGACATCTGATGGGCCCCTATCTACTTTTTTTTCACTTGGCCTCACTAAAAAACTTTTCAGTTTTGTGTTGTTACCTCACTGTGCAGATGGAGGCAGAGCAGCATGGGTGAGGTGTGTCTTGCAGCATGCCATACTGGCAGAGCTGGGATGTACCCACTCCCTCATATCAGTATTCTGCTCCCCCCCCCCAACTCTACCTCAAGAGCAGTACACCATCTTTTGTCTTCTACCTGCATGAAACTACAGCCATCCTGCTGTTTCAGTACAACATGACTACTCCCTGGTGTTTACGAGTGCCAGCAAAGCTGAAAGAGAAGGACATGCAAGGAACCTACCCTGTGGTGGAGAATAGTCGTCAGAATCTGTGTCGCTCTCACTGCTGTCCTCCACCAGGAAGCTGGGGTAGTTCCAGGACATGCTGAGGATGCCATCTGACTCATGAAGGAGCACATGGGCCAGCATTCGCCCATGGCAGTCCATGACGATAACCTGACCATCAGCAGTGCCAAACAGTACCTGAAAATAACAAAACAGACCTCAATCCCATCAGAGGTCAGTGACTGGACCATTCTTTGAATGCATCTTTCAGATAGCTTGCTATGCTGGAAATGAATTAAAAGTAAAGCAGTCAAGGGTTTTAACTGGTGCCACAACAGGACACTGCAGCCCATCAAAGACGTATACAACAAATGAAGTCAAAGCAGCAAAATCAAATTTGTCTGAATTATGAAATCAAGAAGTCATTGGACTTTGTGACCCTTATGTGTAGGTGTTAAAGCAGTCTCCACTAACTCAGAGACAGCTGACATAGGAGGGGGATTGGAAGTGGATAATCTTTAAGGTCCCTTCCAACCCAAGCCATTCTAGGATTCTATGACATGGGAGAAAATCTTATGTCCAGTTAATACCTGTGGGAAGAGTAGTAAACAATGGGGAAGACTACAGGAGACCTTGCTGAAGCTTCTGACAGGAGGTAGCACAGAGAAGGAATGTACAAGACAACTGCCATAGTTGTTTGATTACATATCTCAAAAAAAAAAACAAACCATGCATGCTTACTTGAGGGCTGACAGAGGATCAGAAAGTGATACGGTCAATTCCTAAAATCTGTGAGCAAGTTTCACAGTGGGATTCATTTTGTTTACTTTAGTACAAGACACTACACTTTATCTGAACTTGGTCTTTACTACCACTAAAGTGAGCTGGCAGAAGGGCTACCATAGATTCTACAGTATTCTTGGCTTATATAGAAATTTCTAAAATTAGTGGCAGAAACCATGCCATTGGTTATAACAATATCAAAATGCACAGCTGACAAATATGAGATCCCAGCAGAGATCTCAAACAGCCCACGAGAAATAGAAAGCTGAATATGAGAGGACAGGTTATTCGATTGATGAGCAGAAAGAAGGTGGGAGAATGTCTTCCAAAACCAGAGGCAAAAAGCAAAACAATCACTCATCTGGAAGTAGATTATTACAGCCCAAGAGGAAGGCAATACGTTACATGCTCAGGAAGGTTAAAGAAGAACTTCCACCCACCATTACAAACACAAAATGGATAAGGCAAGTTTTCCTTCGTGCCCTTAAACTGTAGCCAATGTGTCTGACTGAAGTCAGACTGACTGGAACATACAATTTCTTTTTAATGAGCATTTTTTGTCTTGAGGTTTTGAATAAGTTAAGATCTTGCATATTTGATGAATTTTAGAAAAACATCAGGAAATAAGGTTTAATAAATCCACCAAATGATAAATGCAATAGCCAAGGCTTCTGCTGCTACCACATAATTCCATTCCAGGCAAATATATTTTAAAGCGAGTTAAAAGGCATTCATCAACTTGAAAACTAGTCAGCATTTAAAAGGAAGCTAAAAGGAAGGTTAAATCTTACACTTGCCCTTCAGTCTGCCACATATTTTTGGTTTTATAATCACACTTTCATATAATGTAATTTCTCAGTTGTCATGTTAAATAACCATACAAACTGAAGGGCCAATCGCCTGTATTTGGGAAAGAACATGTCCAAACCACAGGTTTCCTCATTTCTCTGTGAATAGGCATGTAAATTTAAGATTCTACCAATTTGATCCCCAGATCAAAAATTCATCTGGCCTCGTATCTTATCTCTAACATCGAACAAGTATTTGAGGAAGAGTAAAAGTACAGGATGTACTGAACAAGCATACTTCACCTGCATACTTAGACAGCTTCAGACAAAAAATACTGCCTCTTCTTTGTTTAAAGCCTGCTAACTGATGATTTCACTGTCTGATCTTCACTTTTTAATACCGCAAGAAATATGGGATAATTGTTCCTACTTATTAACATTCTCAACATTGGTCACAATTTTATAGATATCTATTATCGAATCCCTTAGACATCTGAAGAATCATAGCCTACTTAGGATCTCCCTGTACAGTTGTTATTCAGAGCCTCAAATTAACCTTGCTGACCCCTGCTGTAGTTACTCCACCTTACTCCACCTTCCTTCCAAGACGTGGTGACAGACTTGCAGCATTCAGACCGTGCATTCGTATCAGATTTGTACAGTAGTACTTCCATGGGAAGCAAATGCCTTGGTTGCACTTCTTAAAGTTTCAGAAGACTGGCTTCAAAGTTCTCAGGTGCAACTAAGACAGGTGCAACCTACTCTACGGAACCTGGTTTAACAGGGGAGTTGGACTAGATGATCTCCAACACCGATGATTCTGTGACTTTCACTTCATGAACCCATGCTGACTATGCTCACATAAGAACTTTTATCTTGCACCCCTTTCCTTTTAGCCCTTTATTCTATTTTTCTGTGACTTGTACCATCCCATCTACTTTCCTGCTGTTAGTTATTTCAACTGCTTTTACAACCACAATCAGTGCATAACCACTTTCACTATCTACTTTCATAGCTCTCTACAAAATAAACTTCTAAGAAGCCAAAACCCTACAACCTGTCACCGCTAGCTTCTCGTACTTTTTTCAACCTACTCTAAAGGTTTTTTTTTTTTTTTTAACTTTTTCCTAAAAGTTTTATAACTGCAAGATATCTAGTTAAAGAAAGAAGACTATTTTTTTCAAATAAATATCAGTATAGCAGTTCCGTCTCCTAAAATTCTGTAGAAACGCTATATAATTGGGTAGAATAAAATGTTGGGACTTATTACCTGGAGTTCAGTCTAAAGCTAATTCTTTTGAGTAGTACTGCTCTTAATTCATTTAAAATGACAAACTTCTATGTTAATTTCTAACTCAGACCAGAACAGCTGCATGCAGGCAACTTAATTCTTGCACTGGGACCAAAGATAGCTCTTTAGCAACCAGGAATTATCAGAGGGTACTCCTCATCTCTTTAGCCAGGCTACAGGTTTCAAGAAGCAGCATAAGTTTTCGGATTATTGTAGCAATTCAACCTTTAAGATGAAAGCATTTATCAGGCTGATAGTTCTGCTGGCTGAACTCCTGCTGAAGCTGTATAAATGTCTACCGGTGTTACCATCCATAACATTAGCCAAGCTATAAATGCCATATTCAAGCTAAGTATGTCAGATGAATAAAATTCTCTTGACCTTCAGAAAAAAGGTCAAGCCACAGAGTATACCTGAAGGATCCAATGGGAAAATTAAATGGCTGTATTTTAGCTGCATACATTCATATTTTTCAGATAATTGCAGACCTACAAGGTCTGAGGAAATGTTGGAAAAAAGTAATGTGCAAGTCGCAGTGACTTGTTCAGATACAAAAGCTAAACAGTAATTTAAAAAAACCCCAAGTACTTATTTTGTGGTTCTTTAGCCCTTTATCCTATTCTTCCTCTTCTTGTCTCCCCTCCTTTTGTACTGGCTCATTATTTCAGCTATTATTACATGCATTACCACTTGTATCATTGCATTTGATGAATAATATGAAATCTGATAGCAAAACACCTTAAATCATCCATACATTTAAAATGTGACTCAGCCACAAAATGAAAATACAGTATTTCCTCACAAAGCACATCAAACGTAATAATGGATCCTGTACTGCAGTGAAGCTGTTGCTGATTAAAGGTCATAGAAATGCAGAAAACAAAAGAGCTACCATTTCTAGAGCAGTCTTCAATGGTGCCCTGACGCTTTATTTTTTGAAAGGAAAACTGCTAGACATCACTGGGACAATTCACACAAAGTTTTCTGAACATACTCAGAGCTGAAAGCTGGGTTAAGTCCTGAAACAGAGGTGTCTGAGTTCCTCATGAAACTCATCCCTGTGTTAATTCCTAATTATTATAACAAATCTGAAAAACACCCTTCTGTGAAATCTGCAGACTTCTTAGTCTCTGTGGTAACTCATCATGTGCTTCACAAGCTAGCTTTGGTAAATAAAATGGGGTTTCATCAGTGTTGAAACAATTAACCTTGAAATTATAATTTAAGATTACAATCCGCTTAAATCCCCATGATTTCAAGAAGTCTTCAATTCACAGCCTGAAATGTACCAATTCCTATAAGACACATGGTAATCAAATGATGGGTTATTCTGCTCTCAAGTTATTTTTTCATGAAGAGATGAATATTAGAACAGATGAGAAGCTAAATAATTCAGACCATGAGGAACAACTTGAACCTGTTCAGTGACTTTGCTGCATGTTTATCTGTTGTGCTGAACTGCTACTATTCCCATAAGATCTGCTGAGATGCTGTAATGCATCTGGACCAGATACAGTGTTAGTATAAATGTTTTTTCAGCCCTGAAACCTACAAAACTGTATATACAAGAGCGATCAAAAATCTAGCACCCTGAATGTTCAGCTCAGGAGTCCCACCACTTCATAAGACAACTAGAATCTATTAGACATGATGCTATTTTGGAAAAAAATATATTTTGCTTTTCAATTTGGTTTAATGTACATAAACTGAACTCATCAACAGTAAGTATGCACCTACCCCAGAAGCAATGGGGTAGATCCCACCATCTCACCACATCTGACTATAGGCAGTAGCTGAGAAAAGTCTACAAATCATAATAATTTCTTTAAGTCAGTTAAGCTGTGTTGACTTACATCTGCAGAAAATCTAGCCACTGCTCATTCCTACATCTTAGCCTGTCCTCATTGTCTAAGAAGCTTTCCAGAACTACAGTCATTTTGACTTGTACAGTAATAGGATAAACTAATCCCAATAATAATACATTTGATGACTTTGTATATATATGAGGAAGAAGACAGAATTATTTTCAACCTAAGGTTTGGGTTGTACAAACTGAATAGTCAATACTGCTGCAGAAGGATATTGATAAAATAAGATGCTGCCTTTGTAACATTTGGTACTAACACTGAAGGTTTCTAATATTGCTAGTCAAACAAAACTTCCAGGAAATCTGGTCAATACATTTTTGAAACATCTTCATTCTGTATCAGGGCAATGACTGAATCTTCAGTTAAAGTTCACACTGAAGTCAGAATAGCACATTTAGATACAGATAGTCCAGTATCATGATGCTACAAGGCTGGAAAAGGAAAATCTGCTTTACTCGTATTGGCCTGGGATTTTTAAAACAGCCCCTTTGACTTTTACAAAGCACATACATTTTACAACCCAGGGAAGCAAAACTACTTCACAGACTGAGCTAATTAAAAAAAAAAAAAATTGAAAATGAATCCAGCAAACTCCATCTTAGTATTATTTATTTTAAAACCCATTTTTTTTTAATGGAGAAACAGGATTTCCTTGTTAGACTTATAACTGAGAGCACTAGCCAACTGACCTGGTTTGGAAAGAAGAGACCAAAAGATGCTTTACAAGTTCTTGATTCCTGACCATTCTAGTACTTCTTCTCTGAGCTTTCTCCAATTCCCTCCTGTGAGACAGTGACTTACAAAAAAAACCAAAAAACTTAGAATCCAATGCAAGGTGCACTGAGAGCTTGGACAGAAGGCGTGGTGCTTTTCAGACTAACCAATTCCAGGACTCCATTTTAATTTCCTCAGACTTTTAGGAGCCTCTTAACAGTGAAGTTAGTAGTCCAATGCAGAAATCTCTTCAGCATCTTGTGACTGAGCAAATCACGGATGAACTCACAAGCTATTGTTATTATCAGTACTGTGCCTAAAATTGTGTTTTATGAACATTTTCTACACAATTTGCTCCACTAACTCCAGTTTAAGGCCTCCAATTTCTCTTAGTTTTTGCCTGGTTTGACCTACAATTCTTGTTTCAAACATTCACTAGGGTTGAATTTCCAAAGTCTGAAGGATTCCTTGCTCACCCATACCTTTTACAAACCTTGTTCTTTCAGCATTTTGTTTTACTTTCTGCCTTTCTGGTTTCTCTTCTGTTCAGCCCCACCTTGATGCCACTGTACCATGCAACACCAGCACTGCCAGTAACAGTTTATCCTATGTACCTCTGAATTTGCAGCCGCCTTGTCTTATGTTTGTCTTCCTGACATTTCTCGTTTCAAAGTTTAGACCTGTCCTTTTGTGTTTCCTTTAACCTCCTCCCCCTAAAAAGTCAGCACTGAACTTCAGAAATGATGCCCTGCAAAACACTAATAAAATCAACTGAGTGCGTTTGCAGTGTCAGAAGACGCTGAGCACTTCAAGAAAGCTGAATCAGTTCTGTTTGCTCTAATTTAGCCATCTGGCCAAACATTAGTATTCATGCTAGGAACAAGCTTTACAGTCATCACCACAATGCCATCATACAGAATTAGGTTAGATATTAGGAGGAAGTTTTTCACCCAGAGGGTGGTGACGCACTGGAACAGGTTGCCCAAGGAGGTTGTGGATGCCCCATCCCTGGAGGCATTCAAGGCCAGGCTGGGCGTGGCTCTAGGCAGCCAGTGGTTGGCAACTCTGCACATAGCATGGGGGTTGAAACTGGATGATCACTGTGGTCCTTTTCAACCCAGGCCATTCTATGATTCATACTAACAGATAAATCTATTTTGCTGATTCAAGATTAACTGAATTATAAACTGACTAATATGCAAAACGATGGATCAAACTTCTATTTGTGCAGATATGCTTAATAGCATGGGAAATACGTGGAAAATGCCTTTAGGTATTTTCATTCCATAATATTAGCCTAACAAAAAAGTCTGCCAGTCTTATAAAGGTTTAGTTAAGACATTTTGCAGTCCATTTAGTCGAAGTATCACATTTTGCAGTCTTTGTGTTCTTCTTGTTTATTGTTTATCCACCAGAAAACATGAGACAATGCATCAGTAGCCTCTTAAGATACATAAAAAAAATGAAAAGCTTTTTTTTCCCCCCTTAGCGTGACATTTCTGGCTTTACTTCTTTTTTCCTCAAAATGTGGAGAGAAAGAGAGAGAATCAAGACAGAGGGAGACAGCTGCTTTCTCCTGCTGAATACTTTTTTATTTTCATTAAAAATTCAACTGCTGTAAAATGATTTCCTGAACTGATGCTAAAAAGAGACATCACCACAATTCACACAAATTCACACACTCGGGGGGAAAAAAGCACTACATTTTCTTTGACTACATTTACGTCTAAAAAAACTGAAAAGAGGTTTTATTTTTGTTTCCTTCAGAAATGAGGTGTTACTACCCTGCGCATGGACAATACACCATCAGATCATCCAGCTAACTGCATGTATACACAGCACTGGAATTCCCATTTGAGACTGTTAAAACTTACAGAAGCAGTGCTGGTTTAGTTACCTACTTTCAGGCTCGTTCCTTCTTTCTCCTACAAATTCCATTGGGTTTAGATAACTATTAGAGAGCCCCCAAATGAGAAGACAAAGTAAATACACTGATGACAAATCTTTTTAATACAGATTGAAATTCTAAAACCCGGGGATTCAAACTGCACTGGCTTTATTTCACTCTAAAACAGCACAACATAGCTGAAGGAGTGTAAATGAGATACAACTTTGCCCTTCGTTTCAGGAGTCACAAATACAAGCAGTTTCAAAAGCGGGATGCCAGACTATACAGCTGCTCTGGGCATGGGAAGATGTGCAGGTGAAGATAATGTTATTTGAAAGCATCCTGACAAATTACAGAAAGAATGATTACTACATTCCTCTCCAATTATATCCACACAAATTCTCACTTGTCTATTTCCTGACACATGTTTCTACGGCCTTTCTTGACTTGAGACACTATTAGAAAGCATCCTACGACATTCAGATTTCTTCAGTGAAACAAGCAGACCTTCTGTATAATGGTTACTACATTAACAATATGCCTCAGTTTATACCTGACATGGAAAAGAACTGCTGTTTTTCTTTTTTTTTTTTAACTTCTGTTAGGTCTCAAACTGCTTTCAAAGTAGTATGGGAAATGAACCAAAGCCAGCAGCTGGAACATCTTCTCCACAACGTCTTCTGTAGCTTTTAACATGGACAGTACTTCAAACCTGGACCACTGAGCTCCCACAGAAGAAGTATGTTGGAATGCTCTTCAAGCAGTGTGATTTTCTCTATTCTCACTAAATTCTGCCAGGAAAATGTACACATGCCTATGAAAAACATATTCTTCACACATATCAAATTGTACATAGCAACAAAAAAAAATATTTGGTGCCTCTGGGTGGGAAAACACTATTAGTTCTAACCAACAACCATTCAATCAAGAAAAGAAGTCAACTGATAGTCAGAGCACTTACATACACTTGGCAGTCTCCTGTACTGTTCCCAAGCCAGGGTTTAGCTATTTCCTGAAAGATATGCTGTCTGCTGAAGCTAAAATTTCCTTCTGAGTTTGAAAAGTCTGACAGTTTTTGCTGTGGTTTTTTTTTTTTCCTCATTGAAAACGGTATTACTTAGCAACAAGGATTGCACTCTGGACCAGCAAAACTGAAATACAAAGTATTTTGGAAGCAATGTCCTTGCCGATTTGAATTTCATAATAAATAATCAAGAAGCTCCATGGTCAAACTATATGCTAATGGAAGCAATTCCTCCAACTTCTGCATTCTCCTTCTAGGTCCTGGGGGTTGGCAGAGAGAGGTAGGTAACTCAGCATGGTCAGGAAATATACAGAATGGGTGAGGTCAAGTGTGAGTCAACAAGGAGATAGGCTGAGTAATAAGCTGTTACCAAAACGAGGCACTGCAGAAGAACGACTGTCCTCTCAAAAGCAAGGGAAGTAGGGAAGGACTAACCCCTTTCCACCTGACATAGGTGAAACCCTCAATGTTGGAACACCAAGAAACTGACTTCTGGACAAAGAGCAGAGAGCACAATTTTGATGAAACACTGATGGGAAAGAATTTGGAGAAAAAAGATGCTGTTTCCATTTTTTCATTGGTATACTATCTCTTTCTGAAAAATCTATGTAAAGACTATGTGATGTTACCCTCTCAAAACACCACCTTCCATCTTCAATTTCCTACAAATGCTGGCCTTGCTTTCCCAAACAAAAACCTACTGCAGAAATCTGCAAGTCTCCTCTTCCACTCAGCCACTACAATCCTCCCTTACTGTGCAAACTATTCAGACTGCTCACAGTCCTGAATGTATTTGGACAAAGTTCAAGACTCATGTTGGCTCCCTGTCTTGTTATTAACTGCCAAAAAATTGACAGATCGAGTCCCATTGGTAATAAAGTTTAAATTAACCACTCCGGCAGAGACATTTCTTTTGAACCAAAAAGATCACAAAGCTCTGGATGAACCAAGTGCCTGGGGCCAGAGTGTACTCAATCAAGTGGCTCTGGAAATGGAACAACACAGACTTTTTCTGAAAAATGATGAAAAATTTCACAGTTTAGAAAGTTTTTGCTCCGTAAGAAGAGCTCTCCTGACCAACTCAAAATCAGATCAAACAAATTATAAGAAAATAAAATTCTGAGTTTAAATTTGACATATCTTCAGAAAGATGGCTGATTTTTGCAGAAAGTGACATTTTTGCCTGAACTGCCTAAAAACCAACATAAGCATGTGCTGCTGCTTTGCATAGGTGAACTGCAAATCCTCCCTCTTACTATTTGCCCAAGAGTTGAAGCATAACAAAACAGATTCAAATAAATACTCCTTGTGTCAAAGAGCTGAAGATTTTAGGCTACATAAGCCAATCCTTCTATACAAGAACCAGCAAGGTGAGATGAGAGGCAAACTATTCCTTTCTTCTGATGCTTCTCACGGAAGGATTCTCACGGTGTCTGTTTGCATGTATCTTTATTTTGCTGACTCAAACACTGACAGTCCAAAAATGTGAAACAGTGCTGGATAAAAAAATGCTAAGTGGGCCCAACAACTGAACGGTACAATGAGTCTTCACCTCTTCCTCCATCTTTAGTTTGTCATTTCCATTAATATCCCTTCTTTCCTGACAGTGGAAAGACGTGTACATAACTTTATAAACCCTGGATTCTGTCAGCTCAAGTAAGAATATCGTGACCTATCCGAGTGTCATGCCAGATCAAGGCAAAGAGCTTAAAGATCTCTTTTGCCGTTCACTTTCTTCAGTAACAAACATCAAATCTTCCTATCCTGCCTACAAGAGACTGCAAGGATGAGCAAAACATTAAAACATTTATATTCTTCCCTTCTGACAGAGTCATGGCAGGGAAAAATTATTTTCAAGACTCATCTGATACGATGTTGACATGAAACATTGCAGCAGATGAGAAAACATGAACTACGATGCCATCAGCAGCTAAACAGCCCCCAAATAGCACAAATAGAATAAATGGCACCAGCTCACCAGCTCTCGCAGTGCCTTGCTGCTATAGACAGCATGAGGAGCATCAGGGGAAAGATTAGGCAAGGCTCAGATGGAGCTAGTGGGAAGAACAAAACACATTCAAGCATCACCTCGTTGCTCAGCTCCTTAAACTATCTGCTCAATAATTGTGCATTATTGGCCAGGATTTCTGGCAGAAGAAAGACTTGTCTGGAATAAACCCACAGAGAGATGCCACGGCTCTTGATGCCACAAATGAACCCCAGAGGCTCCAAAGAGAACATATTTACTCTCTATCCTTGCAAAACACAAGGCAAAGACTAGAAGTCATCGGCTGAGTACTGAAATCTGCAGGATAGCTCCTCATTGCTAGTGAGAAAAGAACACAAGTGACAAAGGCACAGTGCACCCAGCTGTATAACTCTTTCCCATCTTTTGCAAGCCATATTCCCAGCAGAACGATGCATGAACACCTACTTGAGACAGAAAAGGCGAAGGTGATGGTAATGGCAATGAAATTATATATAGACACCAGAAAAGAAATCTATTGTTTCAGATTTTGCTGCATATTGAAGCTTTAAAACAATTCAATAAAAAGAGATGAGAAAAAGAAAAGCTAAATAGCACTTAAAACTCACATTTCTTTTTCACATAAAATCTGTCACTATTACATAGCATCATAAAAATCAAAAATCACCAAGCAGAAATGAAAAGCAAAATGTTACTGGCTTGCAGCACATATAAGTATATAGATCAAGAATACTGAAGTCTACATACAAAAAAAAACCATTTAAATATTCTAAGTATTTATAAAAAAAGCATATATTTTGTCTATGAAAGGAGCAGTAGGGGAGCAAACATAAAACACTTAGTATAAGCAAGCAGAAATCATTAATTTTAATAGAAAGTCTTCCACAAAGGCCTGAAATGCTTCTAAAAATAGCCCCAAATATTAGGACAGTTTGGTTGTGGTGTGCTTTGCTTATCTATTTGTCTTATATAACAAACGGATTTATCTTGAAAGACAGCTGAAATCTTTCCTCTGTCTTCTTTTTGCATTTTAGCAGTACTGCTCAACTACGCAGCATGCAATGTTAAAATCCCTATATGCGATTTAGCCATTGTCTGCAGTTCTTCTGGCTTGAATAAACTACTGAGTTAATTAACGGCACTTCTTCAATGCTACAAAAAGCCTCCAGCCGTTTTTCTCACTAATTTGTGTAATTCACCCAGTGAAAATAAGTCTTTCAGTATTCCTCGATGACTTTATCTTACAGTACCATTTTGAGAGGTTCTACTCATTGTGGGATCATTTGATAGTCACTGCACCCAGAACAGACTGGGGAAAAGATGTACTGCTACATGTTAAGAAACAAAAATACAGGTACTTCCTGGAATTTTAAAGGCTCCTTTATGTGAACCTATAAAGATTCTTGGCAGGGACAAGGAATATTGTAACCAAATCACTGCCTACACTTTTTTTTTTTTTTTTTCTTTTTCATTTGTCCTTGAACCCTTCCAACTCTCTTAATCATTAAGGTAAATATTTCTCTTTCCTACACTGCCTTAGTTGCCTGTTTGTAGCTCCCTTTCATCACTCTGTCAACTGATTAGAAGGCTGTTTTCAAGACCTTTTCCAGACAGTTAGATGTCTGAGCATAATCAGCCTGATCAGTGTGACTCCTGCAACAGCAGTGACTGCCTGGGTCAGACCTGAGTTACAGCACCTGATGAAAACCAAAATGGTAGAGGAAATGGAAAGCACAAATTCCTTTTTCCAGAGTAGCAGGTAAAATAAAGCACAGGTGGGAAGACGAAATCTTGGCACAAATAGATGCAAGATTGTAAAACACTTAAAAATTCCTTATTTTTGAGCCATGTTCTGAAAGTTAGGAATGGCTACTGTTCCTACTTTCAGCTTAGGACTTGCTCAGAATAACTACTTCCCTGAAAAGGTTGTAGCAACTGTAGGTCATAGACCATTGATAAAAATTAGGAGATCCGAAAGCTGAAAGTACTCTAACAGGACTAAGGCCACACCAAAACAGGGAACCAGAGAGGCAAACTCATGACAGCCTGGTGCCATGGGTAGCCATTTGACAGTGCTTCTTGTTAATTAGCTCTTACCTCCAGGCCTGAGATTTGCTACTACTATGATGATTTAGGAAAAATACTGACAAGCCTATATGTCATGCTATAAGGTTACTTTACAGTTGTCACTATTAAGACTGATGCCTCATGAAGGTCAGCAGTAATCCACATTCACCTTGCTGAAGATGCCACAGCACAGCCCCCATTAGACTGGCCAGAGCAGACAAAGGTGAGCTCAGTCAGTGAGCAGAGGTGGGAGTCACCTTGAGGAACAGATCTGCCTCAGCTAGGGGCAGCCCTTGTGCACAGAGAGGAGGCAAATGCAGACAGTATGAAAGCTGCCAGTAGTAGAACAAATGGACTGTAATAATGCTGCTGTGTTAAGCAAGGAACAGAGACAGCAATTTTGCTTGCATAATTTCCAAGTGAGAGTTGTGCCGTATCTCAGGCTAGCTGCTTGGCACAGCCCAGTACTGATACATGAGACACCAAGGGATATATTAGCACACAGATCTCTCCTACCTCACATGAGCTCATGCCTGGGTCCAGGGCTCTGCTCTGCAGAGCTGGGGCTCACGGCAGAAGACAGGCACTGAGGCCTGTCCTGCTTTGTGCCCGCTATGTAAAGACACTGAACCTTTTGTTGTTGCCATGGGAGTAGGGGTGGCAAGGACTGGGAGCAAGAGTGACTAACAGTATAGAAACTGCCTTCCTGCATAACTGCTACAAGCTATGAATGATTGAAGAAGAATACAGACTTCCAGAACCCTACATTTTTAGACAAAACAATTTCATCCACTATTGGTCTCACAGTTTTTCTTCCAACGCCTCATAAGACCTTACAGCACACACCGCAGCTATTCCTAATTCTGTGCTTGTTTTCTCTTCCACTAAGAGCAGTGTTTTCCACCGAGAGCAGTGTTTTATGTAATTAGGCACAGATCAGATTCAAAGTAGGGCGTTTATTCACACATTCTTAGTTTTAACACACATTGAATTGTGATGGGACCATGTACAACAGTTAACACTGTGTCTGGGAGGATGCAAATCAAACTCGTTAACTGCATGTATACTTATTTCCAAAGGAAACTGAAGGAAGTGCTCTGGTGAAGTTCACACATACCCATTGTCTGTCATGTCTTGGTCAAAAAGAATTCTGATAAGTGTCTAAATTACCACAAAAGCTTACAAAAAGAAAGAGGAGGGAAAAACAGAAAAGGAACCTTACTACTATTAGAAAAGTCTAATACATTACACTAGCTGAGATGCAGGGAACAAATATAGATCAATAACACCTCTTGGGATATCCAGGACTTAATAAAATATATTCATTTTCATTAAGGCTTCCCTCTGCTAGAGAGTGATTTACTTCTGATTTCCTTCACACACACAATAGTAAGCAGAAACAATCCCAGTGAAGTCCAGGGAGTTACACTACATTGCTATAAACATGAGGATGATCCATTCCTTCACAGTTCCCACATAATCCTCCGACACTGTGTTCTTCTTTCACCATGAATACAGATAAGCCTCTCTGTTGGGTAAAATCTGGAGAGGGAGAGGATGGCACAAGGGCAGCAAAAATTCATAGAATACTGTCACTGGGGGCTGAGCAAACACACAGGAGAGGAGGTGAAGCACTGGGAAAATATTTTACATGACTTATGAGCTTAGGAAAAATCCTCATTTAGTTATTGACATTGCTTCTGTAATTATAAATAAACCCTTAGGCTAGATGAAATTCAAGTTTTTCTCACCTGGGAAGTCATTCAGTCTACTTGATATGCATACACCCTCTCTGCAAGCAAGCGTGGTACAACACCACAGAACTGTCTCCAGTATGAATTCTCCTGTGTTATCCAGCATTTCGTACCTACTTTTCATCCCTACATGATCCTAGGTGAACCTTCTCACCAGAAACATACTCCACATCACCTTGATGAAGCAGGCTCTACAGCCTCCTATAGCCCTGGGAAAACCAATTCAAGAGAAAAAGGAAGGTCACAGTCCTCAGTGATCTCCATTCATCCAAGTTTAACACAACTGTGGAACTCCACTCAAGGTACAGAGGACCCAGCCTTGTAAAGTTTTCCTGTTGTATTTGATTATTATTCTCTGGATCCCATTGGTATTATAAGTCTTTGTGCCTTGGCCAGAAGAGTGCTCTGGTTATAGAGAATATATGAACAGGAAACACTGAAAGCTCTCCACACAAGCAGGACTACAGAAATACAATGGGAGTGACAAAATTCAATTTTAGTCGTCTGCAGTAAACATGCAGATTTACAATCAAAAGGCCTGTGTTTTGAATTAGCTTAAGAACCCCACAGCTCAATATCAAGACTCGAGACCTAGGTGTAGAGTACAGTAAAAATCTGCCAGTGACCTACATGAGAAGATCATCTGATGACATGCAATGCTGAGAAAGAAAGTACTGCAGGTTGTATCAACTGTCCTGACTTCCTCGGGGCAAATCAGTTACAAGATACAACTATATGCTCAACTTCAACAGGACTATATCCACCTTCGCCATCTCACTAGCCATCATCCCGTCCCTAGGCTATCAAAGTCTTTGGAAAATGTTAACTACGGAGTTTCAAGCACAGGTGACATCAGCCACAACCTCAGATGCTTTACTTACAAGTCTGTATCAAAACCCAGCAAGGTCACAAATCCAGAGGCCACATACACTCTACCATTATCGCCACAGACGCAGTTAAAAGTTTGACTTTCCATTTGCCATATTTGATGTAAGTATTGCTAACTCACCTTTATGTCAAAACAAGAAGGTGGTTAGCAATAACTGTAGCTCCAATGATTCTTCTCCAACAGAAAGATGGTAGTATGAAATTCTCCTCTTGCATAGCTGCCACAAAGCAGCTGCAGCAGTCAGTGATAGACTGCTGGTGTCAAACAGATGGGAGAAAAGATAGAAAATGAGGCTGGAAGCAAAGAGGAAGATGTGCGCTGCAGATGACTGAGAACTAAAGAGTAAGGTGACAGGACAGACTATATTGAGCACATTTTTATGAGGACAACAGTAAAATAATACTGAACAGCACACTCCTCTTGGAAATTTAGCTTTCCAAGTTAATCCTGTCTAAAGTTGTGGTGTTATGAGGTGCCATGTTTTTCAGGAATATCTTCAGTAGCAGTTCTCATGGTGCCAGAGATGTGACAAGAATAATATTATGAAAATATAAATCTAATTGTTCACATTTATTTTTCACTCATTGTGTTAGGCAACAGATTATATTAATAGCGAAGATGCTGAAGCTATGCTAGACTAGAATACTGTTATCTCATTTTCACAGACACACATCAGGAGAGAAATCAGATAGGGAGATAAACTAGTAAGGGTATCCATCTTTGTATATGCTTATTTGTGTGTAATATATTCAAAGTTCTTTTTCACCCAAATTTCTATTTTTGGTATGAAATGAGCAACGCCACTCCTACAGCCTCATAGAATTCTATTTCCTTGTGCCTCTAGAGACAAATACATCTTAATACGTATTACAGGATCTCTTCACCAGCTCTGGAGAGAAGTACAAAGATTCATCATCAGTTAACATGCAAACTCCATCGTTAAGAGAACTGTGCAGAGCAATATAAAGCTTGTGGCTGGTTTTCGTCTCTGTTTCAGTGAGTTTGTCAGCAACAGAATCTCGTAACTCAAGCAAGCAATTTTCACACAGCTGGAAGTGGCCATTATGTTCATATGCGCTTATCTGGACACTGAACAAGTGTTTGTTTTCTGGAATAAGCACTTAAAGAGCATCCAGTTTAGAAAGTACAAACATATTGGCTAATTTGAATCAAAGGCAGTCCGTCATCCCAAATTAAACACTCAAGCGAAGATATTTCTAAATACAGCAGTGAACTACAACTGAGAAACACACAAATGGAGAAGCCTTATGTTTAAAACATGGGACTGAGAGCTATTAGATCTTAGTTTCTCTCCTACTTCTACTGCTTGACTTTTCCTCTTGATCTTGAGTAAATTATTTATGGTCAAGACTTGAATCTCCCCAGATGCAAAAAGAGGCAGTTAGACTCCCTAGCTTTAAAGAGCTATGTTGAAATAATTTATTTATTATTCTTTGCAGAGCACTCTAAAATTATTAGATACTGCTCTAGAAATGCATATTATTAGTGCTACTATACTCTACTAGCAATTCCCAAAATAACCCTGAATATATCTTGTATGGATTTATAGTATTCTAAATTAAAGCCAGTAGTACCTTGAGTCCTAAACTAGTATGTTGTCATGAAGGTGTAAAATGAAGCAAAATAATCCAGTCTTGATCATATTACAAATGATCTTTGCACTATTCTACTCCTACCATTTCTTACAGTACTATATTATGCATACATTAACTGTAACAACAGCAAGTATATGGAAGGAAAGACCATTCCATGAAGGTCAACAGCTGAATGGCAAAGATCCATTGCAAATTCTGAGAATGAAACCAATGAGCTAGCTCAAGCCCCACTGTAAATGGTGATGTGATCAATATAATATGCTTCACTAGAAAAGCAGTAAAGAAGAATTTTTTAACTGGCTTTTTCAAAGCTCAGCAAGTTTTGGACTCAATGGTTAAAACAATGGCCTTTTTAAAAATTATGTATTTTGCATAAGGCTGAGAGGTCCTCTGACACTCAGAATCAATTCAGTCCATTTGCTCACGTGAAGGCAAATGTAACTATGTCCGTTGAACTGCTTTTGCTGCAACTGCAAACTGAGCAGCTCTATAATGAAGCAGCTTCTCAGATGTTTAATAGTCCGTGCTGTATCTCTGCCCAAATGTATATTTTCAAGATAGCTGCATCAACAAATTATGGGTATGATTACAGATTCCTATCTCAAACTTTGATTAAGGCAGCATGGAATTGGGGTGAAAGGTGATGATAGGTAACTTGGTACATTAGCATATCTGACTAATGAGAATCATGGGATTAATTAAATTTTCACTATCTGTGGGAGCAACAGTTTTGAGGGAAACCATTATTACAGTGACCATTTTATTTAACAGCTTCTAAAGAGCTGCATTCTAGAGCAAGCCAATGTGATAAAATTGACAGCCTCGAAAAGCTCCATTACCTGTTGGTCATCAGGAGTCCATATGCCACATGTGATCTGACTCTCCAAGTTTATTTCTGAAGACCAGTGTCTTTGTCCGCTGACTGAACCAACCAGCACAAATCCATCTCTATAGGAGATAAGTGCTTGAGTCCCATCATGGCTCCATGTAAAGTCGCTTACCTTAGTATATCAAAGATAAGAAAACAGATATGTTAGACATTAGCAATTTATTTTTGTTTTGATAAAATTTAGCACTGCACAGTGCTAAGCAAGGCAACTATTAGCCCAGCAGAACTGATTTTATGGCCATCAGATAAAGCAACTGTCCTTGCAAAGACACTTCTTGCATACTCCATTCATTAAAGAAATGTTTCATTTTCTCCTGTGTTTTTCAAAAGGTATAAAATACTACTCATTGTCCTTTTCATTTTGTCCCTCAGGACTTTGATAATTCTGGACCGAAGAGAAAACATGCATACCAACCTGTGCCCCACGATCATTCACAAGCTCCACAGACCATCTGCCTTCATATTGTATCCAAACAAATATTCCTCCATCTGCATCACAAGTTGCTAATTTCTGAAACGGTTCATTCCATCTAACCAGCACAACCTTAAAGGATTACAAAACAAAAATAGCATTACCAAAGCTGCGTAGAGTGTTAACAACAATTTTACAAGAAGAACTTAAACAATAATGTGAAATAAACAACACTGCATTTAAATTCTAAAGAAGATATACAAAATAGCAATTTTCAGCATAGCATTAATCGTCTTTCAAGAACAGCTGGAATCATTTTGTCATGACTGTCAGGAAATGCAGGCTCTCTTCCCATCAGACCTTTTTGGAAGGCATCATATACTTTCAACTAAAAACACACTCTATGATAGTATGTAGCATTTCATTATCGAAATGGCAAGCCAGATGCCCTTTACCCAACCCTCTCCACGGTCTCAGGGTCTGTCAGACCCCACCTCAAATCCTCAACTCTGCTGACTCCAAATTGCATGCACTGACAGCAGATTCAATTTGAATGCTCATGTCACTAGTGACACACAAAAAAAATATAGAGTCACAGATCATTAAAACAGAAATTTCATAGAAAATTTGCTTTGCTACATAGTGGAGAAGGAATACAAAGCAGCTGTAGATTCTTCTCCGCGCATTAGGGCTAGCTGGGCTTTTCTGGAGAATCTAATCAAGTCCAACCTGTCACACAGCTCTCTGATTTATAATTAATATCAATTTAACAAATACAGAATCTCCCAAGGCCTCAGCATAGAACTGAAGCAAAAAACATATATCATCCTAGTGCCTGAATCAGAAATCAGCTGTAAAACCATTTACCTTCTGTAAATGACTTTTTCTTAAAACCTTTTTTCAAAATTAGATTTATTTCAAAACATTCAGATTTGGACAGGATGCTCATATTCACACACAAGAAGGTTTCTCCTCCATTCCTTTACAGAGATACAGCAAGTGCATATGAATAAATAATAAATAATCAATCAGTAGAATGTTAATTTTAACTACTTAATAGGCATCTAGGTTTATGCTTTTTCATAAATCTAAACACACAATTACAGAAAAGAGAGTGGAAGACTTCCTTGAAATATGTTCTACTCTTCACTGAAAAGCAACGATGTTCCTAAATGTTCCAGTCCTGAAACGAACTCTGAGTAGACAGATCCACCGCATTTCACAATGAAAGCAGAAGTCATTTTCAGAATAAGGATATAAATATGTATGTCTGATACCAAAACTGAACAGCTGAAAAAAAAAATGATCTTGCATTCACTTAAGGAGTGCTACACTTACTCGCAGTGTATTCACTACAGAATGTGCAAATCAACGTGGCCCTCCATGCCTGAAGAATCAACCCTTGAATGATTAAACAACTAAAAGAAACAGTTTCTTCATGCATACTTCAAAATTATGTGGAGAAGTAAGTATGACAAACTACTTCCCTGCTGCTATAAAGCTAGGGAGATTATGCATTTGAGATTTTGCAGAAAAACGCCTGACTCTCCTTGAACGAAGTAGAACCCACCCCCAATCACGCCACTATATGGATTATATCATACAGTGGGGTTTTTTTGTTTGTTTTGTTTTGTTTGCTTGTTTTTGGAAGAGAAGTGAATAAAATATTCCAGCACAGTAATACCAGCAGCTGTATTTTGGCTGAAGAGTCGCTCTGTCTCTTCTGTCTAAACAAGAATAGCACTAATTTTTCATTTTTTTCTTATTTCTTGAAAATCACAGCCATCATTTCATCCATCCTAAGACAAAACACAATAACTACATAATTGTACTTGCCAATATTACCAAAGAAGTGATGAAAACCTCATATGCAACATCAGGATAACTCTGAAAAATGTTCATCTTGAAGACTGGGAGCAACTAAGGCTAACAAAATTCTATATAGACCAAAAAAATACTTATAATCAATCAAAATCGGATCTCTAGTGCTTAGGGAATCCTCACGTTGGACTTTTCATAGATTGAACAGAATAAATTGCTAGAGGATTTAGGAAAAAAAAGACAAAACTATTTGTTCAAATAAAATTAGGCTTTTCAATGAACACAAAGTTACTACTTGCCTCAAAATTGCTGTTTTATCTGACAAAGATTTGAGACAAGCATATGATTTTACAGATTAGACATACCAGCTGACTTAATTAAAAGCATCATGGGCAAAGTGGCAAGAGGTACCTTGGTGTGGTTTGCCTCTTTTCTATTTTAAATAGGAGCCTTCTTAAAGATCGAAGACAACTTTTGATTCAAATTCAGTGCAACATGTATTTACTTTCAATTCGATAAAAACCAAACCCAAGGACACATTTGAATGTAAACATGGAGTCCTCCTCCTTCCCAATTAGATACAAATTAGTAACTTCCAAATCCTCTATTTGGTGAGCTACAAAGGTCAAAACTCCAATAAGCCCCTGGCTTTAAGAGTAACAATCTTGCTGCTTTATAATTACAAATGAAAGCGAGATGATTTTATATGACTTCTGATAACACGCTCAATAAGTAAGTAATTTTGTAATTCGAAAATTCAACTTCTTAAAACACAGAACAAATGTTATCTTTTTATGAGGTCACTTCCATCATTTACACTTAACATCTGACTACAGGTGCTGACTCCGCAGCTGCTTTGAGTATTTCCAATTTTGTTTTAGGCACTTAAAATATCGAAGCTGAGATAAAGAAAGGAAGAAGGATTACCCTGAGTATTACAATGACTTTTGGATTTTACATTGCCTAGAATGTAAAGAATATGAAAACATGCCTCATTGACAGTGCACTTAAATAATGCATAAGCTTGAACTATTCCTCCAGAAAAAGAAATTTTACTGCTAATCCATAAATGCAAAGATAACATCACTTTCACTTACAGCTTCAACTCACAGGGGCCCCATCTTTACTTCTCCTACCTTTATGGTTCTCCACTTCCTATTCAGCATCTTCCCGTAGGCACTCAAGGGCTAAACTGTTTTATCTTGTAATGAAAGAACAAAAATGTCGGTGTGCCTAAGAAAGTTGCCTGTGGACTATTTGTGGCCTGCACAGCCTATGCTTATTGCCTGTTTATTTATTTAAAATTAACGATATAAATTGCAAATGGTGCATATTCTACTCTATAAAAATTTTGTATTGCGGACATTAATCAGCTTCTAAATTGGTACCTCATACAGGCGATTATCTCCCATGAACAAAACTCCAAGGAACTCCTAGCCTAATATATTCATTTAAGTACAGTGTAAAGGCCAATATATCACAGCAAATAGGATTCTTGCCATGAAGTTCATTGAACTTTGGAATCAAAATCTTATGTTTTCTTTGAGCTCCTTTTGGACAATGCTTAGTGGTAAAATGTTTATTTGAAAAGTGGAACATTCCGTATTTTTAATAGCTCTAACTGCCAACTTGATTTTTTGGAATTAAATTTAATTTACATTAATGGTGCTAAAAACTCTCCCTAAGAACTGTCTGCGTGTAATAATGCTACAAGCAGCAGAATCAACAAAAAATAAAACCTTTTAAAATCATTTTTTGCCACAGAATAAGGCCTTGTCATTATGACTCCGCAGCAGCTTTCATACTAGACATTAAAAAACGTAAGGTTTATCACATATTACGTATCACATTTTTATGGCCTTCTACAAAGGAGCGATGACATTGGTGGACAAAGGGCAACTGATGTCGTCTACCTGGACTTGTGAAAGGCATTTGACATGGTCCCCCACCACATTGTTAATTCTGAATTGGAGAGATAAGGATTTAAAAGCTGGACTATTTGGTGAATAAAGAATTGGTTAGATGGTTGTAGCCAGATGGTTGGAGTCAATGGATCTGTGCGTACAGCCAGCTGAAGGCCGGTCACAAGTATGACTCCCAGGGGTCAGTCTTGGGACCAGTGCTCTTCAATACCTTTATCAATGACAAACACAATGTGAATAAGCGTATCCTCAGCCGGTTTGCTGATGAAACCAAGCTGAGTGGTGCAGTTGACAGAATGGAAGGAAGGGACGGAGAACATTTCTAACTCAAAAACCTCAAGTACAATATAGAAATATATTGGTACATTTACACCTCAATAAGCTATGTGTCATTTTGTTTAATGCTCTCACTCTCATTTTTTCCCCTTTCTCCTTTGTGTTTGCTTTGTGATGCCATCCAGAGGAACCTGGAAAGGCTTGAAAAGTGGGCCTGTGTGAACCTAATGAGGTTCAACAAGGCCAAGTGCAACACTGCACTTGAGTCAGGGCAATCCTGGATATGCATACAGTCTGGAAGAACACTCTGCTGAGAGCAGCCCTGCAGAGAAGGTGTTGGGTTGGACAAAAAGCTGGATGTGAGCCAGCAGTGCGCTCTTGCAGCCATGGAGGCCAACTGTATCCCAGGCTACAACAAAAGATGGGTGGCAGCCAGGTGAGGGAGGTGATTGTCCCCCTCTGCTCTGCCCTCATGAGCCCCCACCTGCAGTATTGTGTCCAAGTCTGGGACTCCCAGCCCAAGGAAGATGTGAAGCTGTTGAAGCGAGGCAAGAGGAAGCCACAGAGACAATCAGAGGGCTGGAGCATGGCTCCTATGAAGAAAAGCTGAGGGAGCTGGGCTTGTTTAGCTTGGAGAAGAGAACACTTCAGGGAGACCTCACTGCAGCCTTCCAGTAGATAAGGGGAGCTTATTAGTAGGAGGGAGACAAACTTTTTAAACAGTGTAGTAGTGATAGGATAAAGGGGAATGGCTTTATACTAAAAGAGGGAGACTTAGGTTAGATGTTAAGAGCAAATTCTTTACTCAGAGGGCAGCGAGGCACCAGCACAGCCTGCCCAGAGAAGCTGTGGTGCCCCATCCCTGGAGGCGCTCAAGGCCAGGTTGGATGGGCCCTGGGCAGCCTGAGCTGGTGGGTGGGAAACCCTGCCCATGGCAGTGAGTTGGGACTGGGTGGGCTCTAAGGCCCCTTCCAGCCTGAGGCATTCTGTGATTCCACGATTTTGTAAGAAAGCAGGTGTAATTGCCTACGTGAAGCAGCAAATACACTGTTTTACAAACTGTTCCAATTTCTGCTTTAAATTTTTATTTCTTAGAAGTCCAAGTTTGAAATGGCAAGTAGAGACCAAAGAAGCCTGAATGCAAACACACTGGGTTATCACAGTGCCCTCAGGACAGTGGGGGTGGAGTCCCGTTTTTAGAGCAATTCCTCGATAAAACTGCTCTGAAGGTATTTCTTCCTTTTCTCCCATTGAACCCTACCATACTGCAATGTTCAGTTCTGTGTCATTCACATCTTTTCATCTTCACACATGCATACAAGAAAAAAGGAAGCCCGGGGAGAACACTGTCTTCAGTCCCTCTTGTAATACCGAGGACATGCAGTCTGATGGACATTCACCTCTATTACTCAGCTTGACATCACTTTCCACTGTGTACAGCACTAATTGCCGAGCTCTGCTAGTGTCCATCATCTCTGCAGTGAAACCATTCATCTCCAAAAAAACTTCTGAATGAGCACAACTTAAGAGACCACAGAAAGCTGGCAGCACAACTTTCTACCAATTGATATTCCTTTGCTTGTACTATGTCAGACAGAAAGCGATCTCACACACATATTCTAAGTGTTAAAGGATTATTATGACTTTAAAAAAATAATCTGAAACAAATAGAAACTACATGGTTTTGTATTTTTATTCCCAAATGACACAGGGTTGGTTCTTTTTATGAAAAGCTTCTACTTTGATCAAGTTTTATTTTCAACCAAATACTTTAATTATAAAGATTCTGACCAACTCTACAAAAACTCAGCCACCCACTGGGGGCATCAGAGCATCAGCAGCCTCCCTGCACCATGGTCAGGACCTGCACAGTCAAGCTATTTTGATCTTTTCTATTCATCATCAACACTATAATTGGTAAAATCTTGGCCCTTGGAAGTCATATGGTAAGCTGCAATGGACTAGAAATACAAATTGATTGTATCCAGCTTTTGTGACTATTGTCAACATTTTCTGATTATTTGAGATATCTATCTTTTGTCTGGCTTCCTTCCAGCTTTCTCCCAGTTGCATTTTTATCCAGTCACCCCAGCTGGCTCAAGATCTGTACTCCTCAACATTAAAAAAGTTGGTTATGTATAAAATTAGTATGGAAAACATTGTTAACTAATATGCACTCACTTCTAGAATAATGGAGTAATGAAAACCACAATAATCAATAACACTTTTCAGCAAAAAAAAAAAAAAAAAGTGCAGATATGAAATACAGTTTATAAACCACAGTTACTTCTTGCTTTCACAGACACTCCATACAGTCCATTTGATAAAGGCCTTGTCATGTGGCAAAGGAATTTAAAATGCTAATTTAAAAAAGCAGTTCCACTTTCATTTTATCCTAAAGCTTTTTGGTTTTTGGCCCATTACTGCAAATCAAGGTGTTAGACCAAAAATAAAATAAAATTGAGTAATCTCAATTTTGAAGTGGCAAATATGTCACTTATAGCAAATGTGATTTGCTCCCAACAGAAGCCACGTTTGGTGATTTTCATTATGTAATACTGACCATTTTGTTCTCCACATGTTTTAGCATAACATTAGACTTGGCCAAAACTTACTATATTCTGAGAGCTTTTCTTATTGCTAATATCATGACAGTTTTTGGAGGAGGTAGCTGAAAATATTATACCAATCAATCTACCAAGAACAGAAGTTCTTAATCTAGATTGCCTTACAATATTCATTACTGACATCTTACCTCTGCTATTCTTAAATTATGTAGTCTGTAATTGCTATAGAGGCAAAGGACAAGCACCAAGAGAAAATAAATGGATAAATAGCTAAAGCAATTAGTTCCTAGAGTTCCTTATCAAATTTAGGAAGATGTTATTACAGAAAGGAAACAACAGTCAATGTATTGAGTCATTTTTTTCATCTCTGCTCCTCCATGCGTTTTAGCAGAGAGCAGGCATATGCTCTAAAGATACAAGTTTTCAGCACTGCTTTTCCCTTAGCAACATAAGGTATGGAGATTTGCTTGTACACGGAGCAGTGCAGCAATAAAGAGTGGAGAACAATTAATGGAAAACTCCATTACAACATGATTTGCCACACTAGGAGAGCTGAGTTCCTTTATCTGGTGCTAGCATTTCTGAAACTACAAGCAAAATCTTTGCAGGGTGCACAGGATTTGATGCACTATAACTCAACTGAGCATATACAATATTAAACACTCCATGAAATTGATTACCTTTCTTCCCCCTAATATATCATACTACATTTCTAATGCTATTGAAAGTCCACTTCCCAAGCAATGAGGACAAGAGACCTGACTGTTCTTATGACGGAAACAGAGAAACTGCTAAAGATGATAATGTTTTGTAATGCATACATATGCAGAGTACATGAGTCAGTCTACCTGAAGGCTTCTTCCAACCCTGTACTTTTAAGAAAGTACCTTTATCTTTAAAGGAACATACAAGGGTCGGAGCAAAGTACTGGGAAATGGGATTGGAAAATCTATCTAGCATCACCCATTTGCTCTTCTGAGCAATCATGTTGTCAATTCCCTAATAAGTAGATTGATCTTCACTTATATTTACAAACATACATAAATACATGCATATAGTGCATGCCACACGCTGGCCCACGCTGGTTTACTAATGACAACAAAGATGAAGAGATGTATAAGTATGTATATCAAAGGCAGAAGATGAGTGCACAGTGGGGAACAGAAACAAAATGTAAAAGCAAAAGGATTAGACAAATCAGTAAGTACCTTTACTTGCCAGTACAGTTCAGTACATTATAGATACAGATATATAAATACTGTGCATCTATATTCATTACGTGCAACATAAGCGTGTACATGAATGCACGTTCCCATTAAATTCTTGAGGAAACTACAATAATTTTGTACATTTGTCAGCTTTAAATTAGCTGATCAAAGTGGATTTCTATAATTAAAATATAATTTAAAAGTGAAAATGAGTGCCTAAAATAAGCAACAAGCTGGTGCTTCTTGTTGTACATTACCTATAACTAATGCTTAGTCCTATAAGGATTTCAAGGACATCTCATCTCTAGAGTGCTGTTTCTGACTCTCAGCCCACCAATCCAAACAAAATTGGTTCAAACAAGGGCTGCAGGATTGCTTCTCAAAAGAACTTGGGAAGTGACTCACTTCTCCAGCTTGGAAATTCAGTGGGGAGAGCTGGAGCTCGGCTATGAGCTCTGTCACTGCCTCCTTTAGCTGGGACCAGATCAACCCTGCAGGTTTCTCATCACTGCAAAAGGTGATAAAAAGTAATCGCTGTAAAAATCACAGCCCCTGTCCTGCAACGAGATCCATCCACGCAGATTTCACATGAATCAGTTATGTGTGTTCTGTGGCATTCAGTGCTTTCCAAGGGAAAACAGGAGTTTTTGGCTGCTTTAAAAGCTAAAAGCAGTTTTTTGGCTCACAACTGCATGCGAGTTCATTGCTTTCTGGAAATCTAGTACTGTATATGTTTCGTTAAATGAAACCTGAAGTTTAGCTATTTTCAAATACCAGTATTTTTAAAATGATGGCTATTCAAGTGTCTCCCACCTAACTTCCCATGCTGTAAATATATTGCTTGCAATTTTTCTTCCTTTCATCTTCACTTACGGCCTTCAATTCCTGTCTTGACAAAAATGCCATGATAATTCTCTCCATTCAAACTATTTCAGTCATCCAGATGAAGAGCATTATGTAGGTATTCTTCCTACTACTAGTACTAGAGAAAAGATCAGCAGTTATGGTAGACAGTTAGCTTACTTCTCTTGGGGTGGCACTCCCAACTTCCAATCCTACTTTCCTTATATTACCTTCCCTAATTAAAAGCCCTCTGTCCTCTCACACACACAGCTTTGACTTTTTGTTCCAAGAGACATTACGCACAGGTAGTAGTAGTGTTTCACTTTGCACACATAGCTGTTGATTTCCAAGGTGCAATATGCATCTAGGAATTATTATTAAAAAGAATACTACTATTAATTGCAAACATTGTGCTGCAGCTAAGGAACTGTAAATTTAGAACAGTCAGTGTCTAAATTTCTTGCTTTCTTTCCCTTTCACCCTTTCATGGTGACTTCAAAGTGAAGTTGCTGCTGCCACTGAAAAGCATGGGAAAAGTTTTCTGAGAGATGCAATTAATGAAGGTGATTACTCCATTAAGGAAATGTGTTTTTTCTTCCTATAGACTGAAAAATAGCTGTGCCATAGATAATTTACCATATTTGGGGTTAAATGTGTATGGGAGGGGAAGAGAGAAGACCAGAGCTGTATCAGCAGTCAAGAACTGAGTCTATACAGTTTTCTAAAAATCACACACGATCTTCTTCATGCCTTGGAGCGTGCGTTGCTCAAAGGTGTCTGTGGGACACCCCTCATGTGGAGGAGCTCAGCCCACCAAGATGCACAGAGAGAGAAGCACTGCAAATCCCCTCCTTGGCATCAGAAAAGTTTTCCTGAGCTCTCTAGAAGCAGTACATTCACTGCTGTAGCTTTCTGCAAAAGCAGTGTCAGCTGGAGAAATCTGTGCAGACCCAGGATTAGGCCCTAATTTCTCAATATAGAGTGCAAGGCATTCCTAGGAGTAGGCTGAGAAAAATGGCCAGCTTATGGCAGCAGCTGCTTGTAGATTGTGGTTTAAAAGTCAGTGAATGTGCTCTCTGAGATGGACATTTGGTTATGAGAAAATGCCATACACATTCACAGAATGGTGTGGTTTGGAAAGGACATTTAATGATCATCTAGTTCCAATTCCTTGCTGTGGATAAGGACACCTCCCACCAGATCAAGTTGCTAAAAGCCCCATTCAATCTGGCTTTGGCCTTCCAGGGATGGAGCACCCACAGCTTCTCTGAGCAAGAGTTATGAGGGAACTGGGACTATACAATATGGCAAAAAGGAGGCTGACCTCATCACTCTCTACAGTTATGTGAAAGAAGGTTGCAGTGAGGTGGGAGACTCACCTTCAGACTCCCTTCAGGGAGCTTTTTTCAGGTGACAAGTGACAGAACACGACAAAATGGCCTCTAGTTGCACCCGGAGAAGTTTAGACACTACACCAGGAAGAATTTCTTCATGAATAGGGTCATTGAAGGGAAGTGGTAGAGTCCCCATCCCTGGAAGTACTTAAGAGCTGTGTGGATATGGCACTAAGGGACAGTTTAGCGATGGGACTCAGTAGGTCAGGTTGATGGTTGGACTTTATGATCTTCAAGGCCTTTTTCAACCTAGATGATACTACGATTCACTCACTGCTCCCTTGCTCTCCTTGTGAGCAGCTGATACCTTTTGCAAGTAACAGCACAGTTGCCCACATACTGGGAAGTGTTGATGCTCCCCAGCGAGTTTTGTTTATTTGCTTTGCAGATGGATGCCACATATGGCTATTTTTAAAAGGTATCTTGGGGTTGGCATCCCACCTGCCACATACATCTATTTTTAAAAGGTATTATACAGTTGGCATCTAGTCCCCAATGGAAGGCAGTTTGACCTTTAAAGACTCAAGAGGATGATTCTAGCAACTAGGCAACTGCAAGAAAAACTTGTTTTGATAACTACTTTGAGGATTGAATGTACTTAGTGTGACTAAGAAGTCTTTTTAAAAATATCTAGGCTGTCAACATCTCACTGAATACATTTAGGAGCCTTGATAGTAAACTGCCATCACGAGGACTCAAAAATGCTCTAAAGCTTTACAAATCTTACAATGCTCAAGTGGTATGCTTAAAGTCAAGAAAGACACCTCCAACCTATATTAAGCCCAATGTTAAAAGGATTTGCCACATAACCATTTTATATATTCATAGAACACAACGTGTAATCTGATTACTTACCTTAAAGGAAAGCATTCCTGTTACCCCTCACAGGTAACAAACAAGACACACTATACTCCTACAAATGAAAATGCTAACTATGCCAGACCCAAAGGAATTGCTCTTTCCACTTCAGAATCACCATGCATAATTGTGGTTTCAAAAGATACAGGGGACAGTGGATATTCTCTAAAAACTTCAGGAATAGGCTATATCCAGTGTACATACAATAAATGTACTTGGGCAGTTGAGGAGCGCTGTCAGAATCGGAAGTTGCATGCAAGAAATGAAAATGAGGGTCGCTAACAAGATTGTTTTTAACTGGCTACCAGTTCTCATTTAAATAAGTTTTCTAACAATACCTTCAAGAGGTGTTAAGGAAAATAGCTGAATATAATTTGAGGAAATGAATTAAGGCATGAAGTCAACCATCCACATGCACAAGCTGTCCGTGTAGTATGTTCCTGGATGTGAAACGAGTAGAGGTCTGCTGCTTCTCCCATCTGAGAGACAGGAGAACTACAGTGATAAGGCTTATAACTTTTTATGGTTAGTTTTCACCTCCTATCTCTTCACAATAATTATTAAAATGCAAAAGCTCTTTCACAGAAAAAAATACCCATTTCCACAGAACAGTATTTTATTATACTTTTTTCCATTGAGGGAAACTCCTTTGTAGTTTGTACACTACAACTATCTCAAGTTAAGGGTCTTCCTATCCTTAAGCATCCCTGCAAGATACTTCTGCTTAATTGTTTGTACATATTCCCTAGAATTGTAGAGACAATCCCAAGTTTTCTAAAAATAAATCAGATCTGAATGTTTATAAGGATAAACAAAGAATAGAACATCACTTCCATCTCCTTTGTTTTTAAGATTTCACTTTGTTCTAGTTTCTGTACAGATAAAAGCTTCACTGTAAAGAGAGACTACTTTTCCACCTAAAGAACAACTGCAGAGCAAAACAGCTATCCCTTTCTCTAGCAAACCACTGATGAACATCATTAGGAAAGGTCCACTGCTGTTAAAAAGAAGACAGATGCAATACCTGTGTAGAGCTGGCAGTTCCTTGACTTCAAATATCTAAGGCCAAGTATCTTTCCATAACAAAAAAACATCAAATATAAAATTCTCAATTGTTTGGGCTACATTACATTAAAAAATCTAAGATCCCAATGTTCATTTCACTAAGGTCTAGTAAAGTTGCCTTACAGATGGTATAAAACAAGATCACATCATCAACATTTACATTTACATCTGAGCTATGTAAAAGAAGCTCCTGTAAATGAATGTCGAGCTTTAAGAACAACTAATCAACACTTACTGAATTCCAGCTATGCATCATCACCATATATTAATTCACTGGCATAACTCCCACTATTTTTATTTGAATTAACCAGCTCTTAAATAACTGTACTATTTTGAGTGCGTAACTCAAGCTAAGTTGAAATTTGTAGTCCAGGCAGTTATAGATCATAGGTACAGATCAAGAAAGGGATGAGCAATTCAGATACCTTGGAAGACTCCCTTCAGGGAGCTGGGGCAGGCACAAAAGCCATGAACCAGATGCAGAGAAGCAAACTGGGCTCTCTGGGCTCTTCAGCTTTCACTTTGAAGTAGCACCCATCTCTTGTTTTTCTGAAGTATCACAATCTCCTGCTCTGACCACAATACAAATAACTAAAAATCCTAATACTTACAAACAAAACATTTGGTTTAGCATATAATTATAAACAAGACACCAGATATCTACCAATAATTATTTTCTTATATATTACCCACGCAGAGGCTCTGATTCAGGTTTGAGATACACTAGCACATTTCATTTGGGATGGATGCAATACAGATCTCTGACAATTTGAACACTGGCAATACTCTAAGAAATGCCAAGTAGCAAATTGTGAAAATGCCACCCCAGCTTTGGCCACTCTGCAATTCTGTATGGACTGTATTCAGAGCTAACTCTGTTCGCAGCTTTATCTTCATTTATTATGAAATAAAAACAGTGTCACAGAATCATAGAATTGCTCAGGTTGGAAAAGACCTTAAAGATCATCAAGTCCAACTGCAACCTAACCATACTACTACCCTAACTCTAACAACTCTCCACTAAATCATGTCCCTGAGCACCACATCCAAATGGTTTTTGAACACATTCAGGGATGGTCATGATGCAGCTGGCCAAGTGACCAGTAGTTTTACTTCTATTTAACTTTCCAGAGAACACAACGGGGCGATAAACAAGGAGTTCAATCTGTTACACTGTCAGAAGAATTGCAATAGGGAAACTGGACAACCCTGGAAAGCAAGAATTGCTGCTTCTCTCTTTTACTATCGTAGCATAAAAAAACCCCATCAACTAGAAGAAATCCTCACATTGCTGGAACTGCACACTTTAATTAAAAAGCACCGATCTTTAAGTTTTCGGTCTTGAAGACAAAGCCAAAAGCAGGCTAAGGAAGTACTGCAGGGATAGCTAGCTCTCCCAACATGCAAAATGACTGTATTTGCTCAACACATTTGAGAGGGCTGAACCACAGATTGGGAATGCAATCCCATTGCACTAATGGGATGCAAGGGTCACTTTGAAGCTACCATATTGTCGGCAATAAGGATGGTAGGAAATGCACATCTGACTGCTTAGGACAATACCTGGCATCACTCAATGCAAACGTTAGCAAAGGTACTGATTATCTGTGGTGCAGAAAGCAGCTTTCAAGGAATTGAGCTGAAATTGACTTGCTTCTCAGAGACCAAAGTACAATGATATTCAACCTCTAACAATTCATTCAGGTGGTACATGAACTTCAGACAAAAGATCAAAGTTGTCTGATCCATATCCAAGAGCCCAAGCCAGCTAGAGATAAGCATGGCATCACTGGAAATGATGGCTTATCCTTCAGTTCACTCAAAAAAGATGAAAAGTGATGAGAATTACACAAATTCCTACTCATTTTTGTCCCAGTGAAATCTTTAAGAAATTTTCAGCAGGCAAAATATTTCTACCATTTTATTTCAAAGCAATCGTACGACTATTTAAATTATGTCTCAACAATGTCAACATTTCCATCAAATATCATTAAAGAGTTAGAGATATCGAGTTGAAAATAACTACTTCAAACAATGAGTTTACGTTTACCCACGTGCCATTCTAGCTAAAAGTCTGCCAACATCTTTGCTACCAAACCTTCTATACCAAGCCATGTTGAAACTAGATGATCTTTGAGGTCTTTTCAACCCAGGCCATTCTATGATTCCATGATGCGATACTTCCCTCCCACCACAAAGACGACTTCTGACTCCAGTCAGGCACGCTCTCTATATTTAAGCCTTCAGCCTATGGGATGGATATTTGCAATGACTGATTCTAGATCGCATACATATGTAGTGGTGTAAATTGATTCTTTCCGTTTTGTCATTCTCTTGCAAACACTGATTTTCTACTATTTATTCATCAGCATCATTTCTTATGCCTTTGAGAAGAAAAAAAAGAAAGAAAGAAAGAAAGAAAGAAAAAAAAAAAAAAAGGCCTTTATATTAACCGGAACAACAATGCAATAATACAGCATTCTGCAAGAAATTGTGGAACAGACATCCTGAAAGTAATTAATACCGTAGACACACAACATGGGATTTAACACGGGTATCATTAAATAAACATTGCCATAATACAAGTGGTTGTCCACATGCACTATGAGTCCTGTTTCCTGACTGCCACAGTTCTGTGAAGTCCAACTTCAAAAGCAAAAACCACTGCCACTGAGACATTCCCTCATCAAGCAACAATGGCATTACCTCAGGCTGGGCTGAAGAAAATAATTTTCTTTATTCTGTGCAAAATTTTGCTTTCTTTCCTCTTGATAATTTACAGATTTTAAAGTAACGTGTGTTGGTTTTTGTTTTGTTTTGTTTGTTTTACAGGGGTTTAAGAAGCAATAATAGTAATTACAGACTTAGACATAGAGATAATGGATTCAAAGAAAATAATAAAACAAAAATATGCATACTGGCAAAGTGGAGGGATGAAAAGTGTCAGTAAGTACTGGAATGATGTGGAAAGAATAACAAAGGAAACACAATGGGAAAAAAACAACAAAGGGAAGATATTATTAAATATTACTGTAAGATCTGGGACGATATTCGAGAAATCATATTTTAGATGAAATATAAAGTAAAGCTTCCAGCAATGAAAGAAATGACTGAACAATTGTTAAGAAGAAAATGCGTAATGAAACCAACCTCTGGAAACACTTCATACACATTTTTACATAGCTTTAGAAGGTATATTGCAGGGATTTATTTGTTGTTAACTGACTACATATGGTTACTGCAATTCAGTGATTACAGTTAAAACATTATTTTCTCATTCATTATTCCCTGAGATTTAAGAAATGTTTTAACAATAGCAAACACCACAAGAAATTTTTTTTTTTTTACTTTCTACTTTTTCTTAGAGAACGGTATCACTGTAAAGCTCACTTGAATGCTGAAGTGTTGTGCAGATAAGGAATAAAGGTATATTTCAGTACAAAAAGTATGTGGCAAAAAGAAAGATAGCTGTTCTATGCATGAGGGCGACGGGAGATGATCTGAGTCTTTAAAAAGCTATGATTAAATCACAACTGTTGTTTCTATGTGTAGACTGGGGGTCTGGATGATGGCTGCCTAGATGGTCTACAATGCCAACATGTTTGCTCGCTGCTTTGTACAGGCCATGGAAGGGGCACCCAGCCAATCCTCCTGACACCATGCACACCACCAAATCTCAAACACAGCCTCTGAAGAAAGAATGATTTTGTTTTCAAGGCAAACTTGCCACCTTTTGCGGAAGCTGACACTCTTGTCATGGGGAATACGTACAAACCGGGGAGTCCTGAACGTTGCATCTCAGCAGACAGTGAGGGAGCGCTACCAGCTTACCCCTGGGCCCAGCCCGGCTGTCAGCCTCACTTATCTTGAAATATTACATTTATCAGTACTAAAAATAACACTGTATGATGTGGACTCAGGCACTGCAGAGTGCATTGTTCTGTGGGGAAACCATGACAGCTGAGATACCGTAAGTAAGCCAGTCACCTGGATCACCTGGACTTCACAGTCTTAACTGCAATTACTATTCAGTTAATTAATGCCATTTTAACTGAAATTATAATGATAGCCTTCATAACTTTCCCAAAATTCTGTTATTATCACTGCATAAGCACAGTATATTATCTTTTGATTTCCTAAAACTCCCAAGTAGGATGGTTTATTTATGTACCATTTTACTAATTCCAATCAACAGATCTGTTACAGTTGCTATTTGAAGGACAAATACAAAAAAAAAAAAAAATGGAACTACCTCAACCTCTGTCAAGAAAGAAGAAATTAGCTACTTTTTGCAATATAGTTTTCCCTTATCAAGAGGATTTGATGATAAAACTCCTTTCAAATACCATTTTCTTATCTTTAAGACCTGCAACTTCATTGATTATTGCTTGGGTGTTTATTTTAAATTATCCTAAAACATCATGTCACCTAAAACAGGAACAGCTCAGAGTGTAGCTGTAGACTTAGATGAATGAACGGTTCCTGAGGATGTTGCTATCAGATAAAACAGCAGGACTACATGGAGTGATGTTTGCTAAGTATCAGCCACAGAGTTAAAATCAGTTAGGGACGCATGACATTCAACAAAACCGAAATCCTGACAGAAACCATCAGTACCACATACTCACATATACATTTAGGCACGAATGCCTAACCATGAAAATCACGCACACCGTAACTGCACCAAGGGGACGTTCTGCCAAAATAAATTTTCTTTGTTTAGGGTTGCCTATATATATTCTTTCCAACAATTTAACTGGGGACTTTAGCTAAAGATAACAGTTGCTTATGTCAAGCCTTTGAGTCGTTGGAAGTGAAACAATTCCAGAAGGCAAACACAGAAAATGCTCTTCCTTTAAGGGCATTTTGAAGAGCTGCGTAGTTTTTACTCATACACACAATGTATAAATTGATAGTCACATCAGTTCCTGACATTACTGCACATTTCTATTTGGTCACCCAAAGGAAACATGATTATGATGACGCAGACTGCTCCATTCAACCAACTTCTGAATAGCTGCCTGCACCACTAAACTCCAATGTTACACAGGACACCTGCAGGATTGTCAGCAAGGTTTGTACTGTTGGGAATCAAAGCCAATTTCACAGATTTTATACAAATATTGTACAAATCACAGCACTAAAATCCTACCTAACACTTTACCTTAAGAAGGAAGAACAACAACCAGCAAGGAAACCTAGTAGCTAGAAAACATAACCCTAGTAGCTAGAGAACATCTTGAAATCACAAGTATGAGGCTTAATATCTCCTTCAAAATTTGTCAGCATGGATTATAGCATCTATAAATATTTCTGATATCCATTGAAATAATCCTTTTAAGCCTTGTTAAATTCTTCAGCCTAACAACTTACCGCCATAGTGACTTTTATAATTTAATCACAGATTTGAACAAGAATTTCCTTTTACCAGTTCTGGAATCTGCCATCTATTGATTTCTTTAAATATCCACTTGCTTTTATGCTTTAGGACAAAGAAATCAGAAATTACCCCAATCTATCTTCTGCATTACCATTTACTGTTTTTCACAGTTTCAGCATGTCTCTTCTCTGACTCATCTGCTTTCTAAGGCAAGCATAATTTTCCTCAGCCACTCTCCACAACCGAGATTTCCCAGTTCCTTATTCAGTTTCATCTCGTGTTCCCAGAACTCCCACTAACTCCTGATACTATTTTGAGGTGAGATGAGGGTGTTCTTGATAAAAAGGCTTTTACTTTTGGTAACACTCTCCATGCTATTCTCTATTACTTTTCTTATTCTTAACGTTATGCTTTCAAAATTACTGGGGCTTCTTTCCTCTAGTACTGAATATTTCAAGCCAGCTGCATACTGAGGAGGAGTTTTCTATTCTCAGGTCCAGCTCTTGCCCCCTGAAGGCAATTTATACAGCTTCCAATCCTGAGCCTGCTATAAAGCACGACACTTGGCAGCTCTAACTCAAGCAACCTGGGAGTAGTTGTGCAGCACAGATCCAGAGCTCAGATCCAGAGCAATGCATGGGCACTGTTCAACAGCCGTAAGTTGTTGCTGAAAACGTACATCAATTTGCACTGCTTCACACATACCTCATTTTGCTTACAGCTGAACAAAGTTCATTCTGTTTAATGCTACAGTAAAAATTACTTTAAGCATCACAGGCTTGTAGTGTAAAAAACTGGAGTACTGCATAGTGCAGCTGTCAAGACAGGTTACTTCTATGGAAGGCAATGCTCTGTATTGTTAAGGCAAGTCAGATGCCATTTGTTTTGAGCCTGTTCATAGAGCAGTCTAATAAATACTTGTTCAGCCAAAGAAACATGCAGTGTAAAGGTGTTATGCTTATTGATAATGAAAGGATCGAGTAATGTCGAGCTTTCCTGACTTTTTTTATACATGTCATAATGTTAACATACCCTGTTTGTTTTTCCTCTGTAGTTGCTAGAGACCAGGAGGGGACACATGCCACGTCTGGAATGTCATACGTACAGCCACTGTCTAAATGTGGTGAGATGTGGTGAGCAAGGCAAGGAGCAAGAAAGTGATTCATCCTGAACCCAGTGTGGAGCTATTAGCCCTCCTTATCTTGTAGGAAAAGCCCACAGGGGGATAATCTCATTAATTGCCTTGTATTTCTTAGTCAAGGTCTACAGTATATATTTACATAAGCATTCAAATGTCATGGCTCTGACCCACGTCTAAGCGCCTCGTGGAGAAGCTTTCTCCACTCAACTCTCATGCCTGTTGCATGGGCACCCAGCACTTGGAACACAAAATATGAGGTGTCTGATCATTTGTATTCTCAGTAGCCTTGACAACAGCTAAGCACAGAGGTTATCCCTGGCTATTAAAGTCTATTCAAAGCAGCTGGAAGACATCTGAATTAGAAAACGATTACCTGCTGTTCTTGTCATGAGGCTTCCTCATGCCTCAGGACTTTCCTAACTATACTTTGAGAAAATATTGAGATCACGAGTGAAACTGGTGAATTTGGGGGGGGGGGGATCTTAGCACCTCTGTTTTGGCTGTGAAATTACTGGCATTTTGCCCCAAATTGGCATCACAGCCAAAAACAGAATTCATGGTGGAAAGATATATTTTTCTTTCTTCCAAAGTACTCTATCTCCCACTTTGGCTATAAATAATGCACAACTCTCATGCAAAGTGAATTAAAAAAGGTTGAGGGCCAGAAATATATACTCCACAAGTATGCCCTAGAAAAACTTTATTTTCAGGCAGCTAAGCATTCCGGGCTAACTTACCCACCCACTCAGCATGGACTCAGAGCTAGAGAATATGGTAATTCATCCACAGTGAAGAGATTTTCTTCCTAATTGGCTTTCTATGAGCTCAATCTGCACTGCTCTAAGATTCAAGCTGTGCATACTCTCACTATTCAACATGACTATCATTTGAGTCTCATCCCTGCTTACACAGCCTAAGCATTTGGAGGCTTCATAATAGTTTCGACCATTTCTGTCGAACCTCTGAATCAGGAACCTGACTTTGGATATATCATATAAGTAATCCCCATTTTTACACAGGAAGCCATCGCTATCCAGCAAAATGAGAAGTCCAGAAACAAGGGTAAAGTTGACAAAACACAGTATTTAGTGATAAAGAACTGCTACTTAGTGTGTACTCACTAGCTACAGGGACAGCAATGCTATTCCTAAGAAGAGAAAGGAAAATTAAGGGGCTCCATAGTTCACACACTAAGATTACTTTGGTAGACTTTCTCCTCCTGCTAAAAAACTCTGTAGCACGTAAACTATCTTTCCTAATTACACACCCTTTTCCTGAAGCACATAGTTTGTGCTTTAGTGCCCACTTTATGTCAGCACTGTGTGCCAATACCCACAACACAGTCAGGTTTGTTATGCTCAAGGTACCCCTTGGCTGCCATTTGCCAGGGTAAGAGCAGCACAGCACTCCTGGTGCTGCTGTTTCTAGTCATGCTCTGTGCCCAGAAGCATTTACTCTAGGGCAGAAGTTCTCAAAATGGGAGCCACAAATACTGTTCAGGAATTGCAACCACCCTCTCTCTGCTTAAAATAGATGAGAGGAGGTGACCTAAAGAAAATGTTTTTGTAATAAGAGGTCAGTGCACAAATAAAGACCATTTTGCAGCACTGGACTGAACAGTTTAGCAACTATTTTCAACCTACAGCAAGGATTATGACCACAGATAAATTTAAAACCAAGCACATCAACTTGGCAGAGCAATTTTAAAGACTGCTCAGCATAACTGCAGGCACATCCTAAGAAATGTAGTCAGCCACAGAGCCAGGCTTACAAGGAACAACTGCGTCATAAGGCACACAGACAACATCTCTTTCACAGTGATGCAGCAGATGGAAATGCAACATACAATGTGATTTACTAAATGTATCCAATACAGTGTTTTGAAGAACTTTCTTCTCCCTTAGAAAATTCAACATCTTTATCTTTTCATCTATATTTGAGACAAGATTGTTAGAACACTTTTGCCCAAAAGAGGAGCTAAGACAGAGACAACCAAAGAAAGAGGCCGAAAGAACTGAAATTGAGAGAGACACTGAACTCTGAAGTTCAGATGTACACAGTTCTTTAAAACCAGTAGAACTGGACTTGTTCCCAAAACATCTAAGAGCTTTCGCCTACTCTTGTACCAAATTTACAGCTGGAAGTTTTGGTTCAGGACCAAACTCGCAATAGTGAAGCAGAGAGGACAGGGAGCTGCAGAATGAAGGCCTGCAACATAACAGGCTCCACATCCCTGAATCAGGCCTCAAGTACAACACAACAAAAACAGGAAAGAGACAAAGATCTTAATCTGATGGGAGAGGTGGTGGCACAGCAACAGCTTGAAGGAATTACCTCTGAACTTCCCTCAGCAAACTGCTTTTCAATTCCAACTATTTGCACAGACTCATATGGATGAAACAGCACATTCATTGCTACTTCAAAAACTATTAGTAAATGAGACACCACATATGATAGCATCTCCTCCTCTACGTTCCATAAGAGGCACCAAAAACTTTCTGATCCGAAAATGTTCCTCAGTGATTATTTTGACAGAATGACAAAATGAAAAAATAGGAGACATAAAAATTGAACTAAACATAACACAAACCACTCAGATATAATTACTTCCAAATCTTCATGCCAGACATTGAAATGGTTTCTCACTGGAATTCAAGTTTAAATTCATAAACACAGATATATGCATCGTAAACCAGAATCCAAGCCACCTCTGGCACAACACTGACACACACTCTGCTTGGAGAGAGCTGTGAATAGTAGAAACCTCAAGAATAAACAAGAAATAAAAAAAAGCTACCCAATCCAAATGAAAGGCAGCTGTATAAAGTTCTTAAAACTTTCATATAATGCTGTAAGAGAACAAGTGCACTGCCCTGCAATGCCTCCCCAGCCAGCCTAGCCCCTCACCTAACTGTGTGGAGCCGCATTGCCGCGGCCTACATGAAGGCAGCGCAAGCAGCATTATCGCACCAGATACACAACGCGCATTCTGCGCCAGTGTCCAAGCCATTCACGACTACTTAATAAGGCCAGACTCTTCAAAACGGTTTCATATAAACTGCGTGTCATTAGGGAGGCCTGCATGTCTTTGAAATGACTCTATGAAGTTTTGAGTCAGCCCAGCTCCAGACACAAATGCACTCAGCGCTGGCTGCTGCACAGTCTGGATGACAGGCAAAAGCTGTCACAGCCACACCGTACCTATTATCCCCAGTGCGTCCTTCCTTTCTTCTCAATTTCTATCCTGTCACAGTTACACAGTGATCCAAAGAGAAAAAAGAAATAGTTACCAGTGAATACAAAGAAAGTATCATTAATAATACTAGACACATCTCTTTGGCTTTTATGTAAACTGCTGCCTTCAGAGAGCTTACTGGTCTCTACAGAGGGTGGTTCAAGATCATTTTCCTCAAATTAATGTGCCTTATTTTCCTCATCAATAAGGTGAAATAACTCATCCAAGGTCATACAGCCTGTGCAGGGAGACTTTGGAATAAAACCTGTGCAGCTGGAGTCCCAGAACACTAATATCTCCAACAGGGCAGTCAGTTCCTACATTACCTACAACAGGAAGAACAGGGAAGATCTGACTCTGCTGTACTGTAGCTGAGGGCAAATGCTGACCTTTAAATGGTTCTAGGTAGATAAAAGTGGTGGTAATTCTGCTCTGATACTTTCAGGTTGTTGTATTTTTTACAGGGTCAAAAGAACCACCTGAATTCTCCTATTCTGATAATTCAGATCAATTGAATTTTCTACCCTAATGATATTTGCATGCTCATCTTGCATCTCTCTGCCGTATGAGCTGACAGAGTAACAAGTAACGTCAGCAGCCTCTTTTTCCTGTAGACTCCCATCTCTACTGGTGGGCTTCACATTTTCTGAAAAGGAGACTGGTGAATGCAGAATTTCATCACAGCTCTTGCAGGCCATGTTACTTATATTCTACCTTTTCACACTATACATTTCTTCAGCCACTTTCTATCCAAACTGTCCTTGGCCTCATCCTGTTTCTTCCCCACCTCAAGGTCATCGGACCTCGTTCCGGTCTTTGTTCGTCTATTTCTCATGTCTCAAGGTCTTTGTGAAAAACCATTCATCCATTACTTCCATTTTCCTCACTGCCGGTTCCCATTCCTTGCCTCCCATGGCAGGCTTTCCATTTCAGATTCCCCTGTATATGCTTTGCCTCATCTTCCCATCTCTTTTCTCAGACTTTTTCAGTTCTCTCCCCCTCCTCAGTTCTTCCTCACAAATGGTTCTGCTGCTCTCCCCTACCTCTGGTTCCATTTTTAACTTTGTGCACATCACTTTAATCTCTCCTGTGCTCTTCATTTTCCCTATTCCCACACTCAGCTTGGTAACCTCAATGCACAACCGAAGCAGAAACAGTGTAACCACATCATCACATGGAGCCATTTTATGGGACTGATGCACATGGAATTTAACAAGCACAAGAAGAGATAGGAAGATAATAACAAAGAAATCTGTAAAGATCTAACAACTGAAGTTTTGAAAGAGTTATAAATTGGTCAAGTAACAGGCTTGGAGAATATGGAGACAGAAATCTCTATTCCACAATACAGAAATAACAGAAATGATCAAAGAAAAAAAATCATCCTGAGCTAGACACTCAACTCATAAAAATTTCAGCCCAAGTGGTTCCAGCTGACACTCTTGGTGGCACTGTAAAACACTGTCTCCTAATGAGAGGTGTCAGACAACGTCCGTAACAGGGAGGGCTTTTACCTACGAGTAGATTGATGCTTTACCCAGGACAGTATGGCATAATTTCCCTTACAGCAAAATGTACTCACTTAACCCTATCTATACTTATTCCAAGGAGCAGTACAAGAAATTTCTGCTGTGCTCTCTGTAATTCACATGCTACATAGTATCTTCACCTATGCTTTGCCCCTGAAATATATCCTCTGTATGGAAAATTCACAACATTAACTTTCCAAACTAAATGCAACTATACCAAAACAGGTCTATTTGTATTATGTTCCGTGAAGTTGCCATAGCAGTACTAGCTTCTGGTCTGCATGCTCCTAGCATACAACTGTTTATCTTTAGAAATACTCATTTTAAAGTAGTCTAACAGTAAAACCTTCTGAAATTAAAATCACTTAGCTTTGTCTTCCAGATAGGTTAACAATTAGGTTTTGGGAGGAGGAGAAATAAGGGAAAGGAGAGGCAAGGATCTCTCTCTGCTGGCAAAAGTTTGGTGTAGAAAAAAAAACTTATTTGAAAAATCAGTATAATGAACCCAATGATGGTAAAATATCTGATGCAATTATGTCATCTACTGTATCTAGTAAGTTCTTTTTCTAGACTGTCTTCCCACTGAGCACAAAGAAATCAGAGGGTCTGGATCATGTTGACATTGTCCTAAAAGGCCCTCTCTAATAGCAGCCAACATAAAATCACAGTGTACCAGAAATAAATTTAAGAAAGTTCTGTCCTCAGGTGAGAACTCAGCCACCACCTGCATTACAAATGCCACCTTGTGAACACTCCTAGTTTTCATCTACTGGCTGTTGTGTACATCTAAGTACCCAGTCCATTAATTCTACATTTTGAACTCCTTAAATGAAATTACTAAATGTTCAGCCTGTAGGAGCACCAACAGCTAGAAGCCCAGCCACCTGAGGCATCTGTGACCAAAGTAATACCTTGATTTTAGTGAGATGTTACACATCACACCTCTGCTTTCTGATGTATTTTCTTTAAAGAATACTTGCCAGCAATCCGATCAATGGGTGAAGTTCCAAGTGCACTCCTGTTCATAATCAATTCAATGGCAATGATCTGGGGCTATGTAAGGATGCCGTGCAATCCTTAATTTTTCAAAGTGCACATCTTAGGAAATCTCTTGTAAACATCACACACCACAGTGAAGGATCACGCACCAGTCATCCCCAACAGTTAACTGTGGCTATATCAAAATCCATAAAACTGAACATGCAAGAACTCAGCAAAAACTAAGCAAAATAGATCCAGGTTATTGAAATTGCAGTGTGTAATTCACTCATACCATTCCGGTACAGATTCAGTGGAATTAGTCCAAATTTACATGATATGCTACCAGCAATGGCAGCAACACGTCAAGAGTGGGAGCAACAAAGCATGAGCACAAACTCCCTTCTTGCACTCTGAAGGATCTTCATGCTTCAGCAGCATCTCTGGGACAGCAATAGGGCCCTGCTCCGCATTATGAACAATGCTGAGTTTGCTGCTAGCATTGGTAGATAACAATTAAAAGTAAAATGACACAAGGAAACTATTTCAACAGGAGAGTGAGTCAGAGCTGATGGATGCAAAACAGAAAATCAGTAAATGGTTGCTTGAATGAGGCTGAAATAGAGGTAATCAGCTCAGTGTCTCCCTGCACTGCATTGCTGTAAACAGGGAGAGGGCTTTGCGTTTTTCAAGCAATTCAAAATATTTGGGGCTTTTATCACAAAATGATGCTAAGGAGCTTTATTTACTTTGTTTGTTTAGAGTTTAAAAATGCTGACGCACCCAAAATCCCACAAGGTAAGGACAAAACAATATTTTCAGATGGAAGCATTTCAGTTGACGACAACTGCCATGAAGAGAAATCCTTTCCTGAACAGCACTTCTGTGATTACCTACACTAAGTCTGTACTATGATCAGTATGTGCAAAGCTCGCTTGTCCAATTATTTTAAATAACTTGAAAACACTTGAAATCACTGAATTTCAGGAGGTTGTATGGTTTAATTATTTCTAACTAAACTCTCCACTCAGCAAGTGTAACTTTGGAACAGAAGTATTTCAGAGACATCTCCTCACTGCCATATTGCTGCTGTAAAGCTGCTAATAATACAAAAACAAAATACAAAAATACAAGAAATATTGCTTGGATTTGTAAGCACACACACAAAGGTATTTGCTTTCACTTCAATTAAACTTCTTTCCATTTTGAACAATCCATTTAGCTGATCAATATACGAATCGCTCTAAGGAACACTTAATTCACTGGAAAATTAAGTACAAAAAGAGAACAAGAAGTAATTAAAAACCGACAATATTAGACTGTTGATTCATTCTTTGTCTTTTGTGAAGTATTGCAAAGCCTGTGTATTAAGTAACTTCCAGCATTTACTGGTTGTACACCAAAAGTTTTGTCAGGCAATGTGAAGAGTTCCCAACTTACCAGATTAGTGCATATGAACTACTTTTAAAAATTGCTGTTAAATTATACGCTCTCTTTTGGTCTCAGACACTCTGATGTACAAACACACACCAATGAAATTAGCAGAGGATTTTGGGAATTACACCACTATAAATAAAAGCAATCCTTTCCCAAACTTAGCAAATAACCCTATGACTGCTTTTTTGCTAGCAATTTATTGAAGCATTTGCAGTCCTTCATTCAACAGCATGCCTAAAAACTAAACAAGCAAATCTGGCAATCAATCAAGTGAAAAGTTTTTTTGTTCAGATACCAAAGACCACACTCTGCAACATTACCCTGCTTAATAAAACAGCACTGTTACTACAGAACAGCCTACAATTAAGTTCTTAGAGGTGAAAAAGCTGCTGACCTCAGAAAGTGCTGCTTGACTCTCAGCATAACCGTTAGTAATTCGTAACACCTCACAAGGGAACACCAAGACCGGCAGCTGCGTTCCTTCCTTGACACCCACTCCCTCATGTCACCAGTTTTGAGTAGAAGAGCAAACACTCATTAAGCAGAGGTTTAGGCTTAATTATGTGTATTTTCTTTCAAGCAAGCATCAAATGACAAGATAAAAATAGGAAGCATATCAAAACACAACCACATAATACCGTTATCCAAGCATCTAACAAACACCAGGAGATGGTACTTATCTAGAAGCTTGCCTCAGATCATAAATAGGTCTTAAAAATAAATCCAGTATAATAAATGCAGCATTTCAGAGCAAATGGTAGTACAAATGCATTAGGATTCTGATTTTAAAATCTCACCTTCTGGAACTTAAAGACTTGTCCACACTGCAGTTTCGCTAAATGGTTCCATCAAAAACTAATATTACCCCTGAATAATTACAGATCTATGCATGATATGTGCCGTATTTCCATAGCTATGCATTCCTCAGGATAGTAATATAGTTTCCCTTCTTTTTTTTTTTTTTTTTTTTGTTATAACACTTCCTTGCAAAAAAGCTCTACTTCACAAAAGTTAGGCAAAAGCAAGACAAAAGATCTGTACAAGACTAAGGAAATACTTCTTATCCTATTGTCTTTAGAGTGTAAAGGGCAAGCCCACTGAATTCAGTCATGTGGTTATGTAAAGATGCCACATTTTTCAGCTGATATCTCCTATGTGGCCCACAGAAGTCAGCTGTGGAGTTCCAACAGTCTCCAGTCCATCAAATTAAATCTCGAGTCAGAATACCCTTAATTAAGGAAGCTTAGTATACAAGAGTGCATTTACCACTGCTTTGGCCAGATGTTAATAGGGTCAGAACTGACTCACTGTTCTATCAGGAAAAGCTACAAAATCAAGAATGAGTAACTGTAAGTCTAGCATACTGACTGAGATTCAGTAAGCCTAGAATTGAGATCACCGTTTTTCATTGCCATCACATGAGGGAACAATAGGTTCAATCTATACTGAAAATGAGAAAGGAAAAAATAGTAAACAATTTCTCTAAAGACAAAAGGCTTGCAGAAGGCCATCCCAAACCCTTTTTTTGTACTGAAGTGTCCTACAGATCCATGCCTAGTTTCATTCAAGAGTCAAGAATTAACTGCAGGTATTAATCTTGGTGTACGTGTCTGCATGAAATTGCTGAACTGAATGCTTGCAAGGTCTAGAGTACACAAAGGCTTTAACCTGAGATATTTGTGCTTCCTTATCAGGTAAGAATCACAGTTTTCCACTTCAATAAATAAACAGTTTAGTAACAGTTAATTGAGTAATCACTGCCTCTAGCCTGCCAAAGGGATCCTACTATTTCCAAAGTGAGCTCATTTAACAGATTAAAGGATTCCTAAAACTGATGCCAGTGATGGATCCTTACACAGCTGTAGGAAACAGGGAGAATGAAAGATTAACTAGAATGAAATGCGAGCAGATAGCAACAATGGACAGGGTGTAACAGCTCATGTCTACCCTTAACCCTCTCCCATGCTACAATCTAGAAAGAGAGACCTCCTTGGGAAACAGCCCCTTTGCCAAGGGGACATCAGCTTCTAGCAGATTGCAAGCTACCACCTGCAGCCAAGAAGGGCTATTCTGATTTAACCTAATAGTCAGATAATTTGTGTTGGTACTTTTTCATTTTACACCACTCACATTTTCTGTACTGCATTCTGAACTCTAACATGAACTTTATTTATCAGAACACATCTGCTTTTACCTTAACCTGACCTAAGCGAAGAATTTCCAGGCAACTGAAGGGGACTCCTGGGAAGGGAGGCAGCAGCCATTCTCACAGCAGATACCATCTCAACACATTTGCAGGGCACTCCAAGAAGGTGGTTCACAGCATGAGGCAGTGCAAACTTCCTCACTGGCAAAAATGACCAGGGAAGCCCCATGGCATCCAAAATACTTGGGAAAATACCTGCATTCCCAGAGAGAATGACAGATGGCACACTCCTTTGTTAGCAATAACAGCATGAAATTCAGAGGAGGAATGAGTCATGCCTCATTCCACTACTCACGGACCAAACAGAACTGGCTTGAATTTATGATGATGTTCATGCTCCAGCTATAAAGTATACCCCTGACATTACAATATAAACTGATATTAATTTCAGGAGATGTATTTTCCTCCCTTTTGTCATCTACTTAAGGTCTGTGACACTTCATCTCTTATCAGCACGTGTCCCTCTCAGTTACATACTCTGCCTGTACCCTCTACACATTTTGTTTTTTGCAATGATTTCTATTGTTTACTCGCTTTTCAGCAGCATATGATTAACTAGAGAATGATTTATTTTCTTTATCTGAGCCTATCTGTAACCTCCAAACTAACAATCGCACTTCAAACTAACAAATGAATCAGGCTGATGGCAGCCCCTTCCGCTGGGCTCTGGCTGAACAGTTCCTGAACCACATGCTGGGTGAGCACATTGTGGGCCTCTGCTGAATGCAGCCCACGTACTCAACTTCAGAGTCATAAAGCTCTGGAACTGCAGTCCCAGGAAGTATGGGCCAAAAAAACCCAACCAACCAACCAACCAACCAACCAACCAACGAAAAAACCCCAACAGTCCTCCTGTTTCTACCAAAATATTTTAATTCTATTTTTCAGAAGTAACCATCCTCAGGTTCCAGGCCCATCTCTACAGGATGCCAATGCATTTGTTTTTCATATCTTCTACATGACACAGCCTTACGTTCATATTGGTAACTGGCTTATTTTGCATCGGTAAACAGAACAACAACATCCAATAGAGAACTAATGCTCTTCTAGAGTAGGAAAGGGATGAACAAAATGAGCTTACATCCAGCTAAAAGACAAGTTTTGTTGTCTGCACTCTATCTCATTCAGTTTTTAAATGAAATCCTGTGGTTGAAAGAAGGGCTCTACTAATCCATTTTGGAGAGGCCTAGCACGGCCCACCAGACAGCACAGTGCATAGGGCAGGAAGGAGCAGGCAACACAAGTGCCCTGCCTGAAGACCTTCCTCTGTGCCCACTATGTCTTGATAGATTCTTCCTGAGTTCAGAGCCAATACTGCAGCTGTACTGAAAACCAGTATTGCTTGAAGTAGTTTATATCATCACATGCCTCAGTGTCAGTCAGAGAACCAGCAATATGGCCTTAACTTTACGGATCACTAGGCAGAATTCAAATTAGATTTCCAACCAAAAGAGCAGGGAGTTGGAAAGATAACATTTTATGAAGACTGCTGATCCTTTCCAAGATCATACTTGTGAGAAGACAGAGGTCACATCTGGAAAAAGGAGGCAAATAACTCTTCTAAATTTGCATCTATACCTTAACTAGGCGAGTTTTGAACAGTGTTTTTCTCTCTCAAGCTGTCTGGCATTTCTCAATTTCTCCCTTTGGTGTTCCTGTCAAACACCAGCCCTTAAACACCATGAAATACATCAGATAGCTCTTTTTCCTCACACATAAGGATTATTTAGCAAACTCTTTGTGTCCTAAACAGGAAAGCAGTTGTTTTGCTCTGCAAAACCAAGAAGTTAACATATATAGCAGAGTGTATGCTGAAACAGCAGACCTGCTAAGAGCTGTGGCTACCATTACAGCTGCCATATAAAGGACTAAACAAAGGATTTCCAAAGGGAAAAGAACTAACTGCTGCTGTGCTCTTGCTCAACCTCAGCTATTCACCATACACAAACACAAGGAGTGACTCAGAGCACACTACAGGAGGTTTATACTTATATTATTATAACTTAAAATGCTCTCTTACACAGCTGGCCCAGAAAAAAAAAAAAAAGAGATGAGTCTTCAGAAAGATACAGTTTACAAATCAAGCTTAGAAGTAGGATCCTAAAAGAAATTTAAATTCACAAACTATTAAAAGCAAAAAGAAATCAGAACAGTTTATTTCCTATTTGGAGCAAAATATTAGAAAAGCAGTCCCCACTTTACTTCCCAAGTTTGGTTCCGAGTCTGAATTAATATTTCTGATCACCCTCTCTTCCTAATGTGCAATATATACTTGCCCTGGTGCAACCTAAGACCATTTTCTCACATCCTATCACATGTGATCTTAAGAGTAAAGGAACAGAAAATGCATCATGAAATACATTCACGAAGAAAGCCCTGTATGGAAAATCTCTTTAAAGGTGTACAGACTAGTATGAAGTAGAACAAAGAGAATAAACACAAGATAGAATATTATATTTACAGGGCTGTAAAATTACTTGGTTTTAGAGGTTTTTCATTATTATTAAATTATAAAGCCATATTACAGAATTAATTGAACTCCAGAGAAATAAATTATAATAGAAGCCAATTAGAAGAACAAACTCTTCAAGCAGATAATTCAATCAGGCTACCAGTATTAAGCTACAAGAGACAAATTTAAACCTTTCCACCTCAAGATAAAAGCACAGTTAATAAGGTGAATAGATGATGACTTTTCACACACTAATTACATGGGTTTGAATTTCATGCATCATTCAACTCAGTCTCCATCAAGCAACTTGGATGTACCTTCAACATCTCTTCTGACTAATGATCTAAAATGACAGCAAAGGATGCAGTCATTAAGTATAGCACATCCACACCAGTATCTGTGTACATACATCTAATTGTATACAGACATTATGCAGACACTGATAAATATGATAAATATCACATCAGTTACTCTAGTGTCGCTCATGTTCAGTGTTGTACGGAGGTGCACTTTTTTTTTTTTTTCCCCTTTATTTCTACAATCTTCAGGGGAGAAATGAATCACCTTTAAGTAAGCAGGGAGCTGTGGATTTTTTTCCATTTCAAAGGGAATTTTTCCATACAATATTGAAAAAGCAACCAGCAGGGGAATACAGCACCATTTGTTAGCCTTTTTATTCTATTCAGAGATTCTCTTTCTCAATAAACTGCTCTTTTTAACTGAAGTCCTGGCCACAAGCTTTTTGATTTCATCAGGAATAAATGGAATGCTATATATAAACTACTTCATCTGTTTTTCTAAAAAGGTCTGGCCTGTGGCTGCACTGGAAGCGGACACAGGGAATACCATCAGTAAATGGAAATATCCCACATGACAGCTTGAAAAGCAGTCTTTGGAAAATAATTTAAGGATGACAAGATTATTGCACAAGCCTGCTGCAGTCTTATTGTTCTTCCAAAGGATTTATGAAAATGTACTTGGCATGAAAAATTTTACTGTATACATTATAAATAAGTGACATCTCTTAATACACAAACATTATAAATGCCCATAGTTCTCTGTAGGACTACAGTATCAAAATGAAGATGTAATCCTAGTCCCAACTCATACAATTGGCCAAAGCCCATAGGGGTACACTGTTGTATATGGTTCCCAATGATAGTTCTTTCCATTAAGATTAGGGAAGTAAAATCACGAAATAAGACAGCAGAACTGACGATGGCGCATCTGATTTTTATGACTTGAATATTGCATTTAAATTCTGTAATGAATATCCAAGAACACCCACTTTTACATGAAAATAAACATTACTAAGGATTCCAGTTCAGCAATGCACCTAAACCTGAACTTAAGTTGTGAGATCAAAGCGTGTGCTTAAATGCTCCCACAGACTGAGACCACAGAAGTTGGTTCTTCATTTCACTTCCCATCCAATATTCCATATTTCATACCATACACTGTGCTACTCCCCATCTGCACTCAAGAGAAGCTGCAGTCACAAGGCTTCGAAACACCCTGGTCTGCTCCAGCTGACACTTCTTTGAGCAGGGGCTGGACCAGACAACCTCCAGAGGTCCATTCCAACTTTGGTTATTCTTAGCATTACTTTTGGTTTTTTTTTTCCCTTTATTAAAATATCCCACATGTTTGCATAATGATTGCCAAGCCCTGTGTACCACAACTTCACCAACGTATCAGCACTAGAGACTACAATAGGCCAGAACAGGGAGAGCTGAAAAGGGACAATCATTTTGTTCAGTGTATAAAGCTCTTCATTATTTATTTCAGGTAAATTTTAGTAAAATACAAGCTAGACAGCATTTCAGCAAAAAATCCTTCCTTCTTAATATTTCAGGCACTTTCTACTTTTCATGACAATTTGAAAGAGTGCCAATTTCACAGTTCTCTAAAGCAATCAATAAAGTAGGGTAGGATGATTGGGATTACTTATCTTTAAATGCATACTTAAATATAATGGAAAGAGAGTTAAACAACTTTTACAGTGGGATATTTCAGAGTACATACATGAAAAAAATTATACTTCCCTCTTCTCTCCTATACTATCTTCAAGAGTCAAGTGTACCTCAATAGATAGGTGAGAAAAAGCCTATTATTGCTCCATCTTTGACACAACTGTGTTACCAAAACCCCTAATGTAGATGCATCTGTAGAAGCATGTCAGTTTTAGCTAAACACACTGTGAGATAGGACTACAAAGCCCACTTCAGGCATATATGACAGCTGCTCCAAAAGTAATGCCTCCTATTTTATTATGTTGGCCCACGATGTTAGAGGCAAATGGTGGTGGTACAGCAGTAGAGGTTGAACCTTCCCACCAATGTTCCGTTACATTTTGCTGCCATGTGACACACAGCAGCAAATGGCATCTGACATGAAAGTGCGTATGAACCAAAAGGGTGGAATTGGATTCCTCCATGCAGAAAACATTGTACCTACTAACACTCATCAATGCTTGCTGAACACTGATGGAGACCAAAGAGAGGATGACAGTGCAGTGAGGCAGTGGGTGGTGGATATGTTCATTAAAAATGTTATTCCAAGCCTTGATAGACTCCAAATACTCTGCATATACTGTATTGCTTTACATGTGCCTCACATTTCATCCTGCAACTATTTCAGCATATTTTAGCTTTAAGTCTCTTGAAGACTTGCTGAAATAAAAGCTACACAAAGTGTTTTCAGGAGCTTATTATCGTGCTGCTTATCTTTTTCAAAGATTTCTTGTCAAAATGATTCCTAAATTATTTTATGTTCCCATAAAAATATTTACATATCAGAGGAAAACATAATAAGGAAAAATGTCAAAATACATCCAGTCTTTTTATCCAAACTGCATTTTTGTTATCCTCCTGAACAGCAGATGTTAACTACTTTATATTTTCAGTTCTGAACTTGGAAAGCAAGAAGAAATATAAATACCTTGGTTTTTGCGTTTTTTGCTTTGACTCCCTCCTGTACTGTTAAGCTTAGGCATACCACTATTTGCCAGGAGGTAAAAGGAAAGACAAAACTAAGAGGGAGATAAGGCACATGAATGAAAAGATAACAAACTGTGAAGTGCACTAGAGGAAGAAAATAAGCATATCCATAGTACACTTTCTTCCTTTGAGATATTTTTTTCAGATGACCTTTCTCAATTTTACACCAAGAGCTTAAAGATCAATAACCACTTTTAACAGTGTGATCTGAACAACACAAGGGCTATACAGAAAGCGTTATTTTAGAGTTTGGTTACTGCAACTACTGTATGGAAAGTTATGAAGTTCTACAAATTTAGTGCAGAAAAAAGCAAAAAAAAAGTCTGACAATCACTTAATGTATAATAACGCAAGTATTAGAAAATGTCAACTCCTCAGAAATATTTACATTATTGTCTAATTACACATTTGTGGTATTCGGTTCCTTAAGACAAATTAGTATTGTCCACTGTACCCCGTATACATCACAAATAATCTTCCTCTTAAAATATTATTTTGGAATATTAGATTCATCTTATAAAAGTTACATAAATTCAGAAACAAATCTCAGAGCTGAAACAATGTAACATTAATAACTGGCTGAATGGCAGGACTGCTGCTGCAATCAACAGCACTGAGTCTGGTTGGAGGCCCTTAGCTAGTGGCGTTGTCCAAAGGTCTATTCTGGGTTTGGACTTGTTTAGCATCTTCATCAATTATCTGGATGAAGGCAAAGAGTCCACCCTCAGCAAGTTTGCTGATAACACCACACTGAGAGGTGCAGTTGACACAATACAAGGAAGAGGTGCCATCCAGAGGGATCTGTAAAGGCTTGAGAAGTGGGCCTGCATGAATCTAATGAGGTTCAACAAGACCAAGTACAAAGTGTTGCACTTGGGTTAGGGCAATCCCAGATATTTCTACAGACAGGAAGAACTCCCTGAGTGCAGCCCTGTGGATAAGGACTTAGGGGTCCCGATGGATGAAAGGCTGGACATGAGCCAGCAGTGTGCTCCTGCAGCCCAGAAGGCCAACCATATCCTGGGCTGCAACAAAAAAGGTGTGGCAGCAGGGCCAGCCAGGTGAGTGCCTCACTCTGCTCTGCACTTGTGAGCCCCCACCTGCAGTATAGTGTCCAAGCCTGGGGCTCAGCACAAGAAAGACAAGGAGCTGTTGGAGTGGGTCCAGAGGAGGCCACAAAAATCATCAGAAGACTAGAGCACCTCTCCTATGAAGAAAAGTTGAGGGAGCTGGGTTTGTTTAGCTTGGAGAGTGCTCTGGGGAGACCTTCCTGTACTTAAGAGGAACTTACAAGCAGGAGGGGAATCAACTTCTTACACAGGCAGACACTGATTGGACAACAGGGAATGGCTTTAAACTAAAAGAAGGGAGATTTAGGTTAGATGTTAGGAAGAAATTATCATCACCCAGAGCGTGATAAGGCACCTTCACAGGCTGCCCAGAGAAGCTGTGGAGCCCCATCCCTGGAGGCATTCAAGGTCATGTTGGATGGGGCCCTGGGCAGCCTGAGCTGGTGAGGGGAACCCAGCCCAGGGCAGGGTGTTGGGATTGGGTAGGCTTTAATGTGCCTTTCAAATCAAGCCAGTCTATGATTCTGTGGTTAGCCTAAGTAATGGTAGACGCAGCTCTGAAGACAGTAAACTTGGCCTTTCAAATGTAGATTTTTTTCAGATGATAATCCCCAGTATGTGCACCACGATGTAGCCATAAAGCACTAAATCCTATCTGTCTGGATCAGTTCCAGGTGTAGTTTTCATCCTTTACTCTTCCACATCAACAGCTCTCGTGGATCAAATTCAGGAAGGAAGACAGTACATTTGCATACAAATAAGCAGCGCTATAATCCAGTAGCGTCATTCTCTGCCTCCTCTGGATAACTCAGATTCTATTTTTATTTCTGCAGCAGATTATCTTTGTGTTTCAAATAAGCAGATATGTGGAAGGTCTTTCCAGGTCAGCCTAACTGATTCTATCCACCAGACAACTGATATTTTAGCTCAACTGGGGATGGTGTTTTTTAAAAGTAAGTAATGAGACTGTAACAAATTGAGAAAATGTGAACTGCAAATTTATGAATTGTAGATTATGAGGAAGGGCCTCATAATGCTTCAGCGGGGGCTTAGTGCAGTATTTCAGGATTTATTTATAACAACACAACTGAAGAGGAGGGAGAGGGGAGCATATACACACACATGCACACACATATATACACGCACCTCTTTAACCACAAATTTCATGTTCTAACCTTCCTGTTAATGAAGAAATACTACCATTTTCAGATAAGGTAGTCTTCTACATAAAGCAAAGAATCAACACAGTTGCAATACTTCAAGAAAATTCAGAATTCAGAGGTAAGCCTAAGTATAAATTAAATTGAAAGAGGGTTACTAAAATGCTGAAGACCTTGCTTTAAATCATTCCTCTGTCCCAAGTGATCTTAGTGCAAGACTGTCTTATACATTGTAAAAGCTCCCTGAAATCTCATGCATGATTCAAAAAGTTTGTTTATTTATCTGTTTAAGGATTAATGGCTACATCATCCTCCCCTACTCTGTTTAAATTAAGAAGGACAGATGACTTTTGCTCTGTAGCAGAAAATTCCATTAAGAACTGCATTACTAACAGCCATGTCCCTCTGCACCTGAAGGACCAATGACAGAAGCTGGCCTTAGAAAGGACGACGTCCCCTTCTGTCATAAGAGGCACCACGTTCCATAATGGAAAAAATGTGCCACACAGAAAGCTTTGCTAATCCACCTGCACCATCAGCTGGAGCTGGCCCTGAGCCATGACTTTTTATTGCTTATTGAAAGACTGTCTCCCTCCTCTGCAAGCTTTCATAGATAATGCTAAGGAACACCAGAGGTCCTGAGAACTTGTGGTCTCCCACTACAAGGAGAGAAGCATTCTTGGGCATAAAGGAGCAAGCTGTCAAAGTGACTAAAGAAACTCCACACCTTTGTCCACACAAAGAGAAGAGCAGAATCAAATCACTGCAAGGAAATAACTGAGAAAATATTTCATCCAATCACAAAAAAAGAAAGTTTGAGATAGAGACTGAAGAAAGTAAATCCTCTGTATTCAGTGTATAAACCAAGCTAGCTAGACTGAGCTGACACCAAAGATACAGCTCCAGTGAGAGCCTCTAAATCAACAAGAGTTTATTCTGAACCTTGTATTCACCACGGTCATTAAATAATACTGAACCTTTCTGGGTTTTAGAACTCATCTGCTCAGCCAGCTATTTTGTTTCTGAATAGTAAAAATGTTGCCATCTTCCCTGAAACAGCCCTAATGGATGGCAGCCTGACAAATCCTGCAGTTACTGACTCAAATTAACACCTTTACTATCCCCCTCCCCTCCCCACACCTTTATAATTTCACTTATTGGCTGACTGCTTTTGCCTTTTTTTATTCATGTACCCTTAGAGCTCATTTTCCAGGCTGGAATAACATAAGTTCTTTATTTCTTTCACCTTGTTGAACAGCCAGAGCAAGCAAGAGCCCAGCTTCTGTAAAACTGCTTTCCACTCACAGTGTTCCCTCAGGTTCTTTTCTCTTTAAAATATTCCCTTTAAAATATTTGATGGGTTTGTGCTTCTCCATTCCTCTTCAAGTGGCACTCATAACTATTACCTAGCCGTTGATACATAAGACCTCAATGATTGGTTTAGCAGATTAATGTTTACAGTGTGCAAGACTGAAGCGCCCACAAACTGCTAAGCAAAGAAACAATGAATAACTCACGTACACAATAATCAGTAAAACTGATCTCAGAAAGGGAAGTAGTGAATCACAGATCTAAAGATTAATTCTTGAACAATTTGCCAGGAATCCCACAGTGTAATAGGCAATTGATGGATACTTCAACACTTAACATCAGTTAGCATTTCTCCTGGTTAGACTATCTGTGGTCTTTTTACTTTTGAACACCAACTATTACTACAAGTGCTAATTATAAATTGGTTTTAGAGGCTCCCAGAATAAGCATAAGCAGATCAGGCATTCTGTAGTGGGGTTTCCTCCCTTTCATACTGTGTGGTTGTGCAATTAAAGAGCAGTTTCCAGTGCCTATGCCCAAAGTAGAGAATTCATATTACACAGCCCAGTTTAATTCAGGAATTGTGTGACATTTGTGCACTCCGTATTTCATCTGTCGTAGTGTTCTTTCACAATTTTTAAAGTGTATTGCACCCACTCATTTCAACACTAGAACAGGTGCAACACACCAAGCAACAGCCTAGCGCAATCCTATTTTAGATGAAATGAATGTATTTCATGAGTGAGATGATATCTTACCAGCACAAATGCTTTCAAGTTCAGTATAAACCATTTGGGCATTGGACTCCTCTCTCAGTTAAGATTAAAATATCATGATATAAAGAAGCTCAATTCAGAGCTGCTTTTTCTGCTCTTTCAATAGTAATAAAATTTGCAACAACTGTCAACTGTCATTAATATGGCCTGTGCAATAAAAGATCATAAAATAAAGTAGAAAGATTTATTTTGTTAGCCGAACTGCTTAAAGAAAAAAAACCTCAAAAGCAGCAATTACTGCACAGAATAATTTTTGAGGATGTGCATCTTTCCACAAATACATTACTTATTTCAAAATCCATGACGGATTCCACTGCAATCAGAAGATAATTTCCTCTGATAATTGCCTTCAGTGGGCTTGAGATTTGACCCAAAATTTGTGGCTCACCCTCAGAGCTCCTAGAGAGGTGAAGAGCTTGGTATGATCGTGAAGTCAATTGTGCCTTGTTCGGGTACTGTAAATCAAGAAAAGGAGCAAAAATCATGCAATCCCTTATCTCATCCAAGACAACTGTCACAAGGGCTTTCACAAGGGAGCCAGCTGACCAGTGCCCAAAAGGAGTTGCCTGCACAGCTGTCCCAAACACAGAAGTACTAAGCAGTCTTTGGCCCCAGCGGCTTCACTGATGTTGCACCACTTCTCCCGAGAGCACAATGTCGCTCTCTTTCTCAGTTTTGCCTGCCCAGGACTGCAGGAGCAGAGACTGCTTCTGCAGTTGCACTCTCAGCTTGGTGCCCAACTCAATCGTCACTTCCAGCAGAACACAGATCAGTGCTGACAGACTCTGAACAGAGTACCATCCCAATGGTAGACTGAAAAACAAAGAAGAACCTCAACCAATCCGTAAGAGACAGTAATTGCATAGAAATGCTGTCAAGTTAACATTGTAAAATTAATAACTTATTTTACACTATTGAAATGCATAGTAGTACTGTTCCCCTACAGGCAGAATACAAATCAAGTTTAAAGAGTATGAGCAAAAACAAAATTGATTTTCACTGAGCTCCACACAAATTAGTTCATTGTTTAATGTTCATTATTTATTGTCTACCCTTTGAAAATGTCCTAACACCTAAAAATGTAATTGTGGCAAACTCTGTACCTGTTCTAAGTTCTAAAAAATAGGTTGCCTGCAATACAAAATAACAGACTCACTTGCGTGCTCTTCCAAGAACAGCAATTATGCAGAGAAGTGTTTTCTTTTCTATAATCCTAACTAAACACAATAATTTTCCAGGAACTTAGGATAGCCTAAGAGATTTTCACTCTGTGTGTAACTCAGCTCCACAGCACTTATATTTTCATCTCTCCAGAATCTATAGACAAGAAGAAAAATGAGAGCACTTGTTGAGATGCCTTCTCATGTAAAGGACTGGTGTGAGGCACTTTTGGTAGTCAATTCAGCAATCACATTAAACACTACTTCAATTTCCCCTTTCCCCAAAGGAAAACACTGAAATAATTGATTTTGTGAAATTTCTGCGGTCTTTCGTTGGAACAGTAATAGCCATTTTACAAAGAGCTCTTACAGTATCAAAAGACAACACTGGGAGAGGAGCGTCTGGTTATCTGAGAGCACAACTACCAGCAGCCAGCCCTAGGGTGCCATTAACTGCTACCAATTAAAGTCTCGGCCTACCGCATTTCTCTCAACAGCTACACATTAAAGAATTACTATTTCAGTAGTACCTTGAAGCAATTTACAGATTATTGGCACTATTGCTACTGGATTATCTACTTAGAGGTAAAATGAAATATTTCAAGGGCTTAAAATTTTCATATCCTCAATGAAATAGAAATTTACAACATCACAGGACAAAATAAATCTACTTTTTTCAACTATGAGGGGAGATTTTTGTCCAAAATAAATGGTGGGACCAAATTACAAAGTGACTGAATTCTGCACTTAGCTGTGTGTTACAGTTTATGTCATGTCACACTGGTGGCCAGACTAGATGATGTTATGGACCCATTACTTTGGGCTCACATAGATTTCAAAAGTTTCATTCTTCCTGTCACAATGTGGACATTGACATTAGGATTAATGCCACATTGCTATTATGCAAACAGCTGAAATAAATATTAGCACCAAATTAATTTTGTTTTTAAGTAAATCAGATGCACCGCAGAATGCATCTGCTTTCTTTGTCAAGATCACACAAATCTTTTGACTTCTACAGCTTTCAATGTTTTATTTTTATTTTAAATTAACTTTGTTTAAATGGTTTCTCTAACATTTGCAAAACCCAGAGTTGCTGTTTTCCTTGTTTCTTAGCTGTCTCCTTGAGAAGAACAATCAAAAGCAAAACCTCACAGATCATTACAGAATTTAACATGCTGGCCATCAAAGGACTGCTGACAAAACTAAAACCAACTAAATAAGCTTATTAATCACCTCACAAAAAAAAAAAAAAAAAAAAAAAAAAAAAAAAAAAAAAAAACACCATTATTTACATCCAAAACAACCGAACAGGAGCTTCCAAAGCCATGGAAAATGTGACTACTGAAAGACAACTCAGATGAAAAATAAGCTACATTTCTCAAGTGAACTAAAGAAAGTAAAGCACTATAAATAAGTCATAACAAAAACAGATCCTGCCTATAAAAAGAGCTATCAAGCTTGGGCAACATGCAAATCTATTTACTCCCTACTGGTAATTCCTGAAAGACATCTGTTGAAGAGAAAGGCCATTCCCTGTTCCGGTGCAAACATTACATTTCAACACCATTAAATGGGAGGAGTGACAAAGGAGAAAAGGAGTCTTGCTGGACATCTTTCTCATTACCATGAGAGCTTCTGCATTGATCTCCTTTCTTCCTCTTCTCTGTTCTCCCATTTCTCTCACCATGCTGAAGCAACACCACAGTTACCGGGAGGCCAGAGTCAGCTTCCCCCCTTGCCCCCCCAATAAACATATATTAGATTCCCTAGAAAAATTTCTTTTTCAACCAACTGAAGCTATCTAACACTTATCTGTTTCACTTGCAGTTAATTTTCTGAATCTTTTCAATTTATGAATGAACATAGAATCCAATTGGGTGGTTTCATTTACACAAACAGTAGACACCACCCCATTTCCCCAGAAATGGACAACTAAATGGCAAGCAAGTACATAATCCAATGGAAAGCTATTTTTTCCCTTTGATTTGTTCGAAATAGTAAAAGGAACTTCAGCTTCCACAGTATTTTCCTTCTTTTAAAGAGACCTATAAAGGTAATAATTTGTCTTCTCAGATGTCAATAGCAACCTTCTCTTTGTAATCTTAAACGCTCCTTCTTATTAAAATACTAAATTTCTCCATGGGCATCAAATTCACCTTATATTGTATAGCAAGACACAAAGACTGTCAAAGCTGAACTGCAGGTGGATTTGCATCCATCAGTTACAGCGACATGAAGGTGTTGGGGCCAGAAGAGAAACAAGGTCTGGTAACTTGGAAAACAGTAGCTTCTATATTCCGTCCCTAAGTAATTCTTCAGTCAACCCTGTTCACTTGTGTTGTTAGTAGCAGTAAATACTGTTGCCTTTGGCTTGCAGCTAAGACTGAAGAATTGATTTTAAAATATTACTTATCCCTCAAGTGAGTAATTTTAGATGCCAGTACTTTACATGTTAGTATCAATGCCATCATCATTTTAGATCATGCACTGATACCAATGCATTTACTCATGAAGCCCTGCTAAATAATCCAATTTGGACGCCAATTAATCTAATTAATTTTGTTCTTCTAGTTTGAAGAAATAATTTCTTGGTCAGAAGTCTGCAGATCCAACCAAGAAAACATTAGTGATGGGACGAAAGCATCCCAGTGAGTCACAAATAGCAAATATCTACTCAATTCTTCTAACAAGACCCCACCAAGGTTGTTTGTGAACAGTATCCTCCATAACAAGATAGGCTTAATCAAACCTAAAATTTACATTTTACAGACAGAGGAGATGATGCCACAAATTCACACTAAGGTCTGAAGCTTCAGGTAAGCTCAGGCACGGTCACCCGGAGCAGGGTGCCCAGGCCCACGTCCAGGTGGCTTCTAAACATCTCCAAAGAGGAGACCCCACAGCCTCTGGCAGCCTGTACCAGTGTTCCATCACCTGCACAGCACAGAAGTGCTGCCTGCTGTTCAGAGGGAGCCTTTTCTGTTTCAGTTTGTGCACGCTGCCTCTTAGCACTGGGCACCACTGAGTTCTCTAACGTGGAAAAAAAACAACTGGACTTCCCAAGAAAGAAAATTTACCACAAGTAAGGCTGTAAAGAACCTCATTTGTGTTCACATCCGAATTTCTTTGCTAAATTCCTCTTTTCTCATTTACCAGTACAATGACTTATTTTAGGTTCTAGTCCTTTAACTACTTTTGAGCACTGGCTTTTTTTCTGTTCTTTACAAATTTCTTTTACTAGAATTTCATTCCTTTATATTTTTGCTCGAGTCTGTAGGTGCCTGTGTTCCTCACCTACTCCTTGCATCTTAATGTGTTCTCAAGGGAACATGCTAAATTGCAGCATTTCCATACATTTATTTTACTCCATTAAACAATACAGAAATTAGCCATTTAATCTTTCTTACTAAACCGCTTTAAAAAAATGCTTTCCATTCTCCAGATGGACATATATTACTGAATCAAGTGATTTGCCAGCAGGAAACAGAAGTATTGTTCTTATGCCACTGTACCCAACATGACAGCTGGGAAGGTGTACAATCCTATCTACATAAAAGCAATAGATTTGAGAAAGAAGGATTCCTCAACACACACATCAAAAGTATGTTTCCATTAACCCAACAAATGAACAGTTTCCCTTAATTGTCAGTCCTGTAACAACTTCATCCAACCTTCTAGCAAGCAGATAAGTAATTTTAGTTCTCTGCTTGATGCAGTTCAAAAAGACATCTCCAAACTGCACAGAATGGGGTTCCTAAGCACAGGCAAATAACCTCTCCACCACAAAACCCATCAAGAATTGTGGTTTCTGAGGAAGACCGACTCTGGAAGAACTCAAAGTCTGTAATCTGCTTGCCTTGATGCTTTTCCTCCTTAACTCCCCTCAGTAGAAATGCAGCTTCCCTTGGACCCTTTCATAGCATGAGCAAAGGTCCAGCTGTGACATTGGGCAGCTCTGGGGAGCCCGAGGGCCAGTGCCATCAGGACAGCCGGTAACCCAAGCATACACATTCAGAGGCTATGCACCTCCAGGAGGGAAATATGCCTTGCAGAAAGATTCCAAGCAAGTCTCTTGCAAGGCCTGTGAAGATGTGCCCACAGCCAAGCAATCCAGCACCTCACAGCAGTAACCTTGTTAAACCAAACTCCTTTTCTCCAATGAACAGATAGATCTCTCAGCTCCCGCCTGCATATACAGCACTCCAGGTATGCCAATGTGATTTTGTCAGACTGACTCACTTAGCTTTTGAAGCCATTCAACTTCTTTTATCTGTGTACTTGCATGCTGAATGCAGCCATCCTTCATGCTGCAAAAAAAAATTGTCATTCATCGCCACTGTTTTGACAAATATTACATGAATGAACAAAGAAATAGGAATTGTACTGGGAGTCTGTGTCAGGTCCTGTATCCATCACCAGCTAAAATGTCCCCCATTAGAGCTGGGGGGCACACATCAGCTCTAACTATACTAAGAGGTAATTGTCATTAATACGTTGGTCACCACTCACAGCCGTAAGGGGGTGGGAGAAAACAGAAGCCATCATTATGCCACTGTGTGGGTTTTCATTCCCATTATGTGTAGTTCTTGTGCCTCTAGTCTCAAAATGGATATAAAGCAACTTAAAAACACAATGAGAATACAGGAAGAAAAAAACTAAAAAAGGCAATTCAAATGTATGGAATACATCAGGTTCTGTACAAGCTACAAACAAGCACTATTCAAACCAGGAAAATAAATCATCATTTATCATGTCATAGGCTATCATGAAGATTTATTATATCATGAGTGAACAGGTAACAACCATTACTGCTTTTTCATTTTTTACAGAAAATGAAGGTCATTGAAGGAAGTTATTCAGATATTCAAACAACAAAAGAACAAATTTTTCTACAGAACTCCCAGCTAATCTGCATAATTCATTATGTAGGATATGCCAAAACTTTAAACGGATACAAAAAATTGTTAGGGAAATTCACAGGAAACTGTGATGCAGATACAAAGCCCATGTCCCTGGCCCAGAAAGATCCTAAGCTGCAGGCTGCTGGAGGGTGAGGAACTGCACTGGAAAAGCATAACTGAGCTTATCAGTGCCTCAGCTCTTTCCTTCACATTGGTACTGACCATTTCCAGACGAAAGACATTAACATCTGCACATTTGATCTGATACTGTATCAACAATCCTAATTACTGTGGACAAAGCCTTCAACATCTAGAACTGCATGCTGTCCTGTCTCAAACTGGTGACATGAAGCTACTTATTAATTCTAAACGCTGCCAGTGGCAATTGCCAGCAGCAAAGCAGGCAGCTTCATGTATATTCACTTCTACAACAGTAACAGAATATCCTGAGTTGGAAGGGATCCACAAGAATCCTCGAGTCCAATCCCTAGCTCCACACAGTACCACCCAAAATCCAAACCCTATGTCTGAGAGTGGTATCCAAACACTCCTTGAATTATGGTACTTGGGGCTGTGCCCACTGCCGTGGGGAGCTGTTCCATGCCCACCATCTTCTGGTGAAGAACCTCCTCCTAACACTCAGACTGACCCTCCCCTGAAGCAGCTCCATGCCGTTCCCTTGAGTCTTGTCACTGTCACCAGAGAGCAGAGTTCAGCGCTACCCCTCTGCTCCACTTGTATCTCAGCACAGAGCCTTACTAGGCCAAATCACAGTTACAGTGAATACCCCAAAACCTTGCAGGACTCCTTTCACTGCATCACCACCTGAAAGTCCAGGCATAAATCTGTGGCCCAAACAAATCCATAAGAACTCAATGAGAATCCAGCTGGCATGCCAGAAAATGGAACTGAGCTCCTTCAGAAATATCTAAAGGCTCTGGAGCCTATAATTAGTATTAATCAGACCAGAAAGACAAACATGCTAATCACCAACTAATGCTGAAGGGCTGCTCAAATTCCAAAATGAGAATGGAAACTCCTATGAATATAGGAAAAAAAAACATGTATGAATTCCAGAATGGCAGATAAAATGAAATAAACAAGCAAACAAACAAACAAACAGACCTGACCACTGGTACTCCACCTTATCTGAAAGCTCCAAAGACTGTGGTGTATTTCATCACATAAGTATACCAGTATTATGGTAATAGTCTTCCAAAGTCTCAGAGCATACTACCAGTGAAAAACAGGAATTGAGAATCGCTCATACAAATTACATATGAAGACTACCTCTTCCTTTCATACTCCTTTTACACCACACTCCTGCATAGCTGAGCATAGAAAGCATCAATCCTTGTGCTCACTGAAAGCTACAAGGAAGAGGACAAGGCTTGCCCTGAACACAGTGAGTTTTGATTTATTAAGACAACTGCAGCTACGAAGAGAGCTGCAATAAACTCAGAGCTCTGTCTGATGCAATAGAAAATGCTCCTTTACGTTCTCTTTGCTACGTCAATTACTGTATGTTTTATATGAAAACAAGCAACTTCCTGCATTGCCAAGTATCCATTTCATGCAAAGACACTTAAAAGGAATGAAGGGAAAAAGACAAAGTATGGTAACAAGTGAAAACATAAGAATATTTTTAATGTAAAATGGTGTGATTGCAAGGGGGGTGAGAGGGAGAAAAAACTACGGGAATGTTACTTGAGGAAAACCAGTAGTGGAACTAAAGAGATATTTATTGTTATTATTATTACTACCATTTATATAAATACCTAAATAGGCCATGTGGAAAAAATAACAGTCAGTAAGAATTCCGTAAGGTTGTAACTATGCAAGGCAGAAACCAGAGGTGGGTTGCCAGAAGGTTTAATGAAGGAGCAGCATAGCATTCAGGGTTTGGTCTAAATCAAGTGGGCCCTACCAAAACGCCACGCTGTTTTAGGCTTTTCACCCTCAATCATTCAACCCTCAATCATTCAACCCGTTTGGGGACAACGATTCAGCCCAGGTGAAGCACTGCAGTTCAGATCACAGAACTGGCAGTAAACCAAATTTGTTTAAACAAATTCATAACAAGGGTTAGGGATACGGGATGCCATATCATGAGGTGTCTTCTACCCATGACAACCTGCATTTTTGCTTAACATTTCACCATGCTCTTCTTTTCTTGTCCTTTTCTGGCAGCTTCTTATGCAAGTCTTGTTTCTTTCAACAGAGCTATTTTTATCTATTTTGCATCCCTTGCCTTTGCTCTTTTAGCTGCTACCCATGTTTTTCCTATTCCTTTCAGTAGCTGGGAACAAATCCCTTTGTGGGTGGTTTGCAGGTCTATTGGGCTTGCCCTTGTGCCTGATTTTTTGTTTTTTATAATCTTGCCTGGTTGTGTGCTTCATTTGACAGTTTTACATAGGGATTTGGTTTTAGTGCTCCATATTCAACCCATGGATGCCTCACAATAGGAAACTTAAGAAATAAGCTAAAATAAATAAGAATGACATTCAAATGGTTTCACAACACACACAGGCAATAATAGAGTTGCTGCAATAAGGCACTTGAGTGATAAATGAATTAAAAGGCCCAGACAAGAGGTAAACATCCAAAGGCGCCATTATCTAATGCCTTTCATCCAAAAGGACCTTGAAGCACTTTATTATTTAGCTTTATTTATAAAGGGAGATCATAAAATAGATTAACATTCTGGAAGCTCTAGCATGCTATTCATACTAGAGTTTGTCACAGACTCACAATATTTAACAGCTTTTGGACATCAGGAATGTTGGTATCCTGGTGACTGAGAGATCCTGCCTTGGTCATTTCTGCTCTTTAGCTTGACTCAGTCAGTCACTGCCGAGGTCCTTCACCGACCAAAACTCTGCAAAATGGGGGAAGCGAACCCAATTACTCTGCTACAGCCCAGCTGCAGTGCAGATCCCTACCGCTGCACACATGCACTAGGTTCCTGCAGCTGCGTAAGGCATGCAATTCAGCCCTGCCAGTGGGCTAGCATGGCCTTGACAAAGCATATGGGCTCAGAATTCATAGCACATTCAAAAAAAAACAGTGAAGAGCATATTTATAGTTACTTGAATAGAAAGGTTGGCATCACTGGTCCAGATATATTGCGCACATCAGCAGCGCTTCTGAAAAATGTGGTCTAAAAAGCCCAAAGGAACACAGCTCCTCTATCGCTCACACATCTTCTGTACAGGATTTGCTAGGCCTTCACTTCATACTGGCAATAGAAAGCCTTTAAAATGATAAGGGTGCTTAATAGCAGCAACTATTTACTGAATATATTTGCTCCCCATGTGTATTCAAAATTCACTTCTGGTGATATTCAAGACAAGAAGTTATCAACACAGAGTTAACACAGTAAAGAAAAAAAGAATGCATGCTTTTGTTGTTCTCAAAACTAAAAGACTGTCTCTGATAGTACAATAGTGCATTACATCTGCTCAAATCCAATGAAGACACCATGTTGGAGAGATGGCACATAAGCCTCATCTTCATTAACCTACAAAACCTACTGGTGAGAAGTAAGAGCTCAGCCTGATTTTTCAGTCTAAGGTGGTATTTGCAGCACTAGTAAGCAAGTTTGCTGGTAAACACGTTGTGTTTCTCAAGGGACTCGGGAGTTCATTAAAAATAAGAAACTTCACCCCACACACCATCTTTTCCTAGTTTCCAACGCCTACCCTTGGGAGCCACACTGCTGTGCTTCAGATCCAATTAAACACTTCTGATCTTCACTCCTTATAACCACTGCAGTACAGCAATACATCACAGAATTTTTAAAGATCGATTTAAGAGTCAAGCTCAACAGGACAAGTTAGTTCTAACATCTCTAACATTAGCAGCACTGAACTCAGTTATTAAGAACTCCCATTAGCAGCAATCATTACACATCCGCTGGGCACGATCTGCGTCACTGGAAGTGTTCTGAAGCTTCAAACAGGTAACTTCTAAGCTGAAGAACTGACTGAACCACAATAAGCTGAATATAAAACACAAATAAAAAAAAAAGCTCCATACTCTGACAGCTATAAACCTTAAGATTCAAGATTTAAAGTTAGCTACACTGTCCATCAAGGACAAAATTCCCTCAAAATTCCCTACATACATGCCACAGAAACACTGCATTGGTGCCCAGATGCCGCAGGGCCAAATCTCATGACCAATCTCTGAAGATGAGTCATGAACATTTATTTTAAAATAATTGGCTCATGAAATCAGATCCTCAAAAGAATAACAAGATGGAATGACAAAAGTAAATGCTTTAAGACCAAGAAACGCTGGCTGTGTAGAATGACAGCATCTGAGTATATAAGAAAATGAATTAATTCATCTTCACAGTTCCAAAGATGTTAAAACCATTACTCCTATTATTCAGAAAATGAGAAACATTCTGATTACGGTGAAAAGCCCAGTGAGAATCCAATTCTCCACAGCAACATTCAGCTGCCTCAGCCACATGACTTCACATCTTCTTAAGCAGTCCTCTGCATCCTTCACTGCATATTTATTGATTTCCAAAGCAAGTAATACAGACTTAGCTCAGGAAACTGTCCCCCATCCACAGGGTACCATTCATCAGCCAAGTAAAAAAAAAAAAAAACCTGTATGCGGTCAGATAATTAAAAACTTAATCATAATATGTATGCACCAACACAATAAACAAACTGACATGGTAAATCAGCCACAGGTAATCCTGACATTTCATAGCTTCTGATAGCTTAATCTTTCTTGCTGATACACAGTGGCTGTCTGCCTAGGCTTTACAAAAGAAAGAAAACCTTTGTGTTGCTCCTGACATCCATCATCAATCCACAAAACGATGAGCAGGACTGATACCAACTACCCACATTTAACTAACAGCTATTAAAGTTGTCATCTCTGGTTTGGATCACTTGCTACAGAAGATGAAGATACTCTGACCGTATCTGATAGCTGTGTACAAACAAAGGGAATTTGGGACTTCAGAACAATAGATCCAATCCCAGGATCTGGCAGAAACTCCTGTTACAAAAGCAGCAGGCTTTTATATTCTATCCTCTCCAGTTATTCCTGTGCCTCAAAGCCAAACAGGCCCAAACTCCCATCCAACCCTTCAGGTTGCTCTGTTCCCCAGGTCTTGTTCATGCCCACCTCTGCCTAAATTCTCAACTCCTTTCCCACACTTACAGATGCTGCTATTTAATTAATCAACGAATAACCAATTACTTACCAGATCAACACAACAAACTGGTAAAAAAACAAAACCAAACAAAAACCCTAACTAGAATAAATAACAACAATTATAATGGATGCTGACCATGTAAAATCCTCTATTTTCCAACAGTACGGTAATAGTACAGGAAAGCTCACGATCTCTAGACAGTGAGTAGAAATAATGCTCCAAACTCAGTTGCTACCAATATTTGCACCAGTAATTTAAGAATAATACCTTAAAAGCAAGCTATTTCTAGCACTACTAGGAGTATTAGAAAAGTCAACCTAAGAAACAAGACTATTTTGGTACTGAAAAGTTTTCAATGTTCTGTCCCAAAGATTACAAACATAATGACTACAAGGAACTAAAAAATAATAGCTACTCCAAAACACCGAGTTTATATTATATGTTTTATCGTTTTCAAACTGATAAAAATATTAAATCTGCGTTTCAATACAAAGTCTCACTCACTGCCTTGACAGAATATCTCAAGTGAAGTAGCAAAACATCTAATACTGCACAGCAATAATTTCCATCTTGGGTATGTATATCAAAAAGCTGCTTCTAATTTGTTTCAGCTATCATTACCATTGAGTCTTTATGACAATGAAAATGGGCAATCTGTAGGAAAGCAATGCTGAAAGAGCACGAATGCCTTTAAGAAGAGTAGGCATTATTTCCTTCAAAGCAAGGCAGCTGAACAAGCTAAATACAAGAACAGAAAGCTAGAGTCCTTACTTCTTCACTTGAGGGAGCTGAACAGTAAGCTGGCTGAGGGAAGACAACTTTAATACGGACCCAGTGATCCACAGGGACTACTGCAACTGCTACCACAATTAACCTAATGTAATCCAGTTCCACATAGGGCTTTCACATAATGCTTCAAATACAAATTCGACTGTGTTGAAATCAACAAAATGACCTTACAGACACCAAAAGGCCTACGAATTTGAATAAGCAGCACTTACTAAAATCACAATATTCTAATTTGTTAACTCTAGCCCACCCCTCCCACTCCCCCCCGACGTCTATACATCTATACATACCTGGATATATATGAGAAAGCATTTCTCTTATGTGCTGATAAACATAACTTATGCTAACTGCTCACTTTGTACAGTAAAACAATCTATGTTTCAAAAGTTCCAAAGTTGTTCCATTTCATGCACTCACTTCAGTATTGGCCCACTCTGGTCACAAAGCATATTCCTTACTGAGGCTGTTGCCAGAACAAGTGAGAGGTACCCACAAAAAGCATCCCTTCCTAGCCACTTAGTCCTCTGTGTACTTTTAAGAACACCATATTTCAAGGAACCACATTTTGAGCACCCACTCAATAAAGTGAATACAGTTCATTCCATAACAATACATTTTCTTAATTAACAAGAAATTCAACATTATCACTTGTGTGCAGTGGCTGAAAACACAACTTTCTGATATGCTCCCAGAATACTTTGGAACAGAGGAGGAAGACATCTGTGTACTACCAAGTTTAGGAAATACTTCACAGGATCAAATCCAATCAAGTGAAGGGAAAGAATAGAGAGCAGTATTACTTCTCCTTATAAGAATCCTAATATAAAACACCCCTTCACAAGAATTCTCTCTTGTTTTCCTACAAATCTTCCCATTGTTTCTCAAGGTGAGAAATCTTTCCACCTACACTTCTTATTCATGATCTCCATTCAAGAAGATTGATCTCCCATTTGTAACCTTGATTATTGCCATTATCAACAAGACCTGGCTTATGCTGCAAAGACTCTCCTTTCACATCAGAATCCAGACCTACTTGTATCCCTTGTAAGCTAAGCAATTCAATATGCAATCAGCACTCCTTTCACCAATAGCAGAAAGCCATCTCATGCCAACTGTATCCTGGGCGGCATTAGAAGAAAGGTGGCAGCAAGGAGAGGGAAGTGATTGTCCCCTCTCTGCTCTGCCCTCGTGAGCCCGACATGCAGTACTGCATCCAGGCCTGGGGCCCCCAGCACAAGTGTGTGGGGCTGAGAGGAGACAGAGGAGGCCATGAAGATCATCAGAGGGCTGGAGCACTTTTCTTAGGAAAAAAGGCTGATGGAACTGTGCGTGTTTAAACTAGAGGGAAAAAATTCTCAAGGAAGACCTTAACAGTAGCCTTCCAGTAACTAAAATTTGTCCACAAGGAAGATGGGGAGGAACTCTACCAGGGCATCCAGTCTTAGAACAAGGGGGAATGGTTTTAAAATAAAGTAGATTTAGAGTAGATATTAGGAAAAAATCTTCACTATGAGGGTTGTGAGCCACAGGAACAGGCTGCCCAGAGAAGTTGTGCTTGCTGAATTCCTGGTGGCATTCAAGACCAGCTTGGACGGGACCCTGGGCAGCCTGAGCTGATGGACGGCAGCCCTGTGCATGGCAGGGGCTAGAACTGGGTGGGCTTTGAGGTCCCTTTCAACCCAAGCCATTCTGTGATTCTATGATTCCAAGACCCCACATTGCTGATAGTCGGCTACCAGCTGTTGCCTCCTTCTGCTTGCCATTATCCTATCTGGAAGCCGCACCTGTGGAATTCCTTCCTTCCTTCCATTCTTGCCTTAGTACTTAGGGACATGGTAAGTACTTAGGGACATGGTTTAGTGAGCAATACTGGTGGTAGGTGGACAGTGGGATGATCTTAGAGGTCTTTTCCAACCTTAATGATTCTATGACTCCACAGACCACCAGTGAATGCCAGATTCCCATGTGTTTCCTCAGTTTCACAAAAGCTACTGTTTTTATTTTGGAAGATTGGTTCTACTCCAGCCACATCTGTGTTTCTCTCCTGTGCATATGAAGGTACACGTACGCATTTACCCTAGGTAATAATTATCTGCTCCTGCATATTTCTAATAATTCTGTCTTGTGTTGGAATATTATACGGATTTATCCTCAGGAAGATACTCTGTCTCCTCTTGCACACTAGTTTTATCCCACATTTTAGCCGTAGTCAAATGGCTTCTCTCCACATTTGCATTCCTAGCACTTCCTGCCTGCTTTCAACAGCTCTGGTTTTTGATGCCATTCCACCAGTTCAGATCTAAAGGTTTTCAGAAAGACGTACGAACAGATTTCTGTTGCCTGTAGAGAACAGCCAAAACTGCCAAATGAGGCTCCATCAACCTGAGAACCCTGTCTTCCACCACCAACCTGAGAGGCCTGTTATCAACCAGAGTGAGTTGAATTGAGCTCTTTCCTGCTGGAGTCTTGTCATGGCCAGAACCTTTGACAAGTCTCTTGAGTAAAAGTGAATCCACTGTACTTTCCATTTGCATTACATTCTGACCAGGCTAAACAAAGCTACTTTTTGGTGCTATTTCCATTAATAAAGCCATCTGTATACATTTCATTTCCTTAAAATATAAAAACAATAACAATTACGAATGTATAAAGATAGAATTTTCCAATACACTCATTTCACAATAATCCCAGAGCTGGAACATCACAGTTTTATTTTGAAATCTTAAAACCACTTCTGTTTAAAAATTCACAAAAATAAGATTTCTTGATTACAATTAATTTTTGTTACTTCCTGTAACATTTGCTAGACAAACAGATTGTTTCTCTTCACAGAAGCTCCTAACATAAAGAGAATGCTGAGAGTTCCCCCAGAAGCTTGCATGTGTTCATAAAAAACACTATCAGAGCAGAGATGCTGGTTGCCCAAGGACGAATGCTGACAATTTTTTTTTCGTCTATCCTATTACATTCTAGCTATACTTGACAAGCAATTACTTGGTGCTTTATGTTCAATTATATTGTGAAATGTTTATAGTTTGTAATGGGTATCTTATCTGTTCAGACTATCTATAATTTGATGAATTCCTCTGGGAATAGTTTAAAGCAAGGCAATGTCCTTAATGATTATTATGGCTCAGAAATTGTATCGTAAAACCTGATTTCTCCACTACAGATGCTCAGTAGATCCCGTAGCTATGCTTATGCATGCAAGGCCTTCAGAATGAAATACCGACTTTTGACTTTCCTTATTCGGGTGCTCATATGCCAACAGTCAATAGTTATCTCACTTCTTCACTACATCTAGAGAGAAGGCTATGAAAGATTTTTTGTATGCCATGGAGCATATTTAAGCTTCATCAAGAATTTGATTTAGAATTATTGATTTTTAAAGACTGCTAAGAAAAAGATTAATAAAGAGAATAAAAATGTATTTTAGCTCTTATAAAGCCTGCATTAAGAAATTAAAAGCTCACAAGCAACCAGCTTAAGCAAAAAGAAAACAGTTCAAAAAGGTGTAATCAAGGAGTCTACATGAAACCTCAGTGTCTTTGTCCTTCTGAAAATAAGTACTGAGAATAGCCAGGCAATAAGAGTCATAAAGCAAAAGTCAACATCCAGCTCAGACAGACAGAGGATCCACTCCCCAACAGTACCCTTCTCACAGAAGCACTAATTCTGCCTGTCTCTGCAGTGGTTTTTTTTTGTTTTGTTTCATAGCTACAACAGTTTGAGGACAGAGGAAGGGCATGGTTTGTAGATTTCACAACTTTTATTGTATTAACTAGCAGGGTTGTAAAAATCAGGCAAGCTTTCAGAAATACAAGTCCTTTCAGCACCATGTATGCCCAAAAGCTTGTTTTACTTCTCCAATTACACTAGCTTGCCTTAACAAAAAGATAACATTTCTGCCTCTAAACCTTGTCCTGTCTTTTCTGTGCAGACAGGAAAGCAGGAGAGATCTGCAGTACCACTGCAGTTTACATCAGCGTGTGCCTTGTACCACGGAGGAGCCTGTAGCCAAAAGGCATTATTACGCCATCTCTCTACCTCAAGATTTCTTAAGCGTCCACAAGTTACAACTCTTTCAGAAGGCAATGGCTGATCCCTATGTTGTCAAGACTTCTTTTTTAATCATAAAAGAAATCACAGTAAAGATTCAAATGCCAGTTACCATTAAAACACATATCTTTATCTGTAGTTTTTCCTATTTTCTTACCAGTAACACTACAAACCAACAAACACTGCTGAAAAGGTTTATTTGTTTGTTGTTTTTATTCTTAATGGACCTCTGGAAAGAGTCTGCATTGCCAGAATTGTTCAGAACTTTTACACACAATCCCAAAAAGGGGGACAGAAAAAAGGAAAGATTTCTTTTTAACACAGGAAAGAGGACTTGTAACCTCCTTTTACTCTAAAACAAACCCAAGATAAGAGCTGTCCAGAGACGTCCATAAAACAATGCAGTATGAGAAGCAATTGTTCTTGAATACATATTTTTTTAAAGGACTGGGTTCTTTTGAAAAGCTGCAACTAAAAATAATTCACTGGACAGCCCAGCTGAGATATGTTTACATCCCTTCCCACTTCTAAATCCTGTGCTAAAGCAAACAGGGTATTTTTTGCAGTTACAGTCATGTACTTGGACAATCCAAAAAAATTAAACAAATGAGCAGTTTACTTTACAATTACAGTTAAAATTGCTATGCATACTCTCTAATGTATTCAGTAGGTTACTTAATTCACTGCATCAGAATTTGCATATTCTTGCACTACTTTTTAAACATTTCAGTCCAGAAACTAGCATACCAAATCTTACTAAAATACATCAAAGATGACATGTTAGTTAGCACAATGAAAAATAAACATATGCAAAACAATTTTGAAAACACTAATAATTTTAGAAACATCAAGTGCCATAGAAGCTATTAGCCTTTTAATACATTAGAAACCCATTAAAATAACACCTACATCAGCACCATCCAACCAATTTGATTTACAGGCATCTTTCACTGGAAGATAAGCATCCATTTTAATTGTCAGAATTCTGAGCATTATGATAATGAAAATCAAGACTATAAATATTATCCAAAATGTAAAAGGTATCTATCACAAAATGCAGTATATTCACACCCAGACATAGAACAAATGGAATATGCTTATTTTAATCCCTTGCTCTTCCCTAGAAACTACAAAAACATCAGTACGTTAATTAAAATATTGTAACAGCCACTTCCTAGTTTCCAACGCTAATAACCAACCTTGAAGCAACTGTAAAAACACAACCCTGGCTCAGGCTACCAAGCACTTTGGTTACAATTATTGTCTCATGCGATGAATCATGCAAGTCCATCACTGTAATGTGCCTGCCAGTAATTCAGTCCCAGGGATTCTTCATTCTTACTCGTTCTGATATGCTGTAGGCATTGCTTCTACAGACAAAAAAGGAGCTGTGTACCAAAAGGTTTCAGGGAACCTTTTCAGCAATCATAAAAACACTGCAAAAATACATGACTAGCATCCACCTTCATGACCTGCTTAAAAATAAGCTCATGTTCTTGCTCAAAGCACAGTGCTGCTTTACCTTTTCCAGATTTTCACTCTGAAACTGAAATACACCGTACTGCTCTGCCCGCAGCATATTGCTCATTATATCCCAAACTGAAAGCTTCTAGCTTCTGTATTTTCACCTCTCCTGCTCATTCATTAAAGCACTTTATGCTTTATAACTGAAGCACAGTGATATTAAAGCAGGAACGTAAGTTAGGAAAACAATAAACTTTTCTTGTCACACTAGCTTTATGTGGAGCCATTCCAACATTTTCTTTATTTAAAGAATTTTTCAACAGATCAACTTAGAAGGAAAATATTTTCTAAAGAAACAATCTTCTTGTCCATTTCACTATTTACCTTCCACCAATAACAAACCCGGCATTACAGTTTCATTCCCTCCCAAACAAGTAGGATTATCCTCTAAGAAACAGGACAACGCTTAGTAAGTCCAGTGAAGAGTGTTGTATAATGCATCATCCTGTAAGTACAAGCTTTCCTTCACACCAATGCTCAAAAAATCTGGGAGCAGCCAAAGACCTACCACAAAGCTAGCTGCCTGAAAAGCCATTTCTTTCTTCTTCAAGTATGATACATTTGACACCATCATATCAGCCTTGTAGCCCCATGCAGAGAAGTGAATTGGTAGCCTCTATTCTAGTCCTTTACACATTTGCTCCTAACCAGGAAGATTTCTAGAAACGCAACCTTATTCATTATTATTATTATTATTAATGACAGGCTTGGCCCAACATAATTTAAGAGCCCACATCCAAAAACTTTCACACAGAACATTCTCATTTGAGACTCTTGTGCCAATCACTGTTTGGGGAAAGGATGTACAAGCTCAATCCACAGAGCAATGATGCTGCGACCAGAAAAAGATTTTTATGACTGACTGTGTAAACACAGCTAAATTAACCAGAACCAGAGGGCAGCACACACATCAGCAACTTTCTCACTAAACTGGCACATATTTAGCCTAGCCCCATAGTTCCATGTTCTGCAACAAGACTTCATGTCCCCATTAGCAGCACTTTTTCTTGGTGTTTCCAAGATACGTATTAAGCAAAAGCAGAAAAATAGATGTTCACATAGCAATTAAAGAATGCGGAGAAATTAAGAGTTGGTCATTGTATCTCACGTTTCAAAAAACAAACCCCAATATGCAAATGAAAGACATACTGATAACTCAAGATGGCCCAAAGCAGATTGCTGGATGCAAACACCGCTCGTTCCCCTGGGAAAAGTTGCCTCTACATTTTCTTGACAAAACTTCATATAAATATGTACATGAATTTTTCTTTTATCTGTAACAATCTATGTAATATACAAAACACTCCTGTCTATACACACTTGTGTGCAGACCTACACGTCACTGTCACCTGCTGCAGAACAGCCTGGTCTGTGATTTCATAAAAACTGACAGGCTTTGCCTAAGCAACTCTTTCACCCTTCTGCCTTTCTATTAGTCTTCCAAGACAGACTTTAATATTGTGTAAAAGCAGCCAGCTATTACAGCTTTTAAAATTCTGACATACATTTGTTGAATTTGCTGGAAGCTGGGCAAATTCCAGATCCATTTTCAAAGAACATCCTCACCATATGCCTCATGCTTTTCAGTTTACCAAAAAAACTCCAAACACATCTGGATTAGTCCCGAGCCTCCTCCATGCTCTCCCACCACATTACAAGCAGAAACACTACAAAATAATTAATGCTATCATTTCCAAAGCCAGCATCACTCAATCTTTGAATCATAACACACAGTTCGCTTACCTCGCTGTTGTGGCCCCTCAAATTGAAGTTGATTCTCTGAGGGGTGTTCCGGTCCCTCCTGCAATGGCTGGAAGTAAAAGTGACGCCTACAACTCCTCTGCCATTGCCTGTTGCCAGCCAGCCTTCCTCATAGTACCGCCGCCTGCACACGGGTTTCTCCTTCTCGCTTTTGGGAACCCTCCCTTTCCAGGAGAGGCAGAGGATGTTGGAGTCGCTGCAAAGAACAGGCCCATGTTCCACTGCTGCATACATGCTTTTTAAATATTTTATTTTTTGACATAGGAAAGTAATGTGTCTAGCGCACAAAATTTAAACCAATTTTTTTGTTTTTTATTGATAAGACTGACCTGGGATAGATCATTGAAAGGGAGGAGGATGGGGTCAGTGTTTATAAATATCCACCAAATGCATAGTGAAAAATTCCTCTATAAAAGATGATGGCAGTTGGCTAAGAAAAAGTAACACTTAAAAAAAAATTCAGGTTCATTTTTTGTTTCTGAGTCTGTAGAGTGAGGGTGCACTTATCCTTTGGAGAGACAGCTACTTCGTAAGAGGCGCTCAAGAAATGGTTAAGTCATCTTTTTGCTCAACTTGATATAATCTTTATACAGCCTGAGATTCCAGTTTAGCGTAATGCAATTCCAGAGACAAAGAGTTGCAAATGTGTAGGTTTCAAGTAACTTAAGGCTTTTAAGATTTCCTCCAGTCAGATTTTCTTCAGAAGTTCAGTTGCAGAAATTTAAACACACGCACATACATATGTATATATATGACATTCATCTTTTCCAAGCTGCCCTCTGGCATATCTTTTCCATCTGACGTATTTCTGCTGCTAAAGCTGAAAGAGATTGCATAAAGGGAAAAAAAGGCACACAAACCTTGCGAAACAACAGACCCAAACTTGTGCAGGCACTGGTGTGCCAGGCCAGATGGGAAATCCCTCTTGGTACTGAACCGCTCGTTGGATTCAAACGTTTTTGCAATCCAAAGCCAATCCAATTTTCATTGCAGCACTTTTTTTCCACCAGAGACCCAACAGAGCCTGAACCGTTTATCACGCTATCTTGCCTGCTTTCCCACTTTTTGCTGCCACACACGAATGACAAAGAAACCCCCTCTTCATTTATAGTGGAATCAAAAATGCTCCAAAGCTTTTAGCTTTTAAAGCAGATAAGTTTGCCTCAGGTGAACCATGAAGTTCTCTCTCTTCCAAAACAGGCTTAAATGTCAAGCTGTTTTTCCTTTACTTTTCCCTTTTTTCTGCTACAAGGAATCACAGACTTTTCATCCTACCAAAAACAAATGCCAGAATTAAAGCACATCAAGTAAGCAATCTTTCAAAATCTTCTAAAATTCAAGGAAGGAAGAAACATATTCATCTAAAAAAGAAAGAGAAGCAGCATTAAAAATCTGACTTCCTGGTTTCACTATTTCTCTAGGTATTTTCCTTGCTTGTTTTATCTGATCTTTCCTTCTTGATGCTTGTCTACAGCACAGATTCATAGTTCCAGACACAACATTTGCAGCTGTACAAGAAGGAAACATATGAAGTATTCCAATCGTTTTATTTGAGTAACATTTATGAGCTCAATTAATTAGTAGGTTTATCACACTAAGTGAAAAGAGGAAGAGGGACAGGGAGAAAGAATATGCAAGACGATGACCTGGTTAACTCAAGAAGGATGACGAGGATTCTTCAGTTCAATGCCCAGACTTGTCCCATAATTCCTCAACTTACTTACTTTCAGTCATCATCGCTCAACACATAGTCACGATTTATTAGTCCATTCAGAAACTACTGAGCCCACAGCATACCGTGCCAAAGACGATACATTATGCCCCTGCAATAACAAAATCACTTTCCTCCGCCCTCAGTATTCTTATGTTTCCCTCACAATTATTGATTTAGATTGTGGAGGTATTTCTTAGGCTTTTTCTGTGTGGAGGGTGTTTTTTCTTCCTCTTCTTGCAAAGTTTTTTCACTTGTGAAGACCATGTAGTAAGTTGAATATTACTGGCAGGTGTTTTTCCACGGGTTACCAATTCCTGTGCTGTAAAGGTGCTCCATCTGGTACTTAAATTAATTTTCATCAATTGCAAAGCTCTCATGAATATGTGAAAGTCAGTCTATGCGATGACAAAAACATGTGCGCTTTCATGTGCGTGCAGTACATACACCAGCTCGGTGAACCTGGTACTCAGAGCTGCAACTGCCTTCTCAGCTTAGCTGTGGTAATCTTGTAAGGCGCCCGTCACTCAAAGCTTGAAATCTCCGCGTTCTTCCAACTCTGCAAGACAAAATGCACACAACACATACAAAAAAAAAAAAAAAAAAAGTGAAAAAATAGGAAAGTAAGCCACAAGACAATTTAGAGATATAGGAACTACTGTGATAATAATCAAAACACGGCATTTAAGCATTTTATATAGAACTTTTACATGAAATATCTGTATTGTACATAGATACATGCGTTATTCAGACACAGAGTACAGTATTTTCTTCTTCACAGTTGATAGGCATAACTGATGAAATGCTTCCAGGAAAGACACAAAAGGAAAAAAAAAGAAACTTTTTTTTTTTTTTTTACCAGAATTGCTGGGACAAACTCCTAACAAAGACACCACAATTCTGTGGAGTGAGGCCTAGAAGGGGAGGTGTCAGTGACAGAACAGACACAGAGTTAGATCTCAAGGGACTAACACAGAACCACAGACTGATTGAGGTTGGCAAGGACACCTCTGGGTCCATCCAGCCCAACCCCATCTCAAGCAGGGACACCCAAATACATCTGAAGTACATGCATATGCAGAGTTATTGCTTCTGTACAGTTCTTGCTAAAGAGATCTCATTTAAACTAAGAATTGCATCGGCTGCATTCATTAGCACTGTAAAAGTGGGCTTGCCTACACTACATGTAACACTGTACTAACCTCACTTTCTGAGTAACTGCTTTTTTCTGTCATAGACGTACCTATAACAATTTAAAATATCGGCATATATAGACATAGATAGCATGGCAAGGCCAAAAGGTAGTTTACAAAGAAGTCATGAAAACTGTCCCTCAGTTTGGCAAGTCACTACAGGAACTTTTAAGCATTACAACTAAACAAGATATAAAAATAATGGCTACTACCATTTTCTTTCATCATAGCATGGCTTTGTACAACCTTTGCATGCAATTTCTGTCCTCATTCAATGCATAGAAAATCAACAAGTTTGAGAAAAGGACCCTTCTGCATCTTGGACAGTAGCCCACTCTCATCTGAGACTGATTCATGATCAGTTTAAGGATTAGAGAAACAAAAGGCTTCTCTTCTTAAAAATATTCTAACTGCATTAGGAAAGCTGGACAGGCAGAGATGAAAATATCTAACTACAAAAGGAACAGTCAGTCATTATTCAAATCTCTCTCTCTCAATAATGTCCTGACTACAAGACTGCATTTATATTTAAATCAGTGAATGTCAACACCTCCTTTATGCTGCACTCGAATTCAGTAGACAAGATTAAAAAATACCTGTAAGACTGTAATTCAAAAAGATAGGCTGAATTAAGATTATATACATATTAAGATTTAATTCTTTCCTCTCTCCTCTCCTTCATTTCCATCTGCTGAATATTTCCTAAGAAATAACCTAATTAGAAGATTCAGAGGCAAGTCTTCCCCCAGGAAAATCAGTATCTGATTCAGACATACACACCATTTTTCTTTCGCCCTTAGAGCAGTCCCATAATCCTGCTCTTCTCTACAAGTTTAAAGCAAGCTTTTTGCCTTCCTTTTCCCCTCCAAGAAACACAAATGAATGGTAACTATCTCTGTTGCAAGGCATGTGGAAGAGCTGAGGATAAAAAGCCTTATGTAAGAGTTAGCTGCTATTTCAGTATAATCTTACCACTAGTCCGAATGCAGGTTGGGCTCTGCATACAATGAGAATTTAGCCTTTCAGATCAAACTTTCAAACTAAAGTTCTAACTGTAGGTTTTTAATAATCAAGCTTTATGCACCTATTTTTTCAGAGTGTGGAAGGTGCTCATCATGGAAGTTCACTGGATCATGAAGTAGTTGTTTTTAGTTATTTCTAGCACTAGCTGGACACCAGATATCAACAAACTGCAGTAATGTAGTTTTACTCTCACTTAAAGAGCAGATTAAAATTTCTTTGTTCTGGAAAATGCTACTTGAACCCATGCTCTAATACTATTCAAAGCCCAGTGATATAAAATTAGGTAGTTACCTAATGATACAAAAAATATTAGACCTGCAACACAGGAAAAAGGATCTACAATTATTTTATTTTGTTTTGCTGTGGGGTATAGCTCTTCTTGAATGCAAAACCAGCAACAAGTTACGTTCTGACATTACAGGAATGAATTCAAGTATTAATTTAAGGCAGGAAAAAAAAAGGTTATTAGCAGTGGCTCTCCTACTTGTGTCAATATTTAACCCAATTTAACTCCTAAGTGTTTCCATTAACTTATATAACAGTATAAGTGTTAAGCTAGTTAGACAACCAGAAAAATATTTGCTTGTTCTCATGCATCTTTCATTGAGGTGTCTCTCTTTTGTTGACAGAAAGAAGTCACGCACAGCCAAGTGTACCAATACTGCAGCAAGCTCTTCAGCATTTTATGTTTATTCAAAACCCCACTCTTCACAGCTTAGAGTAGGGTGTCTGAAGGTGAGACTACAAGGAGACCGGGAGGGAAAGGAAAGCAGAGAANAAGCTCTTCAGCATTTTATGTTTATTCAAAACCCCACTCTTCACAGCTTAGAGTAGGGTGCTGAAGGTGAGACTACAAGGAGACCGGGAGGGAAAGGAAAGCAGAGAAGGAAAAAGGAAAATGCAGACAAGTACACAGTATTCTAAATTATTAATAATCTTCCAAAAAAAAAAAAAAAAAAAAAAAAGACTCACAATAGCCTGCATTTTCAAGATCCTGACCATGCAAAAATCTTATGGAAAGAACTGTAAGCTACAGTCTTTGAAAAGTCAAGCTACCATATTTCAGGCTTTTTTAGCCTAAGCAATTTTCTTCCTGTAAAACTTGCATGAGGTGAAAAAGAAACAGCAGTTTTCCCTCCCTCCGCCATATAAGAAGGGAAAAATATACACCTCTATCAACAAAGACTGCAAGATACTTGGGGTAAGGGAAGGAGACCTGTGCTTAAGGATCAAACCGCAACTGGGTCTGCACAAGCTGATAGCAGATGATCCTGCCAGCTATCAAACAGTGGTTATGGGATTAACCTTGAAGGTTACTGCTAAACAAAATACTACACAAATGGCGCTTCTCATCATACAGATATTCTATTACAAACTCTACACTACAGAGCTAGAAGCTAGCCAGGCAGAACACCTTTCTGTTTATGTAGTCCAGTTTACAAAGCAACATAAATTAAGTAATCTTATTCAAGTGGAACAAAAATTCTTTATCAAAATTAACTACTCAGTTCCTAAAGGACTGAAGTAAGATAACTGGTTTGCGGGGAAAAAAAGCCAATTCTGTAGGGAAAAAAATATAATTCTGACCTGAGCAAGTACTGGTTTTTCTTTTCTTTCACTCATCTCCTCTAATTATCCTTGTTTCATTCACCTTCCATTGTGCTGCAAGTCACTGAGGTTCTCATCCTTCTTTAATATTACAGAAAAATATGCAGTTTGGAGGACATCATTCTAAATGAATACCAGTAAGGCTGTAAAGCTGTTCTTCATGCCAAGAAAGACAAAAAAGTTAGAACAAGCTTAATTTGTGTTCTCTTTGTTCTTAAATGGCTCTCTCTCCTTAAATTTCATCCTTACGCAATGCTAGAAGTTCCTCCCCTGCTCCATGGCAGCTGTATGGTCTGGGCAGGACAGTCAGTCATGCTAATTTGAGACGTAAAGACATCAGTAACCCCAGCAGAGCTGCACAGAAACAGGGAAGTGGAAAAGGTGAAATGCCAGCCACTGCAATCATAACTGCCAGTGCATTAATAGAGATGCTGTAATGTCAGTCATATATGGCCATACATTCATAAGAAAATGAGACTGAAAATACATCTGTTGGCATATGGAATGAAATGAAGCTTACGTTAGCAGCTGTTCAGCAGATATCCATCGTGAATATTGACAGATCTTATTTCAACACAATATTCCACTAAAGAAACACCATTAAAATGCCTTCAGGAAGGCAGTTTTCAAGAATAACACCAGTGGTCCTTAAGTAAACTGTCAGAAGCTATTAATTGGGTGTTGTCAAATTTACATGTTTTGGAAAAGGAAGGGGCCTGGAAATATGAAAGACAGTAAATTGTTGAAGTCCAGCCTGAGGAAGAAGTGAGGTAAACAAACTGTTACATTGTTCATGGGAAAAAGAAACTGGAAGAAGCCTAGCACCCTTCCCACCAGGCAGATCAGCAAGCTGATCTAGCCAGAAACATATCCTCCAAAATCAGCAGCTAATTTCCACCTGGACCAGCTGCCTTACATCAACTGACCACACACATGCACAGCAGGGCTCTTTCTTTTTTGCTTGAAGCTGAATCAATCCTGGTGCAGGCCCAGCACAGTCCCAGCAGTGCCGGTAAAACTGCGAAGGTGGTGGAGCTGTACAGCATGAGTGAGAAACAGGGGAGGAGAACTTGCAAACAGAATTGCCATTTGAATGTTTTCTAGGGTAAAATTTGGGCTTAACATTTCTGAACTCAATGTACTGCCCACAGAAGGGAAGAAAGAAAAACTTATCTCTAGGAGTGAATTTAAGATGGCCACCACAATGTTCTGGAGCAAAGGCTGGGACACATGCCATGCTTTCAGATAACAAGGAGTGGGCTTAAACACCTCAGAGGGATGTTGAAAGAGCTGTTTCAGAGAAGAAAAAATGTACAACATTTGTTTTAAAACTGGAAAATTACAACACTGAACCACATGTTCAAAATCCTTAGAGCTGAAAAGAAACATAGCATGAACAAGTAAGTCCTTTCACTTACAGGTATGAATCTCCTCTCTCAAAAAGGGGTCAAAATCCTCACGGCACAGAGAACGTTTGTACGATCCATATTTCAGGGGACACTCACTTAAAAAGTGGAATCAACTGAGTCTTGTTAATGACATCTAAAAATGTTCAGCAGAGCCCCAGCTCTTACCATCTCTTTTCCACTGAACTGAATGCACTGACCTTGCCTGTAATTACAGCACAATTCCTTTCCCTGAGGAACACTCTGCAGCCTGCAAACATCCCTCGAGCCTGCAGTAGCTCTGTATAGTTCCTAATTATCTCCAAAATCCGTCCACAGGCTCTCTTAATACTTTCTTCTAATACTTCTTATGAACATACACTGAAGTTTGCTATACTCCCACTAAATCCCACACTCCACACTCTCACATAAGACACACAGCTACATCTCTCTCCCATACCTGTTCCCTTTTGTTTCAAGCACAACGTTTTTCTCCTCGAGGTCTGGAAGTCTGTGCAAAGCTGTCTGTGTTAAAAGAATATTGTGTCATGAAGACAGACTGAAAGAGTGATTGCCTTATTGCAACCTTGAGAAGCGAGTTGCTATAGAGGCCTTTCTAAAAGTTGAGAGCTTTAAATGAATGCTCTCAACAAAGCAAAGATTTGTGTATGAAAGTGAGTCATCATACTAGCAAGACTTGGAGGGCATCAGATCAGCTGTGCATATGTACCTAGGGAGGTGAATGATGGTTTTGAGAGGATTTGTCTATATTAACATGCCAAGTGTTGACTAGCCCTCTACAAACAGAGGCAAGGAGGCCAGTAAGAAGCAAGCATTCCCTATACACAGTAATACCATGCTGGGTATCTGCCAAAGAGGCAGAAGGGGAATGGTTTTAAACTAAAAGAGCGGACATTCAGATTAGATATTAGAAGGAAATTTTTTCATTCAGAGGGTGGTGAGACACTGGCTGCCCAAGAGGAGCTGTGGGTGCCCCACAGCTGTGGAGGCACTCAAGGTCACGTTGGATGAGGCCCTCGTAGGCAACCTGATCTGGTGAGTGGCAGCCCTGCCCATAGCAGGGGGCTGGGGTTTGGTGGGCTTTAAGGTTCCTTACAGCCTGAGCCAGTCTGCGACTCTGTAATACTCACCTCTGTGAACTGGCACAGCAGCCTTGTGTTCAAATATTTTCATTTTAAAAAGGTCTTTGCAATTATGATTCACTCTTCACCCTGGCTAACTCCTCCTGTTACACATATAAAACATTTAGATTCATAAAACAAAAATTTCAAGCCGGGATAAGACATCACAGTACACTGCAGTACGAACAACTCTATCATTCAAATTGGTACAAAAATGTGTTAGATAATCACAGATGACTGAAGATTCAGAGTGTAACGAGTCATTTTTAAAAGGAATTCTGAATATTTCACTTAAATGTAAAAAAGAGACTCTAAACTTTGTTTATAAAATTTTTACATTTAACTCAAAATTTAATTGAGATGTTGATTCTTGCCATTCAGCTTTGTCAATCTGCAAAGAGCAAGCCTTTGACAGGTACCATTTTAAATATAAAATTTATTCATTTAAAATTGTATTGATATATCCATTTCTTAACATCCCAAGACATTCATATTTCATGTAATTTGTGTAACTACAGTCACCAGATCACGCTTGTTTCTGTTGTTTCTGTTCACAGTTTCAAAGCTATGGAAAACGTCCTTCCTTTCAACAAACACTCAGGTTTCACCAAAAAAGAAAACAAACATTATAGATTGACATTTTTTAAGTAGAAGCAATATTTCTCAGTGTTTTATAGCTAGTGCTGATATTAATTTTCATTTGTTTTCCCACAGAAGTTACGTAAGTGCCAACTTCTTGAATCCAATTATTTCTCTTATTCAATCCAAAACTCTCAACACCTTTCAGTATTTTTATCTAATCTATGCTTATGAGATTTTCTGTTAACGCTCAGTTTCAGAATCCATGAAGCACGAAAATCCAAAGGGAAGACTCATCACAGCAGCTAGTCTATAGCTTCCAGATACAGAAGATGAATACACCTGAAGAGCTAATGTACTCACATATGCACAAAAATAAAGCGATCCACATTACACAGGAGAAAAAACACTGACATTCTTCAATTAGATTTTTTTCTTTCCCATTTCCAAGTTTAATCTGCTGCCTTTACCAAGGAGCACAAGTATCTTCAGATCAACATAGTGAACTTTTCAAAACTGCCAGGGAAAAGACTGACTTGACTGAAGAACTTCAGCTTCATACATTTTTTCTACTTCATTATGAAAACTGGAATTCGGGGAAGTAATATGATGGCATTTAGTAAATGAAGTACAACTTAGGTTTTTTTCTGATGAGTACAGGTCACACTCATGCACAAAGGTTGGCCTTTTTCATTACTTTTTTTTTTCTCTTTTTGAACATGACGGTAAATTCCTTACGATTCCATCATGGTTGCAAATTCTAGTCAAAAGCAACAATAAGATAAAAGGAACATGAGGTCAATTCATAAATAATATAATTCTGACCTGAAATTTTAAAGCCATCTTAAAATCAGTGGCTTTTTTTTTCCTTCCACACCTAGAATTACTATATACTTAGACAAACTAATTTTAGTACAACAGCTTTTCCATTTAGTAAGTACTCCACAAAGTAGCTCCACATCTGTATAAAACATAGAACTTACTATACTCTTTTTCTTCTGTATGTCTATAATAAAATGGTGAAAAGCAGAACAACCCAAGGAAAAGAAACTACTTTTCTTTTCCACACAAACTACTACCTTGACTGCTCCCTCTGTAAAATGCCACATCTATACTGTGGGTTTCTCTTCTGTACATCAGTAAGTCTACTTGCAAGCTCCCAAGGAAAATGCTGCTGCTTTCTATGGTAAGCAGCTTGGCAAGGTAACATCTTAATCTCACAGTGTCAGTGGTCCCCTTGAGCTCACAAAGTTTATTAAAACAAATTACATGAAAACATTTTCAGGAGTTCAATTCTATAGCTTAAGAGGATTTGTGTATCCCAGTTTCTTCTGAGATTCAGGGGACATAAGATGGTATACCATTTCAGTATCTAATGCTGTTATGAAACCCTAATAATTTCTCCATCAACTACTATTTACAGACCATAGAATAACAGGAGGTTACTTGGAGAAAACTACATGCTTTCTTGTTAACAATACTAACTAGACTGAACTGATATCAACACTTCAGCATCTGAACCAAACAGCCGTGAGCTGCGGTAGACTAATGCACAAAACAAAAATGATTTCAACAAAAAATATAAAATATTCAGTATTTCATAAAGCTGATACAAAGCTTCTGAAATTACGTAACTCAAGAATGACATTTTAAGAAAATTCTACCCCAACAACAAAAATGACATTATCTTTCACTTATTGTTCTACCAAATGACAGCAGGAAACAAAGCTGATGAACAGAAATTACCATGTCGGAATACAAAAATTCCCTTCCTAACAATTAAAAGAATGAAAAACCTAAATTAAATATGGGATAAAACTAGTTAACTCAGTGATTCTAAAACCTCAAACGCTACAGTGGATTGTTAACCTATCAACCCTGCAATATGAACAGCAAAATAAAGCCAGACACCACAAGATCACAGACCGACATCCCAGTGCAGTGCAGGGATCCAATTACCAGCAGCATCTCCTGCCAGGCAGCCAGGCTCCCTTGGGAACAGGCAGCACATACACTGGGATGTTCTACACTAAAGCAGTGTTTGCTTCTCACACAGAGCCATGCAGATGTCACAGGATTATTGCCACTCAGTGCTCCCACATTTACATTTATCAAAACTTTAAAGCAGAGCACAGCACAGCACTTACAGCTTTGTGACATTCCCTCATGCAACGTATCCTGCAACTACAAGATGTTGCTCTCCTTGAAATGGTCAAAAGCCCAGCTCTGGGCTGACAGCAAATGCCCTTTATTACTGCTCCTCAAAACTGTGCCCAAATTGGCCAGAGCTCTAACAAACTAGAAAGCGAACTCCAGCTCTATTTTCTGTGAGCCCACTTGCCATTGCAAATAAAATCTGGATCTGCACAGGTCAGCTCTGTTCAACAATTATAACTGTTTGATTTGCTCTAAAGCACAGCTAGAAATAACTGAAGCTTTATCAATTTTCAAAGGAAGCTTCTATAACTACATTGGTATGCCCTATGGGAACACGACTCTGTTTCTCATAGCAACCTTCAATGATTTAAGCAGCGAGCCCTGCTCTTCCCACAGCATCATTAATACTCAGAGAGCTTCATCATTCTTTGCCAACAGAAGAAAAGCATTCTTAGTAAAACACCGCTCTGCCTCGATGTCAAGGAACTAGGACATTTTGCTCTGAGAGCAAGTAAGGCCTTGCCATTACCTTTAATTATGATTTTTCATAGCACTCAACAACAAAGTGACAGTATCTTTGGCTTTTCTTTTTTTAATTCTTAGTTTATTCTACTGCTGCACTTTAATTATGCTCAATAGATTCCATTTTTTACACTTTCATTATTTTTAAGAGCTCTCTCCTAAATACACATCAAATTCCATAACATTTTCAAGAAGCATTTTATTTAAATTTGGCAGTGACATCTACTAATGTTCCATATCTATGTGGATCCACCTGTTTACACATACTGAAGCTCTCCATCCTTAAGCGACCATACAGTTGGCACGTGACACTGTTATCAACAGCAATTTAATGCCTTTATAATACCTTATCTCTTAAGAGATAAAGTTTCATGGCAAAAGTAGGACAGTTAGTATACAACAAGGCAGGATTGCTTCTATAAGCCCTTTCTCACTACTTGCAGAGTGGTATCTTGAAGGCAGGTATGCATTATAAAATTTTTTAGCAGCTTTCTATGAGAGTTGAGTATGACTCTTATTTTACCAGATGAGGAAACTAAAAACACAGGCCTACGAGGAAAGTAAAATGTTCAAAGCAGCCAATACAACAGAAAGACTTCTTAATCTCCAACACTCCCATGACCTATTCCTGTTTCCTAGATCCGGTCAACCTTGGTCCCTCTGTTCACTGCCTGGTGCCTGACTTCTCCTCGGGCAGACTCTGCTACTTAAACCAACAGAAAATAAATACTGAAACAAACAACAAAAAAAGTGAGGAGTATTCTCTGAGCTGAAACAACCCCCTGAAAGGTCAAACAAGCGTCAGAGCTGAGGCAAAGGAGCAGGCAGGACCCACAAGACTTACATGCAGTCTAAGAAACAGTAAGACGTTAGATTTGTTCAGTGGGGCCATAGACCTTCCCCACGGAACACAGATGGAGAATCTTCTCCAATACTGAAGGGGAAGACAGCATCAGAATAAGAAACAGGAAGATACCATTACAGACATCCAGTCTGTAAACTATGATCCTATCATTAATTTATCTGGTATTTTCCTGTTTGCGTCCATCTTGCTTCAAAACCTATCTGCCTGTTATGGATTCACAGGAAATGCCATAACCAACATTCTGCTTTTTGTTCTTATTTAAAAATAACCATTAACATTTGGTGAAACACATCATGTGTCAAAATACTTCTGCGGCTCACTGCAGGAAGACAGGCACATGGGCCATGTTAATTCAAAATGATCTACAATAACCAAGTGTGGTTATTATCTCCATCATCAAGCAAGGAAATTTGATTTAGATATATAATTTTGATTCTGCATTTCTACTCCTTGTGTGATAGAGCCAACTACTAGATAGTAACCTTAAACTGATGTTGATTTACAAGTAAATATAGCAACCCCACATTTGATACTTCTTTTTTACAAACTGGAATGCCACAATTCATTCATAATGCATTCACATTTAAGTAATCACATAACTTAAACATACATTTATCCAGATTATTTTCATACTTGATGTTAAAGAACAGTAAGCAGCCTACTTCCTATTTTCTGAACTGCTGTATAGGTACCACTGACACACACAGCACCCATCCCCGGCATGGAAGCTTCAGCATTACAAGAGCCAGCCTAGAACAAGAAGGTACCATTGCCACCAGTCAAATCCAATGTCACTGTGGTTGCCAGGGATGGGAGGAAAAAAAAAGTTGCAATACTGTAAAATATTACATTTGAGGATTATCTTGCAAACTCACAAGTTTGTCAAGCTGGTTTCAAAGGAAACTGTATCCAAATCCAAATTATACAAGATTTAGACAATATTTAGCCAACGTTAATTATAAAACTACAATAGACATTTTGGATACAAATGCTTCTATTATGTTCGGCATTAAAAACTACATTTGTTTTTGTTTTCTCCTGTTAACAAAAGAAGTATTATCTTTAGCTCATGAACTGAGCTGACGGTTTCTGGACATCACATCCTTAAGAGAACTTGTTGATCTCAACAGCACATTTCATTTCCTACACTTTGCAAGAGGAAAACAAGCTTTTTCATAGTTTCTTACTTTGAAGGGGGAAAAAAATGACAAACTAAACTACAACAGAATTTTGTCTGTGCCTACTGAAGAAAATCTGTGGCAAAGTGAGCTGCTCCTTCAAGCAAACTGAATTCAAATATTTACCAATCAACTTCTCTCATTCTGGTCACCTGAGATACTTAAAATTTCAACCAAAAGTATTTAAGAGATAGTCATCATACTTATTAGCAAAGTTATTTTAATTCAATTTGATGAGTTGTGCTGAAGGCTATATTTACTACAATGCTCAGGCTAAAAGTAGCACTTAAAAATAGTACACCTTATATCCCTTCCTAGCTACCCTGTAAATACCCTCTAACACATCCCAATTAAAAAATAAAAATAAAGGGAAAAGTTTTGCCTGTGAAAGCCACCTCCTCCATTTAGGACTTGTGTTTTCGTTGTCAGCGCAAAACAAAAAGGTCCTGAACCTCAGTTTAAAAGCAGGGAAAGAAGATAAGGCTGAGCTAAAAAGTCAAACTATCAAGAGAACTGCATGAGATATAAGCACACATTCTCTCCTCTTAAGTCAGCAGTGGAGTGGTTACAGTCTCCATCACTTACAGCAGGAGAAATATCAGGCTGTCACAGCCAGACTTCAACATGATTTCTCTGCTAAAGTCTTTTGAACACACTAGTTTTATTTTGTGTTTTTGCGTTTTTGTTTGGGTTTTGTTTTTTCTAAAAAAAGGAAAGAATAGATTCTTCATACCTCAAATCTCAACATACACAAGATTTCAGATGGATGAATGCGGCATCAACATGACATATCAGATTCATAATACACAGACCATGTAGAAATAAGAATTTCTGCTTCCTCCTCAGCCCCAAATTAAAGCAATCTACTTACTTAGTCGAAAGAAGAAAAAAATAACTATTATTTGTCGAGCTCTGCAGTGTCACATGGCAGCAGTAAGGTCAGCCTTTAGAAGTTGGCTCCAACCTGAGCAGTGACTAATCTGCTCCCTTCCCGCTGAGGACACCAGGTCACGACAAACATTGCTCCTGTAGGGCAGCTAACGATGAGCCAGAGGGAACCTTCTGACAGGAAAGCAAAGGCACAAGGAGCAAGTTTCCTTCTGGGGGCAATGAATTAAGTTCATACAGGGAATGAGCCTGTTGTAAGTTCACAGGGTGAAGAGGATAACACTTGAGATTTATGCCATTTCATTTTGAAGCTGATGCTAAAGCTCTGAATCAGACTTCAGGCATGGTATCACTTTCCTAGGCTGAGTACACATGCCAAGAGCACATACTACAGTGTCATCTGCCACTGAATATAAGGGATGATGCATTAGCTTAATGGGGATGCAGGGTGGGGGAGAATCCGTGCCCTTCATCCTAGCAACAGCATTTGTAAGACACCTGCACGCTCGAAGAAGTAAAAACAAAATTGAAGCGATTGAAGCAACTTATTAGCCTGCCAATGAAACTATAAATCATCTGACATCAGAAATGACACGTTCATAAAATCCACTGAGCAAGATAATCTTGTCTCAATAAATGAGGCATTCTTCATACAGTGAGGTGGGAACGTGTATTAGGAAAACAGTGTACAATCAACAATTAAGCAAAACACAGAAAATACTGATGAAAAAAATTAAGATGGCAGCAACTCCTTTTGTATTATTCCAGTAAAGACCCAACTGATAGAAGTAAACGTTTGCTTTCAAAAATGAACACAAACTGCAAACACCTGAGAGAAGAGAGATTGTTATCCTCATGCTAGATTCTTTCCAGACATTTTTGGCTATTACTGTAATTATGTACCAGAGCTGGGGCCAGGGAAACAGGACAGAACAGAAATACCTCGTTTCAAACAGCATGTCGCTCCTAGTGCAAAAACTGCATATAACAAATATCTTTATTTCATTGCATATAACCCATATATTTCCAGCAGTGGAAAGTAGGAAGCGACCTTTACAGCTGATCAAGGTATAGGTTCAGCAAAACATTCCTCCACATACCCAAGTTATGAACACGCTTGGATGCTGTGCTGATTTTGCTCACAACCACAGAGCCAGGGCATTTAATGGAAGGATGACTGTGTACTACATGGCACAAAATGAATTTCCATGATACTAAGAATCTAATAAACCACTGATAATAAACATTTATTTTCTAGCTGAGAAAGAAATCTGTTGTATTGCAGCATTTTCAGGCTTTCCACTGATATCGTGTTAGGGAAGAGGCAGTTGTCCCAGGGCAGATTTAGACTTATCACCATCATGACAGAACGTCTTGTTTATAATTAAACTCATCAGTAAGGATTTCAGAACTCAGAGGACAAAAATCAAACAGAATAAACAAATTACTCTAAGAAAATCTAAGCTTTTGCCCATTTTGTTTGTAAATATCAGAAAAATTATGCAAAAGATATTCCAGGCAAATAGGTGCTAGGGCAAATAGCTCTCAAATTTTGAAGTATCATAATGTTTCTTAAGCCTTTGATTCTCCAAGCAATACAGAACACGGGATATCTCTTTATTAAGTCTGCAAAACTTAATATTATTAAGAAGGGACACTGAGGCTTTCAGAGCAGCAGCTATATATAGATCTTGTCTGAACATGTTTTTGTCTGAGCAGTGTTTTGACTAAGTCAACACTAGAGTTCTGGGCCTGAAATTTTCCAAAACACAGAACAAAAGGTCTTTGGCTGTCAGTTCACAACAAGCGTGCTGCAAAATACACTAGATATCCTAACGCTGCCAAATAAACTGTGCACTTCTGAGAGTTCTATTTTGTATGGAAACCAGTTTCTCCCATAACTTTTATCACTCCTCCTTGTTACCACTTAGGTGTACTTTAAAAGAGACAGCTTTGAAAAATTCTGCTAGAAAAGCTTGAAAGAGATGGCCAGAGTGCTACGGTACAGGCCACCTAAGAAACATCACAGCACAGGTAGTGAAAACCTTCAGCAGTATCACTCAGAGGAACAATGCACAGTATCAATAGATAGCCACAGGAGCTTATCCTGAAAGAAAGTCTCAGAAGTACTGAGGGACAAAAGAAGAGACGGGACAGTGGTGTATCATCTTTTGACAAATGTAAACCCCTAAGAGAGCCCTGAATTTACTCAGGTACTCAAAGCTGGCAAGTAAGCCTCTGGAGAGAGAATAAGCCTCTCCAAAAATAGAAAGGATCAAGAGAGGTAAACAAGATACCTTGCAAAGAAAGCAGGCAAGCAGCTCTAGGCAAGACACCTGGAAAGCCTCGCACCACAACTTGAGAAACCTAGCAAGGAAAATTAGCATGAAAGAATGCGATTTTGTTTTTCCCACTTCTGAATAAACATCTGCATCAAAACACTGATAAATCTCAAAACGACAAGCAAGGACCTTTTTGCCTTTTCTTACTGCTCTCTTTGACATAGGGAATTTTATCTTTGCCTTGTTGCCTTGAACTACAACCTTGTTTGCCGAGTCTTTACTTGAACCTGAAATGCAAGAAGAGAACAGACCTACGAACAGTTGACTACATGAGGATCACATCCGTATCATGATTTTAAGTCTAATCCCATAATTACTGTCTCTGGGGGGGGGGAATAAAAAGCAACATAAATACCAACACTGCTTCAATCAATACCCAACTCCTTCACATAAAACACAGGCAGCTCCATGCAGAAGTTGAGACTACATAACCTTAGTGCTTAATTCTGGTCTTAACCAAACTATGAAATGGATAAAATGTATTTTTCATATCACATACTATCCTGTTCAAATATAAATCTGAGGCATAATAGCTGAGTAAATATTAAAGAAAGTTATTACAGGAATTAAGAGTCTGTTCTCCAAAAAATAAATCCAAACATCGGACGAGATTTTTCAAGCAAGAGCAACCCCGGTTTATTCATTCTGTTTCAGTAAACACAGACATAAAGGATTGTGTAAAATGAAAACACCCCCTACACATAAATCTGCGGGGAAAAGACATCTATAGATAAAGTTGAATAGTCAATAGAAGTGTTCTCTATTACACAAGAAGCAGAAACGCACTCAGCTGCCCAATCAACCCTTCCATCACAAACGCACCCTTGCCAACAAATGATCAATACAGGCTCATCATTGCTAACACCCAAATCTCCCAACATAGCACATTTTGATTCAGCGATACTCTGAACCCTTTCCTGATCTCCTACAAACAGGTGGAGGGATCATTCAGACACAGCAGTATGCTTTAGTGGAGACATCTGACTACGTGCCTCACATATAGGGACCTAATCCAAGCACACATTTTCTGCCAGTCTTTTCAAAGTATCTCTACTTCAGCATCACTGCTGACAGTTTACAGGCATTAAGAGATACCCCCAAAAACAAACAATCTCAGTAATAATCAAGAAGCAAAGGAGTTGCATTACACTACTCTCTCTTATTTTGGCCCCCTCTCCTTTTCTGCATTTTTTATTTTAACCTTTGCACAGCCTACTCATCCTCTGTTAAGTGAATGTTTGACTCGTGTCCAACTACACGATGATGCCACTTAACATGACCCTGAGTTTTCAGTCTTCTATCCAGTGTCCTGAAAGCACTTCGCTAGCCTAAATGCTCCTAAGGAGAAGTAGGAAAATAGCATTATTCCCATTATACCACTGAGTAAGACAGTTAAACACCTCAAGGCAATACAGAAGCTCATGACAGAAGTGGGAGGAGAGTAGAGGAGTTCTGACTCCCAATCTGCTGCTGCAACTATCAGCAAATGCACAACAGAAGTAAAACCCAAATGTAACTGCCAACCTTAGACTAACACAGGTTCATAAAGAAAAAAAATAGCAATCACCAGAATACTAATCTACATGGGATGGCAGTTGCTTTTCAGTATGTTACATTTATATGGTAGTAAGCTCCAACAGGCTGTTTCGCCTTCCCAATCACAAAGACGCTGCAAAGACCAGACAGGCAGAGGCAGTGCTTTGAACACACACCAGGAATTACTGGAATACCTGAAGTTATCTGGCAGATAACTGGGACTTCCCCTACACAACCGATTCTGAAATTTGATCCACAGGACTCACACACTTATTTATTAGGAAGGACTGGATAAGATCCCAGAAGTCATTAGGATGCCTAAAATGAATGTAAAAGACTATTAAAATTAAGTGAAAACAGAACCCTTTTCTAAAAATAGATCTCACTGTGCAGCCAAATGTGTGTGTGTGCAATTGTTGATTTATTTCTAAGTTGGAACAACTTTCCAGCTAGATTTTCAGATCAGCTAACGTAACGAGGTGCTCTGAAACAAAACAATGAAAGGCATTCAAAAACGTCACTTGGGGCAATCAAAAGAGAGAAGGAACTGAGTGAGCATTACCAGTATTTAAACATCTTTCACTGAATGCTTTCACACTAGTCCTGCCAGTGAAAAACGCAGTAACACAAACGTCTTAAAAATATTCCAGGGGAAAAAAAAAACTATTTCAAGAGCTTGGGTAAGTGTCAGGCTCAGAAAGCAATTAAATCTTAGTCTGTATACCAACAAATGAAAGAAGTAAACGTAAGTGAAAACAGTCATTTCCACGCAGGTATGGACACTGAGTTCTCAGGTGACATTTATCAATGTGACAATGCAGCTGGAGGCAAATCAATACGATCTAAACTCTGATGACACATCTGTTCCATTATATCCTTCTTTACCAAAACCGGGCTACTAGGAGATGATCTACTCCTGGAGACACACTATAAAAACTAGGTTACTACTGCCCATGCAGAGATCCCACTGTTATTTAAGGAGAGTTTTCATTCTCTGTCAAACATGAAGAAAACTGATCATTTCCACCAATAAAAGTTCTCAGGTTTCACTCACTCTTGGACAAGGAGGGAGAACACAAATTCAAATGCAAACCAGAGAACAAAGTTTCAATGAGCAACGCTATTTTAAAACCAGTAAGAGCTTGTTCTGTCACCACAGCTCTGGACAATCGAATCACAAATATTTTCTCTCCAAACCAACAAGAAGTTTCCTCACACCAGAAGTATTTAAACCAAATTCCAAAGGGGAAATGGGATGAATGAATTAAGTAAACTACCCAACCTTTGGAACAATCTCCTTTTGACAGTGACTAAAGACTTTACTTTTGTGTCCTGTGAAAACAGAACACTATCTTTTATGAAATCTTTAAGCATTACTGGTCGCTTTTAGCCCAAAACAACCACTATTCTGGCCATCTGCTCTCTATATTAATAACAACTATTGCAGAATCCTTCAACAGAACTAAAAACAAAGCTGTATTATGAGAATATCCAATCCAATCTTCTTCATCACCTCCCATGCTACAACATCATTGCCGGCTCATTTATCTCCTTTGCAGAAAGACCAATTTCAAAGCCAACTGCTTTATTAATAAAAATAAGTACTTAACCTTTTGAGAATGTAAGAGGTGGACTAATATTGCACAGGCATACTCCTAGCACTAGTACTGAGCTCAAATTGTACTTCTTCATACAGTGTACTTTCCTCAGTCTCACCACAGGTCCAGCGAAGACGCCCAAATGCAAAAATTCTCTTTGCAACACTGGGAAATTATGCTGAAATTATGTATGGATCAAACACGTGTTCCATTGTTATTCTACTGCTATAAAGAAAGAATGGCTCCTCAGCAGGCTGGTGAAATCTGGAAAGAATCCACCTCTGAAAAGTCTGTAGTTCATAGGAAGAAAACGTAATCACTTAATCCTATGCTTTGTGTTCGCTTTTAATAGAACCTACTGCTGCACAGTTTTTTTTGTTCAGCAAAACAGACTAATTCTTGCTCATGATGGCTTACTATCATAATGGGGCTTGCTATAGCTAACTTAAAAAAAATTCCTCTTTAAAAAAAAAAATAATAAATCCACTTTAGAAAAGCTGCAAATGGTTCCAAATCTCCTATCAGTAACATGAGGTTGTTTAATTTTATCTCTTGATCATTCATTCAAGACAGCAGATTTTCACTGCTTAGCTTCCCTGTCATTATAAGACTCAAATGCATTTATTTAAATCTCTTTTCTAGAATTCAACCACCTTTATCACTTTGTCTGATTAATTTTGTACAGTTACCAGACAATGGGAGCTGCATCCCCATTTTCTGTTCTGACAAATAAAAAAAAATAAACCTGCGGAATACACGCCCATGAAAGATCTTTGCCTTAAGCATCAACAAAAACATCTTTAAAGATCTGCTAGCAAACATTAGCACCGAAAAGGAGGAAGGAGGAATCCAAGCCAGGAATAAGTCCACATCAAAGTGGGAAGGTCCCAGGAAGGTGGCAGAGCCATCAAACCCATCTGATTTATAATACTGTTTCTTTCTTGTTCTTCTTTATTTGTTTCTTTTACTCTTCTTGGAGTAAAAATTCAAGAAGTAGGGGCCGCAGGAGAGAGCCATTTCACTACATGCTGTTCTGTTTCCAGCTATTCAGGAACGCCTTACAGTGTTTTGTAGATAATTGTGCGACAAATACGGGCATAATACCTGTTCTCTGCTACACTGCTACAGAAATTGCACACCAAGAGCTGAATCAAAACTTTCTCCATTCTTATAAACATTCACAAACTCAGCCATTACCTTTCAGAGGCTCACAACCTTTCTGCAGATACAATTCATACACGGATATCAACTCCGTACTCTTTACAAAAGGATACATTTCTAAGTGCAAAGCTGTCTGTGAAATGGAACCAGAGAAGTGCTGAAGAGAAATGCAAGGTATAAGCAAACAGGACATTACTAAAAGTGAGAAGATGGAAGAGTTATTCCCCAGTAAGTAAGATAAAGAGTCTGCACGTCTGCCATTCCAGATGTATACACAAAGCAGTCAACCTCATCCATTCAAGTTTGATTATCAAATTTTACAAATTAAAAATAGCAAGCATTTGCACTGTGCAAAATGAAGGGAGTGGAAGATTATAGCTTTTAACCTGGCAACAGTGGAACAGTGTTGGGGGTTGGAATTAGATCATCTATTAAGCCCATTCCAACCCAAACCATAGAATCACACCCATGTGATTCTAACTAGAAATGAACACCTACATCTCTATCATTCTTGCACCACTAGATGCCGCAGATGTTAACGTCTCTGAGGGTTCAAAAAGAGATTGCATAAATTCACCACAGCTACTAAAAACCAAATGATTCAATACCAAATTGTCTGTTTAGAGATCTCTAAACTGCACCCTGTTAGAAGCTAGTGAAACTTCCTTCAGACATCCAGCTATCTGCATGCCCTAGGCACCTCACCATCAAAACAAGATACTCATGAGGAAAACACCTCTGGTCCGAGCTCATTCTTGGTCTGCATTTCTTTCCATGGGAAAAATTGAAAGTAAAATATCTAAAGCTGGTTCAACACCTACACTGCTCAGTTCCCTCATTTTCAAGCACTATGTAGGGCACTTGTATGGCAGCCAAGATATTTATACAGCAACAGTTCTTAATATACTTGCATCACTCACGAGAGCTGGGGAAGGCACCACAAATAGCTAACTCTTCCTCCTTCTCCCTTAGCTGAATTCACTCCCCCCTTCAAGTTTTACTTAATACTTAAAATAGCTTTCTGAGTAACATTTGTGATATTTTTAATACAATGTTAACTATTATCCACAGCCTATATTATCTGCAAGAGAGGATTCGTGTTAGTCTCCCTTCCATGTACTTTACTCAGGTATTAGACAGGTAGATCTTTGGGGCAGCATTCTATTTTTTAGTTATTTATGACTAACAGGATTTCCTAGAAGTCATTCCACCATTCCGACAGAGCAGAGACTCGTTCTTTATGAAGCACAGCCAGCAATACTTAGCTGCAAAGCAGAATGAGACTCCCACTGCACTGGGTACTGCACCAACACAGAGCAAAAAGGAGCATGTGCAGCTCTTGCACTCTCCCCTCTCAATGTGAGAACATCACAAGTCAAGGTCTTTCTCTAACTAAAGAACCCTTGTGGACTGCTGGCACAGTAATCAGCTCACCTCTGCTTTTCATTATGACTCATCTACAAAAACACTGCTCTTCAACAGTGTTCTTAACACACGTGTAGACTCATAGAATGGCCTGGGTTGAAAAGGACCTCAAAGATCATCTAGTTTCAATCCCCCTGCTATGTGCAGGGTCGCCAACCACTAGACCAGGCTGCCCAGAGCCACATCCAGCCTGGCCTTGAATGCCTCCAGGAATGGAGCATCCACAGCCTCCTCGGGCAACCTGTTCCAGTGCGTCACCACCCTCTGTGTGAAAAATGCTGCTTTTGTTTCGTACTGTATCCAACATCAGAATCCTCCCTGTGTCTTTCATCTGCTTAAGTGGTGCCAGGTAGCACCAGTAAAGTATACGCAGTAATTTTCTTCAAATGGCTGTATGAATAGATACGGGTTTGGCTTCCTTCCAAATTTTACTTAGCAATTATTATTCAAACTAATGAATCAAAGAGGTGTTTGACGATTTTATTTAGAAATCAGTTTAGCTGACAAGATATTTGCTTCAGCAAACATTTAATGAGAAGAATGTCTTCACAGGAGAGGAATTTATTCCATCACATGTACAAAGCAAAAGAACAAATGATACTAGTACTGAAAAGTGCCAGATTTCTTATATTCTAATGGGCAAATTAATCTTCAAATACATGTTTTGCAAAGAGTATTCTGCACTAGACAAGGGCATCAGTGATGATTTAAACCCAGGGGGCTAGGAAAGCATGTATGACTCCTAGCAGGGTGGGATCTGCTGGCACTGAAACTATGCAGAGGGCAACAATCAAACGAGCCAGCATCTCCATGCCATGCAAAGGGCCCAGATTTCCAGGGGGAGGCTCTTGAGGACAGGTATGATACGTTCTAGCTATCATGGATTTGATGTGCAGCTGAGGAGTACTAAGGTTTTTCATAGTATAAGCGCAAAGCAAAGACTATCAGAAACCATTTAAGAAAATTAAACTTTTAAGTACTGTAAAAGTAGGTAAACAAGGACATTAATTAAAAATAACACAAAATTGACAATAGCAGATGAAATAAATAAGCACGGATGAAAGCAATAGTCGTGTTATGTACCCCCCCCCAAGGACTAGAAGTGTTGAGTCACAAAATAATGACCACACAAATAAGCAAGAAGTTCTCCTCCATGAAACCAGACCTCTTGAATCTTTTTCCAAAATAATCTGAATCTACACAGATCTAACAAGTCTAGATCCTGCCGTGCCTACAGGCAGGCCCTGTTTTGACACAGAGTCAACTGAAATCACCAATTTCAGTGCTTGTTGCCTGCAAGCATTTCATTACTGTGGGGAAGCCCTACTATCCCCTTAATGAAGGGTCTACAATTCAGACATAAGTTACATGAGCACGTTTCTGGACAGTATCGCATACAAGGAGTTCCCATGCAAATAAAACTATAACACCGCTGTAGTATTTCCTAGCAAGTATTATTACCCCTAAATGACGACGTTTCCATTGTTTCGAACTAGAAAACAGAAAACAATTTCTTTGTGCTATTTTGGAAAAATATCAACACAGTATAAGAGATGTCAAGTACTAAACTAGAATGCCTATTAAAATGCACCAATAATAAAATTAGTAATTATCTGCACACCAAAATTGGTAGAGATAGCTGAAGGGGAAAAAAACCCACACTATTTTAGAGGGTGCACCTCACACCTCCTGTACCAGAAGTTTGCTCTGCTTCCAGAAGCATTACAAAAAAATGGGATGCTTAAGGAGAAGAAACAGTTCCAGTCAATAGCAACAAAAGAGCAAGATTCCAAATCACTACCTCTCACAAGCTCTGCACGCTGAAGAGGAAGAAAGCCAAGAAGATGGAATGGTTCTGGCAATACAAGTAACTCATTCAAAACTCCCCCCCACTTCTAATAGATAACAAAAGACATCTGTACAAACCCTCTCCGCAGCCAAGCTCCTTGGTAACTGGAGGCATGCACCATGATTACTTGGAGCCCCTTAAGAGAAACCTGTCCTGAATCATTATCTAACTCATCCATGAATTTGGTTAAGCCTTCTGCAGGGTCTCTTCTGACACGAAGCAGAGAAGCCTGTTCTGCCTAACAGCGAGCAAGCTTAGCTCCCAGCCTTGGCACAGGAGGTACAGTACAAAATGACCTCGGGCACCATTAAGCAAAATAAAAGCACTACAACAGAAAACTGTTCAAAACAAATGTGAGCTTGTGGGGTTTTATCATAAGGAGATGGGGTTTTTTAACCAATACCTGATTTTTTAACCTCTTACAGAGTTTCTCAGAGCAATTACAGTTGGACAGTGATATCTTTAGGAGCACTAGGTGATGACCCTCAATAAGAAAATCATAATTACATTGAATTGTTTTGCAAGGCGTTTTGAAACCTACTAATGAAAAGTGCTGTTAAAAGCTGTACATTCTAAGTAAGCTTAATAATAACATGAAGCGTGTACTATTTTTTTTTCCTGGATGTTAATCATAAACAAAACTAATTTTATTTGGAAGTTCAGCAGAAGCAATCATTTCCGTGATAAAAGGATTCCGGGAGCTAACAGAAGTTACACTGCAGCAGTTTGCTTGGTGTAAGCTTACAACAGAACCACCTGAATCTATTCAGCAACTTATTGAAAAAAATACAGTGAATGAACCGCCCATCAGGAACTCAGCATAGCTCCCAAAACAAATAGGCAATTTCAGAATAGTAAAATATGGGAAGGGCTTCAGAAAAAACACCTGTTGAGTAGGTGAGAACAAATTCCACAGGCTGCCACTCAAAGTAGTGATGTATTGTACAAAACAATCCGCTTCTATAAAAGTCATTCACAACAGCAATAGCTGGCAGTCTTCTGCACTGTTTTTGATTTTTAAAGTATCTACCTACACACACAGACCGCAGCCTACTGCTTCATTTCAGCCCCACAGAAACTGATAATTACCTTTTTATAAAATACCACTGGGGGCAGTGCAAGATAGACAATTTTTGGAAAGAGTTCCATCTCACTTGGCTCTCAGTACTTATAAAAAAAACGAGGCCCACTCGCCCACATTTCCCTTGCAAGAGCCCTCTTGGGTTAGGGGCTGCTGGCATGAAGCTATTTCTCCAATCAGGATTGCAGGATGGAGTTGCGAGCATCCCCAGGGATCACCATCATTTTGCTACTGCAGAAAAATCTGATGGTACAATTGAAGCAGCGTTACCAGGAACTGTGATGTAAAGAGAAATCTGTTCTGTGACAAGCCTGCTTTTTTTTTTTTTTTTTTTTCTTTTTTTTAAGTGAGAACTGACTAAGCTTTCAATAGAAATAGTTAAACATTTGTGGCTCACATTCACATAGTCATTTTCAAGGGTGCCAGTACCGTACGATGGCAAAACACTTGCTTTTCCGAGCAAGTGCTTGGTATTCTGCATTTCATTAGTCAGATAGTTTAGGGCTTCAGACTTACATTTCACAAATCATTTTTAAAGACAGCCATTAAGCAACGACTGTGCTGTTTACAGCTGCCGTGCGGGAACGCACCAGCAGCACGTACCTCTTACCTAACCTATCTACAGAACGGCGCGCTGCCCACCCACCACTAACACCGGGACAGGCGCTCTCAGCCCGGCAAAATGAAGTCACCGACGAAAACGACACGGGTGCAATCCCATTTTTTATAGAAGCAGACAAAGATCTTCTCTACTGAGGCCTTTGTCTGTTTCTTCCCTGAGATATCGCGGGGCTCCGAGCACCCGAACGTACCGATAACCCGGGCGGCCCTTCACCCCGCGTTCCCCCGGGGCTCCCAGGCACGCTCCCCAAACCGCCGCTGTGAGAAGCGGGCACCCAGCGGCACTCGAAGCCGCCGGCCGGTTCCATTCTACGCTGTACTACGCGGCCCCGGGAGCAGCGCCGGCCGGGCGAACCCCAGCGCTTCCCCGGAGCCCCACGGGACGCCCGGGAGCCCCGCACAGAGGAACGGGGAGGGAGCAGGGCCGAAAACGGCGCCGACGGCATCGCATCCCGAGCGCCGTGCTGCCGGCCCGGCCCGAAGGAGTCCGCCCGCTCCACACCGCCCGCGTCGGGCGCAGCCGGCACCGGAGAAAAGCGTGCTTACCCAGCCGGCCCCAAGCTAATCGGAGCCGATCGCCAGGGACGGCGGCCCCCGCCCCGAGCGGGCTGCCCGCCCGCCGGAACAAAAGGACAACGGCTGCGGAGCTGCCCAGCCACCCCCGCCCCGCCGCGGGGACCCCCGCCCCACACTCACCTCAGCGGAGCGGGCGGCGGCCGCTCGCAGCCCCGCGCTCCCTCCCCGCGCCCGC
>JACDJE010000039.1:3508243-3613249 GCA_016647715.1 Pavo muticus | reverse complement strand
ACCCTCCCTCCCGGCTCCGTCTCTCACCGCTACCGGAGCGGCGGCGGCGGCTGGGCCCGACTCCCCGCCACGTGACCCCGCCGCCACGTGACCACCGCGCTTCCCCGCGCCGGCCCCGCCCCCGCCGTGCGGCGCCGCGGGGCCAGGGCCGCCCTCCTACGGGCCGCCCTCCTACGGGCCGTCCTCACGGACGCGGGCCGGCGAGGCGGGGCTGACATCGTTTCGTTAGCGGGAGCTCTTCTTCGGGGTAGGTTTTTAGGGGCCGAACCCGCTATCGCTGAATTCTTTTCTCGTCTCCTGGGTTCAACTCGAGCCACCTGTGCCTGAGGGAGCAACAGCAAGCTCAAACGCAACCCCTGAGCCCCGCGACTGGAACCCAGGGGCATCCTAGCAGCTAACAAAGCCCCAACTTCCAAACAGGAGAGAAGACAAGACAAAACTTGTAACATTTATAGCAATAGCACATGCTCATTTAAGTTGCCTACCAGGATGTTGCTGCTGTATACACAGACACGTTACAGCTGAGGAAATGACTGCATCACATCAGTTTTTTGCAGCTGCCGTTCTGTATGCCTGTGACTTACAGTATACTCCCGGATAGTCAAGCATGCTAAAACGCACTTAATTCAACTAATTTTAAATAAACAAAATATGTAAAAGCGAGAGAAGACTCAAGGAGAAGAGACCACTTTTTCCTTCAGCAGGTTCTGCTCCATCCGTTCCTCCAATGTAATAAGCCTGACCTAAAGTGCCAGTTCATTATGCTACGGCACTACCAGCAAAAACATTTGAATGACAATAAAGGAACTGCACACAGTATTTTCTAAGTGCATTTAAAGTCGGTGGCAATAACTAATGTGCAGTTTGAAAAGGAACACAGCTCTGTTCATTTCAGCCACACCAGGATGATGGTTTTACCACTTAACCAGCTATTAGAGGAAGTACCTCCTTCCATTCCATTTCTATGAACCATTAATTGCGTATTCGCAACCCTTCCCTCTATGAAACCACAGCCAGGCCTCTTTTTCAGGAAAGCAGATGACAAATCCCGCTTACCTATAACAACAACACATAAAAACAGCCTCTTAAACTCACCTGCATTAATGTGCCAAACATATGATTTTTTTCTTTCCAGGTAAGATATTCACTCTCTCACACATTAAATATTTTTTGTTGCAGACTTTTTTTTCACCATTTTATTTCATTTTTCATGATTTCTTCTTCATTTGCACACTCACTTTATTTACGTTCATATACTAAGGGAAGAAATGGGCAGAACTAAGAAACCAAATGACAACAACAGCAAAAACAAAAAATGTTTTTGAGTTATCCAAAGGAAAGGTAACAGATTTCTACAATAAAAAATGTTCTTAAACTTCTCTCAAGCGCATTCATAGCAGGCAAGCAAAATGAGTTCAATTTACACTCAAACATCGTTATGAAAACCTGTGGAGATCTTTGAGTTCTACAAACTAGTTTGTCTAATTATTTGCAGGACTAAAAGCTTGGCATCAATAATTTGCCCTGACTTTCTGCAAATAGAATTAAAATAATGCATTTTTTAACTGGCAACATATATTTATTATTATTTTCAGACCTTTACAAGAAAATTACATTTGTACACCACCCCTGTAGTCGTGCAGCCCTAGGAAGCCTGACTGAGGTGGCCCTGCATGAGCACGGAGTTGAACCAGATGACCTTCAGAGGTCCCTTCCAATCTAAAACATTCTGTGATTCTCTGTTGCATTACTTCACTCATTACAGACGTTAAAAACACTCAGGGTTGTCATCATTAGATGCTGGATGCTAGTACCAAGGGGAAAGCTACTTGTCATGTTTGAGTGTGGCAGTCTCTGAGACTGGAAAACCAGAACTGATGTTCCATCTATTTACAAGTGATAAGTTTCCAGGAAATCCAGTTTATGATTCTGCCCCGGATGTCCCAAGGCAATCATCCAGACTAGTAGAAACTTTAAAATATTGACACAGGTGATTAATCCCAAGCTTGAGCAAAGGTCAAGCATTGCCAATGTCTGACCACTAGACTTGAACTTACGCCATTTTTATCAGTCTTTCTTTGGCTTGTTTTGGTTTATGATCTCCATGTAACTATGAAGATAACGAATAATTCCACTACATGAAAGACTCCTTCACCACTGCTCCTTGTACTTAGCAATTCAATCAACTAAAGTTCTCCCCAGCACTTTCACAGTTCTTTTTGTTTTATAGTACATTTAAAGAAAGAAATGAACAAGAATAACTCTACGGATTGAAAAGGTTTTTAATACTTGTAGCAAACAACTTTAGGAACCACCTTCTGAAACAAATACACCCTCAGAATCTCTCCTCCCTACAGCTTCTTCTGACTCCTGCTGTCACACCAGAGACTGAACAGGCAGAAATGGTTTCACTGAACATTTAATTAAAATTTTAAATTAAATTTCAAAGCCAAAAGGGAAACATTTATATTCCAAAAATTCAGATTTCCTGGACCTGCTGACAAATTTGTTTAGATGCTTGTCTTTGGCAGCTCCTCATCCCTTCTCTCCTGCTCTTCTCAAACGCCATTTACAGCTACCTTTACCCAATGGCAACCCAGTCATCATCAGAAAGATGTTACAGTCCTCAATCCCACTGTCTGTCCTCAACAATATCAATTTCAAATACCTTTTCAAGAGCCAGGCCTTCTTTCTTCCAATTTTATATTGAATTTAAAGCTTTCTCAAAATTAAAAGATAATAAATCTTAGTTTTGACCAACTAGTAAGCAAAACGAAATGCAGAAAGCTCACTACACATTACAGCTGAAGAGGTATTTTCTGGAAACTAGGTAGTCCTAACATTAAGAAAGCTTGCTCTCCCAGTCTGTTGGCTCTGATGATAAGTACAGGACCTTCTGTAAGCCAAATAAATTCTAGTTAATTGCAAGGTTTTTTTTATTTGATAAAGAAATAGAATTTAAGTGCACTATCAATTTTTCTCCTACGTTGCTTGTGATTTTGTTTAATTTCAAAATTGAAAAGGAAACGCTAGCTAAAAGCCTCTTTTCCACATTCTTATCCATCCTGCTATTATACCCTTAACCTTCAAGAGAGCAGGAATATAACTAACATTGCTGGCAGATTATAGAGGATTGCTTAGCACGTTTACTTGGCATAGCCAATACGTCAGGAGTGACAACACCGCACAACTGTGCAACACTTATCTGCAAGTGACACCTTCACTGATACAAAGGTAGGCACCATTCCAAATCTTCTGTGATTTACAACTCAGTCCATCTTTCTTGCAACAGAGAAGTGAAAAATTGTAGGTCTAGCTGCCACCTCCCTCAACCTACTGTCATCCAGGAATTTTGTTGTTAGTTTGTTTCCCAGGAGACTAGTATTATGGCTAACCAGTTACCCGACAAGAGTTCTGGTGTTGGGTGGATTTTGTGTTGGAGCACATTCCTGCATATGTATTATTAGCCTTTTGGTATAAAAGCTATTTGTTTGAAAATGACATTTCTTCCAGGGCATTCTACTTGCTGTGGTTACTACCACCTGGAATTGCTCAGGTACACAAAGCTAAAAGCTAACAGTATACTACATTTTTTTATTTTTTAAAAAGCATTTCGTGAATGGCAATTTTGATGCAGTTTCTATTCTATAATTCATCTGCTTATTACTGCCACACAATCAGAGGACAGATTATTATCAAGTTTTCTTCCTATATGAAAAATATAACCACTAGTGTGCAAGGTATTACGGCGTTTTTCCTCAGATTAAAACTTTTATTGTACAAATTTGTTAACTTTTCCTTTGGACAACTCAGGAACTGTTTTTGTTGTTGCTGGCCTCTGATTTATACTCACTGAAAATATGTGGCTTAATACAGAGCAACTCTGAAAGCAGGGTAGTGGTATGGAGACGTTCAGACCAAGCAGTAACATCTAAAAATGACAGTTTCAGCTGCATCATTATAATGCGGTGGGATTCTCAGCCTAATTGCAGAAAGAAAACATCAGGTAACTAAACATCTAAGAAATTTCAGAGTTAAATAAACTGCATTCCAAACTCTCCTACACAAATGTCTTTCTAGTGGGATTCTTTGAAGTTAAAATAGTTCATCTGTAGCTTAAAGCATTTCCAGAGCGAGATATTAATGCTTCAAAGCACAATAAATCTGTGACCCACCATTACCTATGCTGCAGCAATTTTACAAAAAGCAGTTTAAAATATTGGCAAGAGCTCCCCTTACTGGTCTGCCTTGAAATTGTTAGGCTCACACCTCTTCTGATAGAAAACAAAGATGAGTGAAGTATCAACTCTACTCACATTAGAAAGGTCCATATCGTATTTCTATCAGAGCACCTATTTCTTATCCATTTCTTGTTAGTTGCTAAGTCATAAGACCAAAGATTTAATTTAGGAGAAATTTGTTTTTCCACCATTAAAAACCTACAAAGTGTATTGAAACACATACGTATAGCAAACGTAAGCCTTGCCAATGTCTAAGTTATACAACAGACACGGAGATCCAATTCTGACATAGTGAGTAATGCCTCATTTCACTCATCAGTAAGCTCTACCAGCTTTCATGGGATCATTTGTGAGAGTCAGTGCAGAGAGAGAACTCAAATCTGCTGTGGAATTGGGAAATGTGAAAAGATTTGTTAGAAAAGCTTACTATTTTTTCTTTAATGGCCTATTGTCTGGTTGGAAAAGCAAAATTTACCTCTTATTCTCTTTTTATGTACATATTTTTATATAGACAGCTATATTGTAGCAATGTATTTTTCCATCAATATTATTTTTAGAGACCTACTTTTGAAGGCTCAGCTTAGGGGCTGACTGAAATTTGACACTTACAGTGATGATGCCAACTAAGAAAAGTTAAAATAAGCCACATTAATAAAACCATGAAATCCCATCACTTGCAACTCATAGAAGAGGATCTTGTTAATGCATAAAACATCTTTTCTAGTTTGTTCTCACGTACTTGAGGTGACCTCACAGAGTTCTCTCTACTCATTACTGGTTATTCCTTCCTTTACTGCAGTGGATAATTATTCTCCCTTGGCTTACTGTAGTACCGGAGAGAAGGAAAGGAAACTTGTGTGTTTATACCATCCCAAACAATTAATTACAATCTGCATTTAATTAATGAAAGTCATATTGATAAACCCGTTTAAAGTTTCAATTACTACTCAAAAGTAACTCACAAAACACAATGAAGTGAACTTCAAAGATCTTTTTTTAGAGCTATTAAGTAGCAAGTAAAAGCTGAAGTTCAAGTAAGCATCCCTTAGATGACAGTCCTGTCACACTCTCCCTCCAGTAGGCTAGATCATGGAATAATCATACAGGCTGGAAAAGACCCTTAAGTCAAAACATCAATCTAGCACTACCAAGTACACCATTAACAATGTCCACATCTCTTAAATACTTCCAGGGACTCTCTCTCTTCCCTAGACAGACAGTTCCAACTCCTAGCTACCCTCTTCTTGAAGAGACTCTTCCGGATATCCAACCTAAACCTCCCATAGCACAACTTGTGGCCATCACCTCACATACTTTCTCTCATCACCTGAAACTGACGCCTTGCCTTCTTTCAGGTAGTTCTAGAGAACAGCGATGAAAACCAGGCTTCCCTTTGAATTGGTAATTGAGAAGTCTTTCATTACTAAAACCAATGAATTTGTCTATTTTGAGTAAGAAGCAGGATAAGAAAGAAAGGCGTAGCACATTCTTCATGTTTCTGTTATCTGTATCTTGCCATATTTGCTATCAAAAATCTTTGCAGGTTTTAGCATCGTGCACTAGCTGCCTTATTGAATAAGCCAGTGTCTAAGTTAGCAAGTTGCACATGCAGATTTTTTACACTTTCAGTGTAAAGAAATGAAGACTTTGCAGATTTTATCAAAGGGGCAATAGGGGACAAAGAGCTAAAACAAAAACAATATCAAATTTCTTCTTATTAAATAGAGCAATCAACTCTTTAATTTCCCCTTCCTATTCACACAGGTTCTTGTAATTACACATTAGCTTCAGCCAAAAAAAAAACAAACCACAAGCAGTTATATCTAAAGGATTGGTCTCAAATTTGTGCTGCCCCTTCAATTTGCTGTTGTTGATATGCAAGTAACCAGTTTGCAACTCAATGTTATGACGCAAGATTACAGATTCTGCATTCACCCTCCATCAAAACCTTAAATCCTCACCACCACTCCCCAAACTCAGAACAACACAGAAATTACAACACTGATATAAGTAGGTAATTGTTATGGGGTATGTGTAAAGTGGGTGACAAAAAAATAAAAATAAAAACAAACTATTATTTTGGTATCTAAGACTCATTAAGTTAAAGAAGTATTTGATTTCATCTGCCCATGCCTCCAATGTATGGGGATGCTCCATCAAGCACAGACTTTCTTTACATTCAATCAGTCACACTATAGGCAAATTTAATCAATTCCACAGGAATAGAACATGTCAGGAAGGTTCATAAAGCATTCCAATACAGAAACATCACTCGTTCTTGGGTCATACCATTTCACAAGATAACTCTAAAAGAAAACCAGAAATCATGCATCAAAAATACCCCTCTGCATGTCCTTAAGCGCATCATTTTATGGATTTTAATAAAGATACCATAATCTTTCAAAGTGAGAAATAAAATTCAGTTCAAGAGTATTTTGTCTATGAAAATTACCCATTTTCTGGAATAGCCACTTTAATGTAGAACTTACTAACCACTGTCTATTAAAACAGTAACAACCCAAACTACTGAAATTTGCTTTTTAAAAATTGGCAGCAATCTCATTTCTCATCTTTTTACTTCTGAGTAATAGGAAAAGAGTTCTGGTCCATTAACTCGCCCACTCTCTCCTGGAGGAAGTTAACCAACTCTGCTAATACAAAGACATGAGTTTCATCCAGGTCTTGTATGATGAACTTCTTTCCCAAAGCATTTGACTCATCCAAGTAGAGCAGAAACTGCTTCATTGCTGGGTCACTGTAGAGACAAATACACATCAGATTCCACCTCACTGTAATCAGATGCAGCTAAAAATTAAGAACATCCTTTTAAGACATTCTCAAATCTCTTTGGAAGATTGTACTAACTTCAAGAGCTGCTCATAATCAAAAGATTAAGATGCTATTGAAGAAGTTGTTTCTCTGGCAACAAAAAACGTCTTGGTTACTGTAGAAATAAAAGTGAACCGATAACCAAGTCTAAAAAGAACTGGCTGCTTAACTGGCAGAGAAATGCCACTATGTGGCTATTTCAAAAGTAGCTTGAAAAAAACCAACCAAACAAAAAATCCCAACACCACCACCTTAACAAGGCCAGTTTAACCTTGCTGTTTTCAGAAACAGCGCCATAGAAACATGCTTTCTTGAAACGTGTTTTTAAGGGGAACCAAAACCCAATACAGCAAACATCTCAAAGTAGAACATCACGGAAAGGAAGAAGTCATACACGAATTATACATTTATCACACTGTAACTGAACTGTCCCTTCTTTTTCATGTTCTCACCTTGCAAGTTAGATGTAAGCGCTTAGCAGAGAACACTTCAGAAGCTTGAAAATTACATAAAAGAAATGTCTGTGTTATACTGATCGACTAGATAGGGAAAAAGTGGGTTCAAAATACTCAAAATTTCACTGGGTCAAAAAGCTTATAATTCAGACTTAATATTTATTGACAGCTGTGGGGTCCTCCCTCATTTTTATTTTTTCCTAATAAAAAACAGGAAAAGTTTGCTTTTGATAAGAATTGATATTTGGGTGCAATAACTGGTACATGGACGTGTGCAGGAAATAAATTGCAGTCAGGTAGTTCAGAATAATTTGAAATTATGAACATGGTTGTTTTGACAAAGTAGTAAACGGCAACGTTACCTTAAAAGAATTCCTTAGACATTTATTTCTTTTATACGCAGTATGAAGACCGATACTCCCTTACCTAAAAGGTGTATGTGATGCAAAGGTACGCATTAGAGAACCAAATCCCTCTGCATGTCCAGCCACTAGCAACTCAAAAAACAAGATTAGCCTCAAACCTATTAAAACAAAACGACTCTACGAAGTTCATAGTAATTTTGAGGCAAGGAGAGGAGGAAAATCTAATCTCTATCTTCTTCAGAGAAGCTATTCCTTATGTGCTCTAGAATGTTGGAAGAAAGACAAAGGTTACACAAAGAAGTTATGAAAAAGATACCAAAAGCGTGTGGTCCTCAGTCTTCTTCCACACGCTCTTTTCGATGGGTGCACAGAGGCTTATTTTTGCTTGTTTCTTTCAGATGTACCTTTCCAACACACTATGAGTACCAGACAGCATAAGCTGGTATGCCCAGCCTGTACATTAGGCAATATATACAGACTCATTTTCACATAATCAACATACAGGACTGCAATCAGATGTACGTTACAGCAGAAACACTGATCTTGTTCAGCATTTGAAGATTATAATCCTTGAGATTTTGTCCCAAGAACAGTTTAGCGATATACTGGAATAACACGGGGGGAAGGAAGAAACCTGCATATTATCAGCATTTCACTGTTTTACTTTGATGTTTTACTTTAACGTTTAACATATTGAGAAGTATTTATTTTTTCCCAACTTCTTGCTGACTTATTACCTAACACATCCTGGAAAAGCTGAGATGTAAAAAATTTGTATCTGAAAAGTAAACAAGGGGACAGGTTTGTAATAATTCTGCATCTTCTCCCAGGATTGAATCGTTGGCTACCCTTACGCAAAGGCAAGAAGGAGACAAGAAAAAAACCAGCAGCTAGCAAAGCCAATACAAAGGTGAGTTTCCCAAGGGGCTGTTCAAACTCTCTGATGGCATAACAGACACTATACATTTCTTGTCAGATAAAAGATTCCCTTCCAGGGAGGATAATTAAGTTTTATTCTAATACTAAACGGGAAGTGATCACAATGTTGTACAAGAACACACAAATCTTTCAGAGCATATAAAATAAAGTGCAAAAAAATACAACATTGTACTAACTGCTTGAGATATTAGAATTTATTGTTTTGCCAGTCAACAATTCTGCTTTGGGTGTCTTTAGAAAGTGCAGGGAGGCCGTTTCTTGTGTTCAGGTTTGTCAGCATACTAACATGCAGCCAAATTGGAGCAGGTAAACTTTTTGTGATGGTGGAATTCATGCTCCAATCTGCTCATACCCAACTATGAGGAATTCAGATGTGAGCTGGCTAATGTCCAGTCAGCTCGGAAGTGAACCACAGTAGGCACACAGCTGTATGCACCATGCAGGATGTTTTGCACTTGTGCAGTTATAGTCTGTTAATATGTTTACAATTTAAGCATACAGCAGAAATCGTGTACATAATATAATGATATATAATGACTCCACAAACCTTGACTGGCAGTTCCTTTAATCTGGAGGTAACTGTTATCAGAACCTTAGTCTAGGGACTTCAGGCTGCATATAGACAAACTGACTGCACAGCTTACTTTCTGAAATTATAAGCACACTCATTTTAGAGTAGCCAGCCTTGAGTGGAACGGGAACTGGAATTGATGAAAAAGAAAATGAATGATGAAAACTAATAAACATTATTTGCAATTTACAAACAAGAGGAACACATGATGATTAAGTCTAAGTAGAAAACAACAACATATTTGAAAAAATGAGTTTGGAATTAAGATTACCTACAACTGCTCTCTCCTTCTTCCCCTAAAGACCTTGTTTTTCATCTGTCTGTTCAGCATCATCACTTATCACACAAATCCATTTTTTGGTTTAGACTCTTAAAGCACCTAAAATATTTCCAGTTCTAAAGAAACAGTTGAGTAGATGTTGATGCTGCCACTAACCATTCAATCAGAACGCCCTTCAGAACATTCACCATCCCTGCAGCTCTCACAAATGCTGAAAGGTGCGGGTGGCAGGCAAGACTCCTGGTTGGGGTTACAGATAAAAGCAGATGAAGCCTGTAAGACAAAGAGACACCTTTGCTGAACTCAGCGACCCAGGAGGGGAAAAAAAAGCGATCAGAAAGCAAAACACTGTTACCCTGCGCCTGAGCCAGCGCCTACCTCTGGGCCACGTTACGTACAAGCACTCGGACTCAGGCACCGCCCGCCCCAAACCCGCCGGGCCCAGCGGCCTGCCCGAAGCCAGAGCCCCCCCACCTCGCCCCGCCAGCATCCAGAGCGGCTCTGCCTTCCCACCCCCCACTGCTCCACTCCTCCCATTGCCGCGTGCGAACCGTGGCCTCGCGAAAGGCGGCCGGGGCGGAGGCAGACAGGCTCTAACCCGTTCCCAGGCCAAGCCGAGGGCGCCGAACGGGTAACTCCGGCCCAGCAAGCCCTACCGCTCCCCCAGCTGCAGCCGCGCAGATCGCACGCACCCACTCAGCTAACCAGCCCACATACACGTACTGCGCAAGCGCAGCCCTCGCTCCTCCTATTGCCCTCCTGACGCTGCGCTCGGATTGGCCGAGCGGCGCGCGGCGTGATGACGTCATGGGAACGCGTGAGCGGTGGTGCCGGCAGCGAGGAGAGATAGGAAGCGGAAGGTACTGGCAGCGGCGGGGGGAACGAGGGGTGGCGGGACAATAGGAGCGGCCCGGGCCGGGGTCTTTTCGCGGTCCGATGCCGGTGTTTGTCAGACCTCAGCCTTGGAGCCCCTCCTGGCTTGGGGCTGGCCGCTGACAGCGCCCCGGTTGCGGGGAGGCGCCCGCAGGGAGTCCGTGCTTATCAGAAACGTAATAAATGAAGTCAGTGAATAACCGCGGTGCTGAAAGAAGGTAGGGCAGAAAGCTGCGTGCTGTGGTAGTGCTGGGGTGATGTGACCGGGAGTCATCCCTGCGTCGAGATCAGAGGGCCTGATGGCCGTTCACACGTGTGACACTTCATCTTTTTTACTAATTGTCACTGTGGCAAGGCAGATGTTTAATATCTGTATTTTCAAAGTAATTGCGGGGGTGATTTACATCTGTTTGAACAGATTGACTTCACATTTCTATCAGCGTGTCATAATGCAAGCACTCACATTTCACGTCATGAAATTTTAACTTCAAGTTACTTCTGCAGAATACCCAGCCAGCGTAATTCTTGCACTAAAAATACATCTGAATGTTTGGATGAAGTCTTCAGCAGAAAGAATGCAGAGTTTGATTATTGCTGTAGGTAGCCAAAGCCAATTAAGTCACTGTCCTAACCTCAGGTAGGCTTTTCTTGTATAGGTAAAATGTAGAGTCGGTAATATTTGCTAATATATAAAATGGTGTACATATACGTGAACGGTGGATGCAGTAAATGGCTCTTTCTCGAGGCCTGAATTGCCTTATTTCTTAATGCCTCACCACTACAACTATACATGCATTGAACCTCATTCTGTAGATGTTAAAATACATCCCTTATTAACTGTGGTGTTACAATGTACATCAGCAAGAAAAGACAAATGTTATCTGATTTGCCTTCTAGTATCAACAATGTATACAAGTTGTTAGAGCCTGCTAAGTCAAAATAAAAGACTTAGGTGTTAAGATGAAATAAATTATGAATAGCTGATTACTAAGTTGTATTAAGTCATGTGTTGTATTGAGCACTGTCTTCATGCGGATGTGATTTATTTAAGTGAGGATTACTAGGATATCAGAAAAGGCTTCAAAGCAGAGCAGATAACCAGAGATACATACTTACCAGTATTAACATAAATATGTAATTGTATGAAACACTTCTGTAAACTTTTACTGTAAGCAAAATGCAAACTACTAAGTTCAGGAGTTTAGACTTTTTTTTTTTTTTTTTTTTTACTTAGAGTGTTTTATAAGGCACAGAATGACATAAATATGGCTTTTTATGACCTTTCCTGTAAAAAGGTGGGAAAAAATGGTTGTAATTCCTAAATCAATTTTTTTTTCTTTTTCTGAATATACAGAATGTCAGTGGCTGCTTACTGCATATTTTGCTGTAGACAAATAGGAACTTCTGGTCCAACCACCAAAAAACACCCATCTTGGAAGGATATAAGTAAGTACAGTTCTATAAGTATCAATCAAAGGTGTTATTAAAAGAGGAAAAAGTCTGTGTAGATGTAACACTGCGCATGATTAAATGACAAGAAGAGACCTAAATCTCTGCATAATTTGTGATCGACAGCTTTTATTTTCCAGAAGCTGATGTCTGCTTCTGGCTTGCTTTGCATTGCAGTGATGATAACACTAGGTTATGTGGATGATGGGAGTCCTACCAAAATACAATCTCATTAAATTATTTTAAGCTCATTTTTGTGTTTCTTCTTTAGTTGTTTTTAATGATTAGCATAATGAAAACACTGCATCCATAAACTGTTAGTAACAGAACAGCACTTGAATAAACTTTGTTTCTTCCTCCTTCTTTACTGATTTTTTTTTTTAAGTTCTACAGTCTTCCCTGCTTAGTCTCCGCTTTCTTTAATGCCTTGTGTATAAAATGAAAATTCTTACAGTTCTAAGGTGTATTTTCCAGCACTAAGAGACAGGATATTTCCATTTCTGTTCTATGGGAATCATTGCATTTTTTTTCCCTTTCTTCTTTGCCAGTTATTTCTTCGGCATGTAACTGCTTCTTGTCTGCATGCCACAATTCTTAAAGTCTTGCAAAGGCAACAGCTGGTGGCAGTGGGTCTAGGGCAAACCTCCCGGTTCATGCTGAAGAAAACCAATTATTCATGATAGGTGAGATACATTCCATTGGGTTTGCCGCTACTCATAGCAATAGAGTTGCACTGTAATGACATCCTTAAGTCTAGATAATCAGCTGAACTTTGCCCAGGACAAATAATTCAAATCTGACAGGAATCTTTGCACTTAAAAGGGAAGCTGCTGCAAGCGGCGTGTGTTTATTCAACTCTTTGCTCTGTAAGTTAGATTCAGTGGAATTATTTGAAAAATATATTTGCTTAGGGAGATTCTGCAGGACTTTTCACATACACTGAATAGCCAATCAAGAAGAAAAAGTTAACACCTTAACATAATGTGGAGGTTCAAACGAATGCTGGTGATATAGACAGAATTTTTCCTGTTGATTCTTGCAGCTGAGCAACAAATGTAATTGACAGGTAGCAATACTCACAGTAAATAGCAGCAGTAGGAAACATTTTATTGCCTAGATTAAGAGAGCAGGAAATTCTAACTCAGCAAGATCTTATTTCATTTTAATCTTAAGTAGTGATTTTCTAAAAGCTAGACAAAAATACAAAAACCTTATTCTTAGTTACTGAAATTCTTACTGTCTGGTAATCACACGTTATCTGTTTATGTTGACTTGATGCACACAGCTTTGTTTGACTTGATTTTTTCATTTTTCAAGGAAAAATTGCCAAAGTAACTGGATCGCTTATACTAGGGTAAGTTGTAACTACAAGCTTATATGTAAATTATGTATACAGTAAAAACTTCAATTCATGTTACTTTCAAAAAAAATGTGACAATATTTGAGGGGTTTAGGTATGGTAGGCTGTAGTTTTGAAGCATATCTTCTGGTAGATTTACTTATTTTAATTACTTTAGAGTTTCTTTTCTGTGCTAAATTGACGTAACCTATGGCCTTCTATACGTTTGGTAAAATCTGTTATTTGTAATTAATAAATAAAGGATGATTTATACCAAAATTATTGTTAAGATAGTTTTGCTGTAATCTTCTTGTTTTTTAATAGTATTCATACACAGTTTTCTTTCATTTAAAGAGGTTTTGTATTCATTACATATGAAGTTTTGTCCTTAAAGAAGTTACTGCAAATCGATACTCAAGCTATACATCAAGAAAAGCTTAAATCCCATGTGTATATACGTACATCTTCTCTAAATCCAAATGAATCTCAAGGTAAGATATGTCATTGCTTGGAATCTAAAACTAAAATTTTAACAGCATATAATACTTCTGGAATTTACTTGTATAGCCAGATACATTTTTGAGATGTGACAATTTTCTTTGCAATGTCACCTAATTTATTTTTCTTAACTTTATATACATGTGGATATATATCTCTTATCTTATAAAGCGTAAAAATGACTATCTAAAAAAAAAAAACCCCAGCTAGCAGCTTGAAATAATGTGAGATATCTGTCTTTCAAACTGAAGTAATCTAAAAATGCTCTTTTAGGGATCACGTACCAAGCCAGAAAAGAAATCCATAGAGCAGTAAGGAAAATTCTCGAGACAGAAGCTAAAATTTTCCGGAGACCTTTTAATGGTAGGTGTAAAAGCATGGCTTTACCTGTGAATACTACTCTGTAGTAAAACCTAAGCCCTTTTAGGATGTAAAATAATTATTCTTAAGAACTTAATATTTCATCTGTTTCAAAAACAACAGAACATGTTGTATAATAGCATTTAATGTAAGTTTCTGAATTAAAACTTTGTGTATTAAAACTGTTCTATTTCTTTAAGTAAGTATTGTTTAAGAAGAAATTTGCAGAATAAATTTGAGATTTATTTTTTCCCCATTTCAGGTGGGATTTAAAGCTTACAGTACTGAGTTAATATTTGATATCAAAGTTTTTTGTATCAAAGGAATTTCTTTTCAAAAAGTATAGTAATAGAACAAGGGGTAACAGTTTCAGACTGAAAGAGAATAGATCCAGATTAGGTATTAAGAGCAAATTCTTTACTTTGAGGGTGGTGAGCGTCAAGTAAATGAGTCCAAATTCTCTTTGGTGGTGCTCAGGAACAGGTCAAGGGACAAAGGGCATAAACTGGAACACAGAAAGTTCCATATGAACATTAAAAAGAACTTCTTGGCTTGGGTCTCACAGAGCACTGGACCAGGATGCCCAGAGAGATTGTGGTCTCCTTCTCTGGAGATATTCAACACCTGCCTGAATGCTTTCTTGTGTAATGTACAATGGGAACCTGCTTTAGCAGGGAGATTGGACCAGTTGATATACAGAGGTCTCTTCTAATCCCTATGATTCCATGATTCTGTGAAGCATGGGCACAGGCTGCCCAGGCAGGTAGTGGGTGTCATTGTCCTATTTTATTGCAGCAATTTGATGTTAAAATATTTCTCTGAATTACTATTAACAACTAATATTGAAGTATTAAAAGAAACAGATTATTTCTTTTTAATTCAGTGAAATAGAGATGTGCCTGTTAAAATGCTCATTAGGAATAATTTGGGTTTTATTTGTTTTCTGCTAAAGAACACTTTAGTACATTTGATAGAGAAGATCATGAATGTGCCTTATGGCTCCTCCTAAAAAGAACTCAGTCAGAAGACAAAGAGGTCCGACTGCAGGCTGTGCAAGAGCTGGCAAAGAACACCCACTGGCACGGTAATGTATGCTCGTGTAGCTCAATTCATCTAAAAAAAAAAAAATGCAACAATGTCTTCATTATCTGCTGCAAAGCTGCTGCTGCCCTGGAAAAATTGCTAGTAGCTGAAAGAGATGTAATTTGGTCCAGAATCAGTTTTTCTTTACATTGCAAGCAATTTTTTGTTCCTAGTACTCTTCCTTGTTGTTACAGTCAGAAAGATCAACACAGTGGAGGGGCAACACAGGAGTATAATAGCAAAGGGACTAGCACGAATGGAATGGTGTTACAAAAGAAAAAGAAAGGTGCTCACCCATTTCCAGAGATCTAGGCTACCAAGGAAAACTCCATGAGGGAGGGATCTCCAGAAAGAGATCCTTCCCCAGAGGCAGTCAGCCCTTAAATGAGCCTTTAGGCCTTCACCTGTGCTCTCAGGGCTGACCAGGTCCGTTCCCCAGGTGCTCAATCAGTGGTTCAGGCCATAACCCAACACCTACCATACACTCATACAAGGCACATAACTGCAGTGTGGGCCTCTCTCTGCTTCCCCACTGATTATCAAGACCACCATTTAGAATGATGCTTGCTGGAAAGCAGTTCAGGTTCATTAGTTCCCTGGCCTTTTGGAGCTGTTAAGAATGTCACTTTTTCTGGCAGTAATTGTTGTAAGGCTCTGCCAGAAAGGGGTTTAAGGCTATGGTTCAGTTAAAAAAGTTGGTTAGGAGATGATAGGTAACCATAGCAAGGCAGCAGTGACAAACTAGAAGACTTGCACATACAAGCATTATTTATAAGCCATTTTCTGTCCTAGTTTTACTGCTACCTTAATACTGACTCATCCTAAGGATTTTGAACTTTCCACAGATGTATTCCACAGAAAAAAAATTACTTTGATTTAATGCTATGGTATCATCAATTACATTATTATTACATTACATGTCATAAACTTATCAATAAATAGAGAAATCTGCTTCTTTATGTTCTTTTCTCCCTTTGTTATTGTAATGCTATAGCGGGATGGAAAGTACTGTGATAATAGCAGGGTGGCAAAGTCTTTGGCTGCAGCAAATGAGAATGAGCCTAAGTGCAGCAGCTGCAGCAATAAAGGAAAAGAGCTGTTTACCTTTAGAAAGCCTCAGGTAGGCAGGGATCTCCAGCAAGAGATGCCCTCACCTCCACTGCCAACCCTTAAATGAGGTCTGGGAAGGGGTATATCCTGACTCCACCCCTTCCAGTCACTCAGGGCATTGCATGCACCTGAGCTCCCCTGGGTTGGCCCTTCCTTCCCACCAGGTTCTTAATCACTGTTTCAGGCCATGACTTGCATTTCCACTACAGTTATCTACTTCAGTATCCTGTAAATCATACTATAAAGCATGGTATAGAACTTAAGGTTCTTGCATCCTCTCTGTTCTTAAAGCAGCAAATATCCTTGAACTCCCAAGTATAGGGTATATATATATACACACACCCTTTTCTCCACTCCATCACTAGTCTGTATAAACTAGGTAGCACTTTAATCCACTCTGATTATTCTGGTAGTAGAGTCAGTTGACATTTTGAGCAGTTCCACACAGTGGAATGTATGTTGCTTCAGACTGCCTCTTTCAAATTCTAATTATCCCAAACTATTTACATCAAAAAGTTGTATTTGAAAACATTTGAAAGACAAATGTACCTAAACTGAAGCTGTGTGTACTAATTCAGTATGGCCATCTTACATTCATGTAATAAGACTGTCAGTTCTCAGGCTTCTTCCTCTGGAGATCTCCTGTATCATTCAGTGCATAAGATAGCCAGTATGTGGGAATTCAATTGTTCTTTGTTATCTCCTTTTCTCTGTAGTACTCATTGCTGTAGAATTTGGATGTTTTACAAACAGAATAATTCTTGCCAACTACCTCATGAAGCAAATGGTCTTTTTTTTAGTCTGATATTCCAAAACTCATTCCAGCAAAGACCTAGACTGGAAGTATGTGCTAACTTTTCACAGCTAGGACCAAATTGTTCAGCCTACATTATCATAAGTACTGTGTCCTGCTCATCCCAAGCACAGCTTCAGTGACATCAGTTTGCAGCTGTTAGTGATCTGCACCAAGGAAAAATGATGTCTGGTCTGTGATTGTTTATGAAGTCTCTTTTAAGTGGCCTGTCATTTTTGTTCAAGAGATGTTTAACAGTAATGAAGATAATAACACATTTTTATAGTGATTTATTGATCCACTTCAATATTGTCTTTTCCTTCAGTTTACCACTAATTTCAGTATGTGCCTTTCAATTTCTCCAGCTGTAAAATAGATGGGTTTTGGAAAGTATGTATGATTTAAATCTTTATTTTCCCTTCTGTAGGGTGACTTAAAGTCTATCTTGCAAGAACAGTAAGCGCTTTAGTAAGGAAAGGCTACTTAACTTGTGATACTATCTTGCATTTTCTGAGGTTACCTCATTTTTTTTTCTTTAACAACTTTATAAATGATACAAAAAGCTTTGTTTCTAAAGTTCACACCCACATCTTGGCAGCATTTCAGTTTAAAACTCAGGTTTTTAATATTGTATGCAGGAAAAAAAAAAGCCATTCAAATTTTTTCCTCAAGACAAGGTTTAGGCTTGAATTTGTACTTCTTGCATTCTTTTCACAGTAGCAATATTGAACTTGTGCTTTTGCATGTGTTCAACTCCTGACAATCTTTATCTAACTGATTTGTAATCAAACAATTAGTGCACAGGTCTATTTTGTTTCAGCATAGTGCTTGTCTAACAACTGCTATTTTTACTTTTTGGAATTTGCGACTACAGAGTCAGAGCTTATTAAGGAGATTACAGAGAGGTTATTCTTTTCAACTCAGAAAACAGATCAGCAATTACATTTAAAGCCAAATGAGATATTTACAATCAGTTTTAATCTTAATGCTGGAGTTCTTGTACTACAGATTATCAGTATGGTACAGTTGCCCAAACCTGTGATCAAAGGACTGCTATAGGTTTGGCTCGATCCAAAGATATCGACCTTCGCTTTTTCCTGCCTCCACCATCATTGCCAGAAATGAAAAATGTAAGTAAATGGAAAGAAGGTACCAGCTGATTTTTGCTTATTTGTTTGTCTTTAGTACTTTCATTGTTAGTGACCATACTAAAATAGAATTCTTCAAAAGTAAAAAAACAAGTACTAAAATGAAAACCAAAACATCAACTGTAATGCACCTCTGGAGTGTGTCTGTACTAGTGAATTATGTGATGCAAAGAGCTGAAGAGAGGGATTGTTCTTTGTCTGAATGTCCAAATTACACACTCAGCAGCAATGTAATTTGTGTAATGATGCATATGCTGCTGTCTGTGCCTAACAGGCAGTGCACCCATATTTAAGTGATCGTAGATTGCCTCGATGACATTGACAGAATCCTACATGTAGAGAGCTCTCCTGGGGGACCTTGCATTTTTGCTGCTAGTTTGGTACTCTAAGTAATGCTCTGGCACACAGCTTTAACCTTCATTATGTCAAGTATGGAAACCATTTTGAGTATACTACATGACTCCCAAGTGCAGATACAAGGCAAATTTTTTGCCTGTAAAAATTCCTCCAATGTGTTGAGTAACTCATATAGATGTACCTGCTGTCTTTCACCAGAAATTCTTCTGTTTCCTTTTGGACATCTTAACCTACTTTTTAAATTTAGAAATCATAGAAAGTATTTGGAGATGAGCTTTACAGTTATTGCTATGAACTAAGCTTCAGTTAGCTTATTGCAGTACTTGTTTGATTTAATTGAAAAATATTCCAACAGAAAATTCACTGAGTGTGATTCTTAGACACTAAAATGCTTTATACCTCTATACAGTGACTCATTAATCAGATAAACAAATACTCAACATCTAGAAGAGCTTAAGTTACCTATCTTAAATTCCCAAGCAGCTTCAGAGTTTCTGATTTGGAGATGTGACTCTCCCCCATCCTTTTTACATACAGTAATTTCTACCTGACTTGTTTTTTTTTTTTTAATATATCTAATTGTTCTGTAGGCACATCTCTTTACTTCCAGCTTTTGGGTACCAACAAATCCTAATCGGGTAGATTTCATCTTGCTCTGATTTTGTGTTAATTACTAAGTACGTATGAACAAAGTGGTTTGAGTAATGTTGTCACTAGACATGCAGAATTGGCACACAAAGCATAAGATGGTCTTCTGTAATGTTACTACAATAAATGCTGGCAGAAGTTCCTGTCACAGAATACCTGTACATCTTATCCAACACAACTCTGAAAACCAGCTTTGATAGTGACATTCTCTGTTTTAGGATTATTCTTATGATATAAGATGATCTCCGTAGCAAAAATTAGAATGACTAACAGTAAGTTCTGTGACTGTGGGCAAATAAAACAAAGTTGTTGAATCTGTTTTCCTGTCACTTATCATAGATTACTAAATTGACATCTGTGTGAATATTTTGAAGATAAGAGTAGTGTTGTTTGTTGTTCTGACTAGTAATTCATACATTCATTTTAATGCAGCACCATCAGTTTTACTGTGTAGTCAAAGGCAAACTTTTAGGCATCTTGTGTCAAGAGGAACATATTCTTTCTTTCACCCTTCCAGGCATATTAGAAAAAGGCCACCAAAGTATGAAGCTTAAAGCTTACTTCTCATCACTCAGGCGGCTGGTTTTAGTATTAACGACCTCCAAAGTTTTTACTGAAGTAACTATTAAACCCAAGTTTCAGAGCACTGAAGTCTAGATTTTACTAATATAGCTTCAGTTGTTTAAGATCTTCATTTTCTTCCATATTGTGTTTTGTTTCAGAATTTTAAAAAAAAAAATTGAATTAAAAACTGTTTGTGCTTACTTCTCACAGGATTGTCTCATAGAAGATGAGCTTCGCTTGCTCTTAGTTTCTTTACCTCAGTCTGGCCTTGATCCATGCGTTCAGTACTTCACATCTCTTGCTTTACGTGAAAGTAGTCAGACTCTTGCTGCACAGAGGGTGAGTTCCCACTTACAGAATAGAACTGCTTGGTTTCTTTATTCCTTCAGAGCTCAAAGACACAAACCCATTTCCATATTTTTGAGCTTTGTGAAGAAAAATGCAGAGTCTGTTACATTACAACTTAGTATAAGCTCTTCTACATATGGTCCACATGCTTGAAAGCTTCTTTATCTTTCCTAACTGTACTAGTTGGTCTAGCAAGAGATATCTGCTTTGTGGGAAGGCTTGTAAGTAAAGACATTCGTTTTCTCTTGCAGTCCTCATAAGGAGATTTTTCACATTTCATCTGCTGAGATTACTAAACCTTCTTGACATCTTACTGTCAAACTAATTGGGGCCTATGGTCATGAACTGTTGTATTACATGGACATACATTCCTTTAACATGTCACTATTGCTAAAACTTAACTCAAGTTGATTTTTGTTATCAGTGACTCTTACTTCCAGAAGTTATAATAAAAAAAAGAGTACTGTCATAATGTTGCTTAACAGGGTTTATTTAGAGATTTCAGAGTACAATAACTCTGTATTCCCTAGGACACAAATACATGTCATATTTTCACATGGGGATTCCGTTGTTTACACAAGAGGTGTTGCTACAGAAAGAGCACTTGTAAGACCACTCTTGGAAACATTTTGACTAATTGCACTGTCCTAGAAAATTATTCTTTCTTAAAGTTTTGCTTGTCTTCCTTCTGTATGATTGAGACAGACTGGCCTCTTGGCACTATGCTAAGTGTTGAATACCTTATTTTCTCCTCTCCCCGTTTTTTTCAACTCTGAAAGTCTAATTAAGTCTGATTCTTGTTCTCTTATTCTCAAGCAAACAATCTTAAAATATTACATTAATTAACGTAAGAACCCTACATTTTTCCCCTTTATTATGTGTTTTGAAGTTAATAGACTATGGAAGCTTCTGTCTGAAAATCTATTTAATACTTTCAGTTAAGAATAGTAGACCTTTTATAGTGTGCTGCTGTATAATTTATACACTTAAAAATGCATACATGCCAAGCATTTTCTAAAGGGATTTCTATAGGTCATTACACACGTAGATTCTAGTTTAGAAATGCTTATTTTATGTAGCCATTTGGAACATGGTATCATTTTTACTGTTTCTCCTTTCAGGGATGCTTATGGTGTTTTGGGGGAAATGGACTTCCATATTGTGAGACTTTGGGTAAAGTTCCTTCAGAGACAGTAGAACTCTTTTGCTTACAAGCTTTAGTGCAACATTCTAAGGTAACTGTCTTTTTTAAACAACTGAAAAACTACATTTATAAGTACTTTTTTCTAAGGCTGTAATATAGTGGGAATGAGTTGCCATTTTCTTGTCTCATAGCTGCTATCCCTTTTGTAAGAACTTTCAGAGAACTGAGACTGATGTGAATCACAAGGAAGCATAACAAACTCATTTTTCTGATGTCAATTGCCTCTGTAACAATCAGAAATATAAATGCAGTGAAATGGCAACACAGGAGGTGTAATGACAAAGGGACTAGCACAATGGAAAGGTGTTACAAAGGAAAAGAAAAAGTACTCACCTGTCTCTGAAGATCTAGGCTCACAGGAAAAATTGCACAAAGGAGGGATTCACAATCAGAGATCCTTCCCCAGTGGCAGTCAGCCCTTAAATGAAGTCTAAGAGAGGTGCAGCCAGGCTCCACCCCTTCCAGTCTCACACGTGAATTGCCTTCATCTGTGCTCCCAGGGCTGACTGGGTCGTTTCCCCAGGTGCTCAATCAGTGGTTCAGGCTGTGACTGAACAGTTTCCATACAGCCTCTAAATTCTATTATTTCTAATTAGCCTGTGTAAGTTCCTCAATTTCTCAGAAGTCTTGAACATTGAAAAACAGTATTGAGAATACTGAATTGTTATTTGTAGTAGGGATGGATAAAGTGTGGTTTGCCAGTATTCCTTTCACAACTTCCATATGCATAGAAATTCTGACGTGGTCTAGAATTTTTTATATTCTAGATTTTCTATTCAGTCAAGTTGTGACTGTCCTTACACAGAATGCCTCTGTCTTTGTTAAAAGCTTCATACCGGAGGACATAGCAGTTTCTTGACCACAGTACATTTTTAAGCACTGTAGACATGTTCAAGTCACAAGCATTTGGTCAGTATTGGTGGTTGACGCTACTTCTGATCAGTCCGTGTTCATCTGCTTGAACTAGAATCTATTGTTGCCCTTAAGATCAGTAATGATAGCGATGCTATTAGGAGAGTAAAAATGACTGTATATTTCAAAGAGGAGGTATTCTAACAATTTCACTTTAGGTAGACAGTAAGAGGCTTCCATTGGCAGTGCTTTAACAAGTGCAGGCAGTTGTCCCGTTTAGACTCATGAACATCACTTGTAATTCGGTCATGCCAAATGGATATCAATCTCATTTTCCTCTGATGTGAAGGAGAGTATAGTGATGATTCTCAGCATCTTTCAGGTTGTCAATCCATAGATATCACGCATTCAACACATTAAAATATTTACTCCGTCTTGGACTAGGGAATAATAAATACTAAACGAATAAGAACTCTTATGTAATAAAGGCCATATCATATCAGCTCGTAAAACTTCTCTACTTTCTGTATTAACAGCATCACAAAGGACCTTTTGCAGAACATCTACTTATTGTATTTACTGTATGATGCTAGGTTTCATCTCACTGTGATAAAATTGAAGCTCAAGGCGGCCTTCAGCTGCTGCAGAGGATATACCAGCTACGTAAAGATTCTGCAAAAATACAGAGAAACATAATTCGCATTATTGGAAATATGGCTTTGGATGAACGTCTTCATTCATCCATAGTACGTGCAGGTAAAAGGAAAGCAAGTGCAAGCAGCCTGAATGCCAGACTGCCAGTTCTATATTCTAAATTTTTTGCTGGATTCAGTGCTATTGTAAAGTGTAAGGGACTGTGATAGTGGTTTGGTTTTTATGTGTATGTTTTGTATGTGTGTGTATGGTTTTTTTGTCTTGTTTTTTTGTTAGTTTGTGCCTCTTTTTTTTTTGTTAAATAAAACATAAATATTTTAGACAGCGTTGGTTTAAAAACTTGTGCGTATTGTCTAGCTGATATGCATCAGAGCTAGAGGCACTGTAAGTCTTTGAAGGATGGTTAAAATTGGGACTTCTGATGTTTAGTTCAAATTACTGACAAAAATCTTTTGAATTTCCTACTCTCACAGATCATCTGCATCATTGATCTTTTTTTTCCAATTTACTGTGTTTTAGTCTCATAAAGGAACAGATCAGCTTGTAGTCTTTATATTTTGGAATAAAATAAAACATGCCTTCCCACTCTCCCTTGCTTTGTGTCAAGCTGGCAACTAAGAACAAATAACAGTGGCAGGAAGCAGAGATGACCTCACACAACTTCTGGTGCCTGTGGGTGCCCTCGCATCCTGCTGTTCATGCTGCTTATGCATCGGGTCCTCACAGCTGCTCCAGTTTGCTGCCCAACCCTTACCCAGCTAGCTCTTGCTGAGGAAGTTTTCTACCAGATCCTTAACAGCGCTTCAGTCCGCTCTGCGAGCAACATTAATTTGAGAAATTTTTCTTCACAAATCTTTTTTGTCAGATTTTCACACTTTTCCCATTTGTTCTTGTATGTATGTATGCTCTGAATATTCAGTTGTTTCTTATCTGCTTAGATTTTAATGAGTTTTCCTCATTCATCGCAGACCCTTACAATCATTCTGACTCAGTTTTCTCTAAGAGTATTTAAATGCTCTTTGTGTGTGTGTGTGTATTCCTTTGCATGTCTCAGTGCTCTGTGAGCATCCTCATCCATGTCTAACAAACAGTAAGTTTCATTTTTAGGTAAGAGTCTGTAAAGTGTTTTTTTTTTCTTGAGGTAGTTACGACTTAAAACTTCATGGAGGAATGTGTTCTGTCAACTATTCTTTTATGTTTCTCAAGTGTAAACAGAATTTTTTTGTTTTTGTTTTGTTATAGAATAGCAGGAGAATTTTAATTACATAAATGTTTTTGTAATCTGCAATTTAAAATTAGAGCAAACATCAATTTTTCTGCCTGCCGTTATTCCTGTGTGCTGTTCCTTTTCTTTCCTGTGCTTTGAGTTTCCTTTTCTCTCTGGAACATTTATTATCACTGTCTTTTTTTGCATCTTGGCTGCAGAAAGAGAATCAAGATCTGTTCTCTGTCTGACTGCTGCACTGATCTGCTGATACACTTTGTTTTCCTCCTGGGAAGGGATTCTGCTTCAGATTATAAGCTGAATAGTAGTAAAATACATTGCCTCCTCACCATTCTGGATTTTTTAATTTTGCCATTTCCACTTATCCAGCAGTGGCTTTCCTGCAGTAAAGAGAAGTGGGTTGAAGTAATTGTTTTGATATTACCATTCTTACATTCTAATGCCTATTTTCACAATTACTGCTGTGAAGGATGATATTTGTGAGTTTTCTTGTTGGGATGACGTTTCTCATTAGTTAACTTGCTGCTTTATTTTCTCAATGTAGGTTGGGTTTCTGTGCTTGCTGAAGTAATGAAATCCCCGCATGTCATTCAGTCTTCTCATGCATCCAGAGCTTTGGCTAACCTAGACAGGGACACGGTGCAAGAAAAGTATCCAGATGGTGTTTATGTCTTACATCCACAATATCGCAGCAGGTAATGCAGAGGGAGAAACTGTACATGCTGTAATTTGATTTATTTGCTATAATGTTCAGTTACAAAGATTCAGAAGAGTGGATTCAGAGTGCAGCTCTACTTTTGTTACCTGCTCCTCTGGTTCTTGATGGATTGACTGGACTGAATGTAGATCCTCTAATGTAACAACAGCAGGAGTGCTCAGAGCTGTCCACAGCAATGAAAAGAGTGTTCCTGTATTGCCTGGAAAATCTAGACACAAACCTTTAGGTGAATTATGGTTTTGCAGCCTTTTTACTGGCATGTCTTGGGATACGATGCCTAGCAGTTATTCTGCTGATAGCAGCCCACTGGCCTCAGCTGCAGTGAAAGAAGCTGAGGCTTATCTGTTTATCTGGGACATGGTATGTCACTTAGCGGCAACTATTCTTGGGGTCATTTGTGTTAGTGGAGACGGTGGAATCAGACAGTGAAGATCTCACTAAGCTGCATTAATAGTAGGGGGAGCTAATACTGTTTTTCATTACAGAAGAATGTGAAACAAGAGTTTGGTACTTTACATACCTCTTTCTAGTTTTCTCTTATGGGTGAATCTGTGTTTTTCATCTTGATCTGAGTATCCTCTGTGAAATATCATGCAATGTCATGGCATGTTGTCCATAACACAAGAAACCATGTACAGTGCTTGAAGTAGCATTTTGATATCCCCTAGGTTAAGAGTTCTGTCTAAATTTAATTTGCTGAAAGAATATCTGTCATCTATCTTTTACAAATTCCTTTCTATGTCAGTCAGCCCATCAGAGCAGACATCCTTTTTGTTCACGGTCTTTTGGGAGCAGCGTTTAAAACCTGGCGACAGCAAGACATTGACCAACCTGTGGATAAAAAGGCTTCAGAAGTGCAAGAGGAATACAGCCAGTGCTGGCCAAAGGTAAGAAGACAGTACCATTTTCTCAAACAATTGCTGTTTTTTCGTTAATGAGAGCTGTCTAGAGAATTGGATGACTTCTAATCTGTTTTAGAAGTAGCACATTTTGTGTACTTCACACGGTTTTTGTTAGCAAAATGAAATTTTCAACAGGTTATTCTTGCAAAGGAAAATCTCTGCCAAAGTTAATGCACTCAGCGTCATTCTTCTGGTAGTGAAAGAGGAGGCAATGTCCACTTTCCTCATGCTCTCATTCTTTTAAATGAAATTCTAGTGCTTAGAAAAAGATATGTGAAATCACATTTTTAATTTCTTATATGGGTGTCTGAGTACCTCAGTTTTTCCAGTTTGCCTTATAAAAATTATTGGTAAATAAGTAATGACTGCTTCAAGCAACTCACATTGATGTAACCACCAAAGTATATCTGCGAAACTTAAACTCATCAGTCCCATTGGCCATTTTAGTGATTGTTTCGCCCAGGAGAGGGAGCCAGGAATGCGCAAACTAGTAATCCGCTCCAGCCTTTGCCTTCATTTTGATTAGGAAGTTGTCAAGAGTTTGACAGTCTTTAACAAAAAAAAACACAACAGTGCAGGTGTAAGATGTATTCGAGGATTCGTGAAGAACAGAAACTGTACTTGATGCTATCTTCATAATAACAGCTTTGTGCCGTTGTTGCTAAAGTGTTTGCAAGAGTTTTTCAAGTACTTCAGTTATAAGCTCTTTTTGGTGGTTTTCTTTATTTAGACATGGCTGGCTTCAGACTGTCCTGCCCTCAGAATCATATCTGTGGAATATGACACCCGTTTGAGTGACTGGAAAGCAAAATGTCCTGTTGAGCCTCACAGGTAATAAATGCATGTCTGCAGTTTGGAGGAGGGAACAGGAGAGAGACCTATACAGCTAACTATTTGAATCACCTACTGTGAAATGGTGGAATTATCTTTTCTTGTTGTATTTGAAAATAAAATTTAGAAAAATTTAGGCTAAAGTCCTGGTTTACTCAAGCTTTTTATCCTCACGGGTTAACTTGTGTCAAATTCTTAATTTCTTACAGACTGCTTCATGTGTCTTCATTGTCTTCAGTGTCTTCAGGCACTAAAGTGGTCCATTGATTTAGATATAACATTAGTTTTGCTTCTTTAGGGGAGTATTTATTAAGCTTAAAATAGCCCAACAGTACTTTGTAAGTACAACAAAAGACTTGCTGTATTATGACTTGATATTCACAGGAAAACAGAGCTTATAGGTTTACTCAGAAGTGTTAATTCCTGCGAAGAGATCGCCGTTTGTCTTTGGTAGATGAGCTACAGAAAGGTTCTTAAGATTTAGACTTTCATAATACATTAGGAAGCTAAGAAGTGAAGAAATTTTAGACACAAATTAAGAATTAATAAATTGTCTCCGGCTCACACTGTTTTTGGGTCAGTTAGTGTAATAAAACCACTGCCCTTGTCAGAGGAGCAGTGCTTTACTGACCCTGAACCAGCTAGATCAGAGGAGGACACTTCCTCCAAAAATGTTGCTTCTAAAACATAAAAACAGTTTGAACCTATAAAGATAATTTGGTTTGAATGGATTTTAGACTCAGTAATTGATTTCAGTGCTCTTTGAATCTGACTGTAATCTGAGTCCTTCAGTTCGTTATACAAATACATAGGCGTGTAACTGGATTCAACTTGTATACTTCCATGAAGGCATGTTCCTGACTGCTGACAGGTTAAGAATCTAAAAATTAATTATGTTTTGTGTAGGGGAGAAAAAAACAACATTTGTATAGAAGATTGAGAGCTTGGCGCTCACTCATTTTTCCTCCCTGTGAACATACAAAGAAATGATGCAATTATTGCATTAAAGAAAGCATGTAATTCGGGCAAAATAAGGAAGGTGTGACTGATTGTATCTCTATTCAAAGTTAGGCAGAACAGTGACAGTAACAAATGTGAAGATAGGTACCTCTACAAGAGACCCTATTCCCCCATGTCCATCTGGAATATGTATAATGGAAGAAAATTCAAAAAAGAAATAAATGTATATGTATTTATTTTAAGATAACATATTTTTCATCACAGAATGGAAAATTGCATTGCCTGCAATATACGCTCACCCATCTATGTAGTATTTGATTATTTTATAGCTTGATGTGCTTAATCAAAAGTGAAATACGTTTGAGGATATTTTAACTAGGAGCAACAAAAGTGTAGCTGGACGCTCGCATCCTTATCACTGCTGTAAGTGTATAGGCTCATCTAGTGTTTCAGAAGTGAGTTAAGTCCATCAAGAATCTTAAAGCGTATTGCTCAGATGAAAAGACAGGTTTGAGTGTCCTTTTCATATGTATTATCTGAAAGCTGTTTCTAGTGATAGTGCTTAGACCCAACAGAGATGAAGTGAGTTAGGCTTTGCACAGTGGTTGCCCCAATATCCTGAGGTTTCATTATCAAAGGGTCTTCTGTGTCTGATTCTTATTGTGCTGCAAGGAGTAATGATTCCACTCTCTCAAGCTTAGTCTGGGAATTGGGATCAGTTTTGGTTTGATTCTACCACAGATTCATTTCCAGTCTTTAACACGTAGCTTATCCTTTCCAGAGCTCGACCTCTTCATTCTTAAAATGGAAATTATTATGGTTTTATGCTATTTTAGTACAAAGCGTTTGGAAATAATTGTTTGGAAAAGTATGACTGATGTAATTTGTGATTTTTTTTTTTTTTTACTGTGTTGGTTGATAATGCACTTACTCATTTCCTGAACAACTTTGCTCCACAACTTGAGCACTGTTTAGCAAAGTACATTTTTGTCAGATATTTACATACGCTCTTGTTTCAGGGCATCAAGTTTATTATGCATTGGTGGTGCTTTAGTAAAATGAAAGTATAATTTTGTAAAAATGTGAAAATGGTTTCATTTAAAAGATATGATTTGCAGAATTAAAACTAAGGGAAGTAACCGATTAGTGACATTAAAATAGCAATTTCTAGCAAGATCAAGAAACCGAACTCATTTCAATTGCTATTGTCCTTGTGAAGCTGACCTTAAAAAGTTCTTGACGTCTTTAGTTTTCAGTGTAGCAACAACAATAAAGTAATCAAAGCTTTATTTACTGAATTCACTTTCATAAGACTCCAGCGCTGAAAGTTTATTCCCTGCAAGACTGGTATTCAACTTATCGTGTTCCTTTGTGCTATTCCTTACAGGACATCTATTGCCTACAGGAGCAACGAGCTTCTGGAGAAGCTCAGAGCTGCTGGGATTGGAGAGAGACCCCTGGTGTGGGTGTCGCACAGCATGGGCGGTGAGCGCGCTGCCTGTCTGGCAGAATGCTTTTATTTATCTGCCATTACGTTTCAGAATGAGATTGTAACCGAATTCTGCTTGAAAGGCGATTATTCAGAATAGTCTGTGTAGAACACTTGCAAAGATCTGAAGATGTAAAATAGATTTCTGTTTTCCTGATGTGTTGTTTTCAGTAGCACACACATTTTGAATGGATTTTTATTCCTGTTTGTTTGTACTGTGTTGATTCAAAAACACAAAATCAATGAATTGAAATTCATGCAAGTGGAAATTCAGAGGCAGAATTTTCTCCATCATCTGGTATACATTAAGTGTCATTAGTAACACTTAAAGCAAATCAAAAAAGTCTATGGACTTGGGTATATGTTGTTCAATTAACATTTTATTTTAATGCCTCAGTTGTTTTTTCCAGCTTGATCTGACATATTTGACACGCTAAGGACTAATCACATGAGGCAAGAATATGGTTAGTTGCTTCATGGCTAATATAGCACCATCATTATTTTCACAGTGGTTTACATCGGTGCATTAATTCAGTTTCTCTTGCCAGGTCTTCTAGTGAAAAAGATGCTGGTGGATGCTTCCAAGAATCCAGAAATGGATAAAATTGTAAACAACACGAGAGGAATCATATTTTACAGTGTACCTCACCACGGCTCCCAGCTGGCTGAATATTCCATAAATGCCAGATATCTTCTCTTTCCTTCTGTGGAAGTCAAAGAACTCAGCAAGGGTACGTTACTCTTTGCTACCATTTGACAGTAGAGATCTCTGCTAATCTGCTCATGATGCTTTCTTTCCTCTTTTTTTTGGGGGGGATGGGTTAAATCATGCTATCAGAAAAAGCTGGATAAAAACTACATCTGCCCTTTTTATGCTTAGTGTTGTGGGTTGAACTTACAAGAGTAACTTTTCTATTTGATTGTGGAAACGAAGGGGGGAAAGAGAATCAGAACAAGTTTATAGAAGAGTAGTGTAGGTCATTTAGCAAGGTAGTAACGTGTGCTGGACTTCAGACTTTTGTCTTCTATATAAATTCCATGCTATGCAGAAATAAATGTTACATATGATTGCTGGAAAAAGGAATTACAAACAGAACGCTACTCCTTCTACTGGAGTTCTTAATTTTTCCAAAGCATTTTATTGGGATTGGAGTTTTGCAGACACAAGTTCTTATTTTCTGTTCAAGATAACACTGCAGAAATTACGTTTTCCTTTCACAGATTCGCCTGCCCTTAAAGTGCTGAATGATGACTTCCTGTCTTTTGCCAAAGATAAGAAATTTCCTGTACTGAGTTTTGCAGAAACCTTGCCAACGCATATAGGCAGCATGTTGAAACTGCATGTTGTACCTCTGGAGTCAGCAAGTAAGTCAAATAGTCACTTAATTTTCTTTAATTTTATATCTATTCCTGTAGGCATTGATAATAGGGATTCTGTGGTAGGAAGACCTAGGAAAAAAACATCTGTTATATTTGGGGTCTTTGTTTAAACTTTTGGCTGTTTAAACTCAACTACAGTCTCCCGGCTGAGATGGGAGGCAGCTGTGTTTGTAGCTTATGATAGCAATTGTTAGTTTTGATTTTTCCAAATGCCAACAATAATTATTGAAAAAATGCAGAATAGGCCCATAGATGATGTTACATTGTAACAGTCCTTTCCTTTATAATAATGAGCAACTGATTGTCTTTGTATGGGTAGGCTGAATAGTGCTTCAAAGTCTCCCACAAATTCCAGCTCTCTTCTCCTTTAGAAAATAAGAAAGAAAATTAGTGAACCGCTAATAGGAATTCCTAATAAGGATAGTAGAACTCTGGACCTAAAGGTTTACCAGCGTGGGTTTTGCAGCAATGTGTCACGGGGTTGTCCAGACCAGTCTGTGCCTGTGACAGGGTCAGTGGGCCCAAGGGCCCCCTCCCCGCCCCCCCCCCAGAAACAGGAAGGGAAAGGGAAAGGAAAAAAAATGAATGGACCATCTTAGGGAGGTAAACTTATTTTACTAACTATGATATAATACAGTCTAATTGAAATTGAGACTAATAAATCAAATCAAATAGGAGAGAGAGTTATCAGAGCACTTGAAAACTTCCTGCCTCTTCGCCGATTGGAGAAGAGGAGAGCGAGAAAGACCTCCCCCCGGGGGGGGGGAATAATCCCATGACCTCCGTGACGTGCAGGGACAGGTACCCGGATAGAGTGTTAACACTTTAACTCCCCGTGCACTACATGATGTTATGATGTGGAATACTGAAAACCAAAATCACAAAACCGTGACACCATGTTTAGCCAATGAGACTATTAACAGCAGGTATCGATGCTTTTAGCACATTAAAAAATTACCAAGCCAAAGCAGTTAAAGGGAAGATGGGGAATTGCTTTTGAAAGAGCGATTGCTAATGCAGGATGTGCTTTTCAGTCTAGCTAATCTTACAAACTTTGATCATTATTTCTTCTTCTTTTTTCTCTCTCCCAGATTTAGGTATTGGAGAACTTATTCCAGTGGATGTAAATCATCTTAATATTTGTAAGCCAAAGAAGAAGGATGCTTTCCTGTACCAGCGTACATTGAAGTTCATTCAGGATGTTTTAGCCACTGACCTTGGGGAATGAGGTTTTGGCCATCCTTGTCTACTTCTATTTAGTGTAATACAGTAAGTTCTCCTAACAATTGTTAGAGGATCTGCAAAACTGCAGAGATACTATGTATGTCGATAGTATCTACTGCTAAAACAACTTTTGGTACATCTTGAACTTAAGCGACATCACTAACTTATTTCTGAAATCTGTTCAAAACAAATACAAACTGAAACGTGCTCGTACAAACTTGGCAAAAAGAAAATGGTTGTTGGCTTAGAGTAACCGTGATCTGTTGGCAAACTGTGTGCAGATTCTCCAGCAATCTGGCTGAGAATGGATGGAGATGTCCTTCTGGAGTAACGCAGCTAGTGTATGGAGGGTGCCCAGTGCATCTCTTTTAGCCAGGAAGGGTTGCTCTGAAGGTAGGTGGTCTCAGTAATGTCCATATGCATCTGGGACTTCAAGTCTCATGATTTGTGTGAGAAACAATTGAGATGGTTATTTGTTATGTCAAAGGCGGAAAGAAGCACGTGGTTGCCTTAAAGCTTTGGTTTACTGCCCATGTTTAGTATGACAGAAGTCTCAGAAAATTCATGTGTGTGAAGGTAGCATTTTGGTTAGTGGCCCAATTACGGACATTTTGGTAATTTGTCTTTTTGTTTAATAGACTTACCCAGATTTGTTAGCAAAAACAGCATCTGTTTTCTGTCTGAGAAAGAGATAAAAGCTTCGCTAATTTCTGGAGGTTGTCTTGCATAAACAACTGTAGTTGATTTAATCCATTTGTATAAATGAGAAGAAAAAAAATTTAAAAAACCCACAAATGTTTACATTCTTGTACATTTCTCTTTTAATCTTAGTGACCTATGAGATTACTTTCTATAAGACAGCGTGTATCCAGTCAGACTGAGGGCAGTTCTGTGCTTGGTCATGTGGAAGGTACAGAACGGAGACCAGGATGTTCTTCTTGAAAGGCTCATGGGATGTACTGAATAGGTGTCCCCAGCTCACATTACTCATTTAGAAGATCTTCAGCTGATTTAAGAAGAGCACTGAAAATACTCTCATGGGGTAAGACAGCTGCAGACCCCGACAAAGAAGCTGATGCTTGGAGTTTGGAGCTCAGGCTGAGGAAAATTAAAACAGGAAATAAAAATAGGGTGATTATATGATCCCAGTCAAAACGCAGAGGGTCCCAGGGTGCTCGAAGCCCAAGTGTATTTATTGGTGTAGATACAGAGAAAGACAAAAGCGTTGTCTTGAGTTTGTTCATGTTAAGGATACCTTAACAGCACTGATGAGAAATAATTATTTTTAGAAAAAAAATGGCAGCACTCAGTCACTTTTTTAAAGTCCTACTTAGTTTACAACATAGTAAGAGAAGCCCATTCGAAGTGCCGTTTCTTTCCTACCTTCCTTTCCACTCCCAGCTCTCTCTGAAGACAAACAGGATATGAGAAGGCTGCGTTCCTGTGGCTGACAATTTGTTAAGTAAGGCCTGTATTGACAACAGGCAGAAGATGTCTCTTAGCATCACTTGTATGATATGGATCTAATCTTACCAGCCTCAATGGCTCTAAAAGCTACCGGAGAGATGTGGTGCAGTCCTTTATGGGCTTGGTGCAGGTGTCAGAGGCTATTGCTGTCCTGCCGGGTTCTGAGGCAGTTGTTTCTATTACAGAGCACTCTGGCCCAGGAGAACACTACATCTAAAAACACACTTTTTGGAAGTTAAAGTCTTGCTGAAGTTGCATGGTAAAATTCACAACCCGCAACAGTACGGAGAATGTGCAGCACTACACTCACAAAAGAGCACTTTTCCCATAATCAAAATGTAGGAAAGAACACTGGGTGGCAGTATTTCAGGTAGAAAATGTAACGCAATTGTTGTAACTTCTGAAGAGGTTTATCCTGTTGAAACTGTGGTTTAAAGTTTAGAGTGTAAATATATTAGAACACTTTGTACTCACGAAGTTGAGAGTGTGTCAATCCCATTGCCAGTAGACGACTTCTAATAACTGACTGTGCTTGGTGTGACAAAAACCTTGTAGTGATTTTAATGGACTTCTTTGGCTTAAAGGGATTCAGATCATTGATGTTACACATTAATCTTGTTCAGTAATGCATCTGTGCTTTCTTACTGTAACTGGAACTCTCGAGACAACTTTCTCCTTTTTGTTATTAAATGTATTTATGTGTAACTTCTAAAACTAATATTTTCAGTTGTGCTTTTTTGGGAATATAGTAACAAAATGTGTTTTTAAAAATGCAGTAAGTATGCCACAAAATATATTAAAGGTGATTGATTGTAAAAAGAATGCTCTGGTTCATGCTCATATTTACTGAAGATCTGTTTCGTAGTGATGGTCTCATGCTGGAAGAATATAATGTTTATCCTTCATCTGAGGTAAAAGGCACAGAAGTGGGGGCACAGCTGGTCATTGTGGTTTTGCCAGACTGAAGAGTTTTTTCTGTTGTGCTTCTAGGTTTTGCAAAAGGGCCTCTTGAGCCATATACAGACATTGGTTCTAGAGCCAGAAGGCATATGGGGTGGCATTCGGCATTCTTGTCTGCTTCCCATTAGAAACTTAGGTTCTTACGCTTCCCTACTGTCACGTTAATTCCAAAGAGTGTTTTTGTATAAATTCATGGGATTCAAACTGTGCCCTTAATCCTCTCCCAGCTGGAAACCCAGCAGCAGATATGGCCAGGAGGTGAATGGTGGTAGTTCGTCTGCATGGTGGGACACAAGTGGTAAGATGGGAAGGGAGTATTCATAAGGATGTCAGTCTTTGCTCTTGGGATTGTCCAGCACTCTAGTAGTGATATTTATCTAGTAGCGATATTTCTGGTAGCAACAGTAATCAAGTTCTGATTGCTGTTTTCACATGGGTGCCAAGAGGTTTGTGTTCTGTGGTGCTAGGCAATGTAGCTGGCCAGGAAAGGAGAAATTTTCACTCCAGTTAAACTGTCACTTTTAGACAATTTTATGAGAGTGAAAATTCCAGTAAATATTTTGGTTTTGGTTCTCTTTTTATCTTTCAGTGATGTCCCACTTAAAAAGCTCATGAGGCTAAAAGGAGAAATCAAACAGCCTTCCAGGCAGGCAGCTGGTTAAATACATTGTTTTTTTCTTTTTTTCCTGAAGGAAGGTTGTGAAAAATGTGCCATTGCTAGCCTGGTGGATGTAGCACTGGTGTGGTGTGGTGTGAGCAGGAGGTTGAAGAAAACATCTCTCAATAGAAGAAAAGAGGAGAAGATAGAGAGCAGTTACAATGTCGGGTCCCTCTGGTCACCTTGTGGTGGGGCTGGGCTTAGGCCAGGATTAGAGGGAACAATCCTCACCTTCTGCAGTGTTCTGTGATGGTTTCACAAATGCAGAGTGGGTCTGGCCCTGCTTAGCTTGTCCTGACCACTAAAACTAGAACCCAGGTCATGAACACCTGCCTCTGAAAAGCACTTGGCATTGGGCACAAGCAGGAAGGATAATATCTCCAGGCAGCACATTGCTCCTTCTGTGCTGCTGCTGTTCCAGCTGGGCCGTTTCTTTCTTTCTTCTGAGGTGCTGTGACTGACAGGGATGTGATGATGCTGACAGCACCAACCAGTTAGCTGCAGGGACTCTTCTTTAATGGGCAGCTTGCCACAGATGCAGCCATCAGTTAGAATGCTAGAGGCCGCACACTTGTGTTCAGGGCGAGTAATAAAGTAGGTTTTATTTGACTTGTATAAATCTACATTGATGGGCTTTCTTGCTACCACTTACTTTCATTACCATTTAAATTAGCTGTCCTAGAGCTGTTAATTATCTTTGCTGGTGGATATGGTCATATAACGTACTTTCTTTTTTACTGCTCTTGATGTTTTATACTGACACGTGTCCATAAATAATTGCTGTATTTTTGAAGAGTCTGAGACTCTGTGTGAGGAACTGACCAGCTGCTGCTTCCTGCTTCACCAACCTGCTCCCAAGGTGAACTGACACTTCTACAAGCTCAACTCAGGGTTTCACGCGTTTGTCTTTTGAGTTTTTTGGTGTGTTTTGTTTTGAAGTGTCTGGCAAATGAGGGAGCAGAGGAGGAGGATGCACAGAAAGAGGCAGGAGCCTCTTACCAGATGCCTTGTGTTCAGTCTTGTGCTCATGGCAGCAAGGCAGCAGGCTAGTGAAGTCGGAAGGCAGCTGAATTGTGGTTTCCAAGCATCTGAGAACAAGTCAGCCAGAAAACCTTCCTGTAGGAAGAAGGAAAAAAAAACCAAAATCTTTTCTTATTAAATCAACAAGTTACTGTGACAAGTGGCAAACAAATGGCATCTGTGCTGCACAGCGGTACTACACAGGCCAGGTGAGAGCCTGCACAGTTGCAGCCGAACACCGTGGATATCCTCACTGAAATCATGGCCTTCTGAGAAGTGTGACTGCTGGCTTGCTGATAAATGAGCAATGGCTCCATGAAGAAGATCACGGCTGTTCTGAGCTGAGCAGCACTGCTGCACGAGCTCAACAGGGTAAGTGACATATTGACTCACCTGAAACACAGGCCCAGCAGACTGGTGGAAAATGTCAGGGAGGAGCAGAGCAGGCACACAGGAGTGCTTGCCTGGAGTTTCTGCAGTTGTAACTGGGGCGATGCTTCCCCTGCTAGGTTATCATGTTCTGAACATGATCTTCTTTTCTTTTAAACCTTTTGCTTGCAAGAACCTACACTGAACAGATTACTGTGTACAGCCTTACACTGTGTGCTGGGACTGCCTCCTAGGGATACTCCCTGTATAGATGCACAGCGCACCCAAGCAGCAGGCTTATGCATGCTTCTTAGAGTTCTCTAGTCTTTGATGCAGTTGCCTGCATCCTCCCCTAGGAGCCCACCAGTTTGGTGTCCAAGCTAAGCTCCCTATTGGGCTGTGAGAGAGCCTGGATCTCTACAGGATGATTCTGCTATCCCCGGTTGTGTGTCTTGTGGCTTAGCTTCAGGGTCTGACGGCCTGAGCTGCACTGGAATAAAGTTGTTAGTCTCCAAGACCAGCTTGTTCCAAAAGAACTGTCCTTGTCCACGTGCTATTGTAGTGGATAGTAAGTGTGTTGTTTAGGGTAGGCTTGCAGTGAACAAATACCAGGATGGTGTTTTGGAAAGGTGGGAGAAAACTAACAAAAGGTGCCATTAGCGTCCCTGCAGGCAGAGCAATATTTTGAGAGGCTACCAGATAATTTCAGAATAGCTGAGGCATGTTCTTACAGTGCCATTAAAAGAAGTGCACTTAGAAGAGATCTGTTCTAATATGGGGTGGGGGACACAGTCATTGGCCTGGGCTGGAGCAAAACCAGGCATTTCTGGCTGATGTTTGGGCAACATCACTCATGTTTCTCCTTCCCAGCCTCAGAGGCCACACCTTGTATTTTACTTTCTATGCAGGAATGAGTTTAACAAGGAAAGCACTGTGGTCTGCTAGGACTGCAGCTCTCTCCGTGCAGATAATGCCTAAGCCTCATTTCCACAGTAGAAACTTACTGGCAGAATAATACCAGCGTTACTGCTGTAGTTGCACTGATATGTGTTCCTCCTGCGGATATTTGTTCCAGAATAACTATAGCAGTCTATTCAAGGTAAGGGTACTTTATTTTAGGTGACAGAAATGGGTTAATATATACATTTCACATGAAAATGTTTTTACTGACTTTTTTTTTCCATATGTGTTCTTGCATATGATTTCCAACCGAAATAAAATATCTTTAGATGGATTAATAAAAAGAAATAACTTAGAACAAAGAACTTCTCAAACAAACTGGATAACATTAGGTTGTATATACTCTGTACACCTCCCTCCAGGGGCAGTTTCTTTGTCTTTAAACAAAATGAAAATGAAATGTAGCATGGACAGATGATGTATTTCCTTAAATAAAAACCTTTATGCAAAATATTGCATCGTTATTATTATTTCTATGGGAACATCAAGGGGACGAGTTTTACAATTCTAAATTATTATTTGTATTCTCCAAGCTGTTTTTGTTTTGTTCTAGGACAAGCAGTCTGTTGAACCCTTCTGACAGTGCACCATTGTCTTCATCATCGCTGAATGTCACCCAGTGACTGGGGAGTTTCAAGTTTTCTGGACTGTGAGCTGCAGAAACTGCTGACGGCGCCTGGCTGGAAAGATGGCAGGAAGAATCTGTGTCCAGGTCCAAGAGATTAGTGTTCTTTGCAAGGGAGCTGCTATCCGAGGGCAGCGGAGGCTGGCCTTCTGCTACAGTAATCAATTCTGTATTGGGTGCCAGCTGTGTGACTGTGTTATTTTCTTGGTTGGCAGAGAGTGTAGGAACTGAGAGGGCAGGGCGCGTGGAGGCGACATCAGAGTCCTGAGGCTGGGGGAAGCCAGGATTGTTGTTGTTGGAGTTGAACATTAACTCTCTAAGAAGTGGGTTGTCGCTGCTCTGGAGAACTTGCAGATGAAGAGCTGCAGGAGCTGACTTTTTTCTTCGTGGTGGCACCTTGGGGATGACAGAAGCATTCTGGGGAGGCAGCGCGTTGGCCTCATCTGTGCTTGAGGAGGGGGGCTGCCTGTCACTGCTCCCCCTGCTCTCCTGAGGCTTCCCGGGTTGTAATGTTCTGGGCTTAGGGACTGGAGTAATCTTGGTCGGACTGAGAATAGCTGCATCTTCTAGACAGGGCTCTGGCAAGCCAAAGGGATTCTGTATTGTCTGCTGGTCAAATCGCTCTTCTCTTGATGTGGCCTGAGGGGGTGAAAAGGAGTGATAAATTTGAGAACGAACATGGTACCTTAAACTCTGAGTCACTTCTAGTGCAAGTTTTACTGATGGCATTGCTGAGAAAAGCTGACAGTACTGAAGAAAACAAGCAGTACAGAGAGAAGGCTTGACAGCACCATTTGAAACTATGCCTGTTTGGTTCTTCCTCAAGCATTACGCCTTGGACCAGTGTCCAAGTGTGCTATCTGAGGACAAGGATCCTCCAGCCCTGTTCACTCTCTGCATGAAAAATACTTCTCTTTCTGGGCATCTCTTTCTCATGTTAGGATTTAGCTCCAGGCTGAATTAACACAGTTCTGAAGAGTTATTTATTTGTTACATCTCCCTGCTGCCTAGCACTATTAAAGCAAGAATGCATGAGGGCTAAATTAATGGGGCCATTAGCTCACGCCTTTGGCCATGTTCTAGTACATAAGGTTGAAGGACAATTGGCTTAAGCTAACCTAAGAAAGGTATTAATGGCATTGGCACATCTCACTGATGCTAGGAACTGAAGCTAAAAGTAAATTCTCAAAATGCAATTTAGTTCATATGTATTTGCTATTTAAAAATATAGAAATGTTAGAAATAGTATAAGAGGGCTGGGGTTGCTTCAGATTTCTCATGCTTGTATGTACTCAATGTAGCTGAATGAAAACATTGTAATGCTTTACTACTGTCCCATAATATTAAAGATAATATACAGATTTCTTTAATGAAGTCCAAATATTTGATGGACATATCCTCTGCCATTGCTATCTGTAGGCTGGTATTAAGTTATCTTTGGATACCTTTTTAATAATGGAAGTAGATTGAGTAGAGATTTTCAAGTACAGCACTCCCCTCTGAACTCACTTGGGGGAATAGGTGGAAGTCTGACACAAGAGTCAAACTGAAATAGATAAATTCTTGCGAGAGCTTTCATACAGCTAACACCAAGATAGCAGTGCCTCTCAGCACTTTGTAGGAATGCCCTGTGCATGGGGGGAAGGATAAACATAAAATAAATAGACTAGTCTTGGTTATTGAGTGATGAAGGAAAGGGCACACAGGGTGCTACCTGTTTTTAATTCTTATGTGATTCTGCTAAGTGGAGATGGCCCAAACTCCATTAGACAAGGGTGAAATGCCTTTGCAAGGGTCCTAACTTAGCACAGAGTTTGCTGAGGCTGTGTCTAAGGAAGAATCTAAAAGGTTACATATTTTTGTCTTGAACTTCAATTGTTGCATTTCAGCAGTTCTAGGAAGTAAAAAAATTGTAGGGACTGTGTCAGTGTAGAGACCTGACAGAGAGACAGATTAAGAACCCACACCTACAGGTTTGCATTTTTAAGACCCTGATGTGTTGAGTAGAATCCAGAACCCAAAGTGAAATACTGAATTCCATTATCAGGCATGTGAGAAAAGTTGGATGAACAGGACACAGAACAGCGTACAGAGCAAGAAGCTGACACAGTACGGAGCAGAACACTCTGGCTGTGGTTAAAAGTAAGCACAGCGATAAGGAAGACATGAGTCTCAAAACCTGCACATCAGCTACCTTTCTCTATTTGGGATTCAAAGCAGAATTTTATCCTGAGGATGTGTACCTCTGCTCTGCCTTATAGTAAAGCAGCTGGGCTTTGCCCTTTAATTTAATAAAAAGCCAAAGAGAAAAAGTCAGAAATTTTTGTGCAATTCTGTACCTGGAAGTCTTTCTTCCTGATTTTACTAAAAACAATCAAACCAAACAAACAAACAAGCAAAAACGTAGCTACAGGTGATGTAAAGATGGTTCTGATGCTTCATAATCAACAGAGTAAAAACACAGGAAGAAAAAAAGCAGAGTAGAGGGTGGCTTCCACATGAGACAGACAGTAATTTTTCATGGTCTCCTCCTTAAAACAAAGCTGATGCAATGAGGAGAGGAAGCAGAATACTGGAGCCATGACAGTTTCAGTCAGTGCCGCATACGTTGACAATGCTCAGACAAACCAGGAGTGACTGCATCTAGGAGAACAGACTCCCAAAGAGAAAAGTTGAGTAAAAACCTCAGGTTCCTTTCCTTTTTTGACTGCCTCCAACGTTTTTATGACCACAACACAGAATACCATTTCAGTGCCTGTTGACTAAGAACTGTTTAAATGTTAGAGCTTCAAAACAACTGCTTAACAGCTCCCCCACACACACCCTTTTTCCGTCCTTCACACCATGTAAGGCTACAACTTACATTTTCCATCTTGGCTTTGGCCCTTTGCAGGGGTACTGGCTTCTTCGTAGTTGGAACTTTGGGTGGAGGCCGATGGGGCACAAGTGCTGGTTCTGCCTGTGGGCCCTGAAAGGACAGGGACTTTGTGATGCTGGGAACAGGCTCAGGTTTGGTGAACGTTTGGTTTCGAGTTGGAGCAGGCTTCAGTACATCTTCCTGTAATCCTGAAAAGCAAAACCAATTAGTGTCTTGGCGGGAAAACAGTCATGTTTTCCAAAATGTGCATGTCAAATGGGTACATATAGTGCTGATGCCTATATAAACCTGCTGATGCAGGTTTTAGAAAAACACAGACCTTTGTGATCCTTTGTGTCTAATTTGTAAATGGCATTTTGTAAACAGCAGTTAAGGAAAACCTTCCCTGTATGAAATACTTCATGCCAACACAGCAGTGCTGCGCCACCATTGGGCCAAGTGGGTTAAACACTGCTGGGATACAGAAGTACTGGGCTCACTTCCTGAGCCTCCTTTTGCTCCAGTTCCCTGATCTGGATAAACAAGGTGACAACACTGAGTGCCTCCTGCAAGCAAAGAATTGTAAATGGTAACTAGGGTAGAGCACAAGCTATTGAAAGCGATGCTGCCTAGACTGGTTTCTTTACCCAAGCTGATGAAATGGGAATTTCAAAATTAATGGGGAGTATACCTGATTTCAAAGATAAATGTACAGCAGTCTCTGAGGAACAACCATCAAAATGCCTTTATGATATTTCTAATTAAAATGGATTATTCCAGACTGCACTGTGTTTACAAACAAAAGGGGTTGTTCTTCTCCTAAACTGAGCACCCTGCAGACTCAGGTAGTGCTCTCCAATCATAATGCATTCTTTCTTCTTTATACAGCATCAGCAAAAAAAGGCTTCTTGAAACTCCAGAGAGCATATTCACATGGCCTAAATTTCCTGTTCTGATTTGCCTTTGTGAAAACATCTCATCTCCATGGCCTTGACAGAGAGCCTATACAGAGTAGCCTTTCAGCACAGGTATTCCAGCTAAAGGTAGCACAGACTTCTATGCAGGCAGCAACTATACTTGCTATCCAAATGTGAATAAAATCCAGGTTATTTCTCCCACTGCTGTATTTGCTCTGTACCTCTGTTTGGAATAGTGAACATCGCTATGTGGAGCAGCAAATGTAACTCTGAGGTAACACAAGCACTTGATTCCAGCTTTATCTTTCAATTTTTCAGACTAAATCTGGACATAAATAATCCATATGCTCATAGTAACAGGTTCTGCAACGAAATATACAACTTGAGTTACCTTGGAAAAACAAGGCCAACATTATCAAAACTGACAGGTAACACTAAGCAAAATCTTGCAAGAATGTGCATGTTCATGCTCAGCAGAGCCTCTGAATAGAAATAAATGCATCTGGGCTATGACAGCAGAAGGATAAATACACCTGTATTAAAAGATTTTTGAGAAGGCCATTAGAAAGCTGGGCTTACCTCCTTTAGCTTCCATAAGACATCTGATAGCTTCTTCTGCTTCCTCAGCAGTGGTGGTTTTGATTTGCTTGACATTGTAAGGTTTACTTATTCCAGTCCGAACTTTAGGCTTCAATAAAAAATACAAAAATGAGTAACGCTGAATCATTTTTTCTTGTGTACTTGTAATCTTATGGCTAAGCTCACACATCTGTAAAGCTCTGGCTTTGCCAGTGGCTGTTCAGAAGTCTATAAATTCTACAGAAATGGTGGAGAATCTTTTGTCAAGCATTGGGCCTCTGTTTCTGGCTGAGGAGACAGGCAGATAGCTAACTGCCACAGCTGGTCCCTTAGCCATCCCTTGTTCACTGCATTATGGTTTCCATCTAATAAGACAGGAGTGGGGAGGTGTTTCCACATTTGGGTATTGATTTCCCTGTTGATGGGTTGGCAGCCTTGCTGGCACCAGCCAAGACTTTTCCTGTATGCCAGGTTCTAGGGTATCCCATCAAAACTAGGTAAGAAGAGAATTAAAGCACATTATTGTGGTGCTCAAAATTCAAAGTTAGCATTCGTCAAAGAACATCACAGAAAATAAATTAACAGTGCCCTGGATGTGCACCATTCTCTCCCCTCACTCTTCGGCCTCTCATTCTTGACAATTTAATACTGTTTTTCTGGGGTCCAGCTGGTCCTATGGTCTAGTATTACAGTACCACACATTCACCTTAGCATTTCCAGCTCAGGCAGATAGTGGACTTCCTTCCTTGTATGACAAGAGCTTTATATACTTGATGCTCAATGTCTGCATGGATGGGGGAGATGAGGATGATGCCACATGGCCGCACTGAGAGGCAGGACTCACCGGCTGCTGAGGGGCTCCAGGCAGCAGCTTTGCCGTGGCCAGGATGGAGCAGGTGGAGTGACTTCCTGAAGAGAGGGAACCATCTGAGGAGGACTTTTTGCCCGATGTTCCAGCTGAAAGAGGAATAAAAATGGCTTGTTGCATTCAGTAACCTGCAATGGCATGTTACTCTCTTTGAAACGTGTTTGTGAGAAATGAAAGAGACGCTGTCACTGTCTCTGCTCCTCCAGGTGATGGGCACATTAGGCAAGACCTCCCTGAGGAACATCAGAGACCTTGAGTCCTTCTACCTGGGTGCCAAGAGGAGTGCACTTTGATCTAGGAGGAATAAATGGGCTGAAGCTGCTACTGCTTTAAGTCTAAGATGGAAAAACCTGAACACAAATGAAATCTTGAGCTGTTTCAGGAAGCATTTTCCTTGCTTTCATTTAACAATTTAGTTAGCTGAGTATTAACACTGCCTTCCAAGCATAGAAGTACTAATGCCAGCATTGTCACTTCTGTACAACAGACTCAGGAATGAATGGGAATAATGCTGAAGAATTAACCTTCCAGCAACGAGTTGGACAGAACCTTTAAATTAAGACTGGAAAATATATAAAGAGAGGATTTGAGGGCTGCAAAAACCAATACAGTGTATAGCTTGTGTCACACAGAAGACCCAGATGATTATCTGGATTTAGCAATCGGCATTCTTCCAGAAGCAGCTATAAGAACATGAGCAATGCAGTATTGATGACCTCTTTGGTGAGTAGAGCTCAGGTAAACAGCACCTTTGTGCTTCACTGAACACAAAAGCGAACAAGAGCTACTTGCAAAGTAAAGTAGAAAAGGACAAATAGTACAGAACAAGCATTTTGTCAAAGCTTTTAAAAAGAAGATTACAGTTAAGTCAGACACAAGGAAACTATAAGAAAACACCCAGCAACTTTCTAAGCCAGCGGGCATAAATAATGGTATTTATTGTGACAAAGTGGCAGGTCAACTCGTTGAACTGAGTGATGTGTTAGTACTGTCATTCCATACTCACTAAAGCATGGAGCCTTTCTTTAAGGAATGTCTGTCACCCTAAAAACAGACTTCACCCATGGCTAGCTGTGGCCGTTGGCAGACTAAAACAGGCTGGGAAGCAAACAGAGCAGCATCTTGATGTTTCAGAACAATGTCACTTTCTTCATCACCCAGAAATGGCAGGCAAAACTGTTCAGCTGAGGCCAACATGATGTAAAAGAAAGTTAAACTCACCAGGAGGAGGAGGCCTCTGGGGGGGCTGGAGTGGCCGAGGCCTGTTAGGAACGGACAGAGACCTGCTTGGAGACCGGCGGTGACCCTCCCCACGTGACTCCAGGTCCTGCTTCAAATCAACCAGGTCTGCATCATCTAGGGAAATTTTAGAAAGGATCCATTTCAGACACTTGCTGGAGAGCATGCACCAAATCTGGGCCATCTGTAGAGAGGCAACGACGAATGGCAATCCCGAGCCAGGTATCTCAGCAACAGTACACGGCTTCTCTCATCCTGTTTGCTCCCCTGGAATAGCTCCCTGCTCCCACCTGAGAAACATCTACCCATCCTTATGTCAAATGTTTCCCTCTCTCCTTTTCCAGCATTTCTTAGCTGTTCCTGCTGACACACAGACTGCCTGCATCCAATTTCTGGGTTACTGCTCGCCTCGTTACATTGAGTGCTTTTCACAGGCAGACTTCAGTGACCTGGTATCATTCAAACTGAGGCACAGCAGCCATGGGAAAGTGAGTCACGATCAGTTCCTTACTCTTCCCTCCTGAAGGCCGCAATTCTCTCTGAAGATTAAGCAACCTTCCTTTCTTAGAACTGTTTTCATGCCAGAGAAAGATCTATCTGAATCACTCCCTCATCACATCTCTCTGCTTTTCAGCAATGTTTCATTACAGGTACACCTGCCTTGATGTGATAGCCCTCGGATGCACCTGAAATGACTGTGCTGTTGCACTTTCACTCCACCTTAGCCTCTCTGACAGCTGGAGAGGAGTAGAGATGGCTTCCAGCTCCCAGCTGGCTGCACGGGGGGCTTTCACCTCAGTTCTCTCACCTCCTTCCCCTACCCAGCCTTGAAGCAAGGCCTCTAGGGCTCCAGAACCCACTGGGTTTTAGTTTTGTCCCTGTGGTTTGAAGAGAAGGGGGAAGGAACTGACAAGCAGCAGTCTCTCCTTCTTTAGACATTCTTAGATGAGTTCCTGTTTTTCAGAAAGTTGTACTCTCCAGGGAATGCTGAGCTGCCTCACACTTTCCTGCTCCCACTCAGCACCAGATGGCAGCCGCAGAGACAGCCTGTGATCTGCCCAGCCTGCACCCCCCTTCCTTCTGCATTTTCTCTAAGCAGCAGATATGGCCTCATCAGTATGATCCGAGGTGCCATGCAGATGCCTAAAGGCACAGCTGGAAATTCTGCCAGTAATGCTGAGCACAAGACAAAAATCAGCCACTACCGCTCTATCTCTCCTGCTTAAAAGGCTGCTGGGTTTTGGCAATGGCTCTTAGGAACATCTGACCTCAGAAACACTCATGCACACTAATGAGCTCCTGTCCTTGGTTTCTGTCTGCATCCAGCACCAGCCCTACAGTCACCATACCTTTGATAGGAGGCACTCAGGCAGAAGTGGAAGCTTAGGGAGGCATCTGGAATCTCAGATTCAAGATGGACTGAATACATCATATTTTGACTTTGCAAGATTTTGACAGCACCTCAAACTCCTTCAAACTGTACTTTGTAGCCTCTTACATACTTCTTGATATATTTTTTTGAGTGTGGAGAAGAGCTAGTGTGGGTGAAAAGAATGCCTGCAATTCTCTGTACTGTAATGAATCATCACATAGTAGGCTAGAGGTGTTCGGAGGGCAAGCCATCTCATAGTACAAAGTTATAGTTTTCACTGTATTTAATAATGACAGATTATTCGTTGGCTCAGGGCTAGGTTTCTGGTTCTGTCCACAAACTGCACACAGCATACAGCTTAAGGTGGGTCAGAAAGCTGTATACTGCCGTGATTGTTTGGAACATCTGCCAGTGTAAACTTAAGAATTTCATTTAATCTTTATGAACTCTGCTTCTGACTCAGCCTTTAAAGGCATTAGAGTTTTCACTTTTATGTCAGAAGATTCTCCTCTGTGAGCGTGCAGAAAGAGCTTCTGAATCACCTGCTGATGGCAATGAAGTGTTTAAAGATGCGACCCAGCCTGTCTCAGCTTGGCCACTGAGGCCTGTCCTGATCACACGCCAATGTAATAAGGCTGCCAGTGTGGCTAGTTCTTGGTGCAGTTTGTAGATGTATTCTCTTTGTAGCAACAGCTTTACTTTGCAGAATAATTTCTTAATAATCCATAAACAAGCCAGGTAACCAGAAAAACAGAGTGGCGCATTTCCAAAGCTCTGAAAGAATGAATATACCTGCAGTATGGACCTCAGCTTCTTCAGAAATAAATAAAATAGAAGCAAAGGAGAAACCTTAACCTTCTTTTGAAGTTGGTTGTTTGAACACAACTTCCTGAACAGCCCAGCTTACTCCAGTCTGTGCTGCCACAGCTACTGCTCAACAGACAGAACACAGCTCATCACCAAATCAACAGCAGTCCTTGGATTTGACTTTGCTCTGGCCCTTACTAATAAGGAAATAAAGTACAGATGATTTTGTATTTTATGCGCTGGTGCCGTACAATATCAAATGAATAAAAAGAAATAATTTATTATGACTCTAAAAGGAAACTGGCATTTCTCAGCATTACTATCTTGCCCTGGGCTGGAATGAAGTAAGATCTAAGCTTTATTATTTGTATGGCTGTGTTGCCTTGGTTACAATCACAATCTCAATAGTTGTTGAGCACTACATGAACATGTATCAAAAAGATAATCATCATCTTTGAAAGACCTACAATCAAATACAAATGAACAGGGAAATACAGACAAAAGCAGACAAAAGGAGAATAAACAACAAGTGTTCAGGTCTTACTTAAGGAATATACGTAATTTACCTTTATACAGCCATGGGTTTTGTCCAGATTTGGTTGAAAGAGCTGTGGATGAAAGGTGTCCAGAACCATCAGGCAAATATTCTGCTGTGTCTTCTTCTAGATGTTGACACAAAGCATCATCTAAATACTCATCTTCATCCTCCACTATATCACCTGAATTAAAATATTAAATAACACAGACTTTATGAGAAAGTGCATAAATGAATTGAACATACACAATGGGCAGGCTTATTTTGTAATCCATGGTTCATTACAGTTTGTTTCTATCCAGACAACTGTACCACACATTGGATTTGCTAGCATATGCTGTTAACACTACACTGATAGGCCAATCTTAGCAATAGTTCTCTGCCCAGGCATAGTGCTGGGTCAGTTTTATTTACAATCCTCTTTTTAAGCAGTGTGGCTTCATTGCAAATTGAAATACCAGCGACACTCATACTCTGTGCAATCGAAGCTAGCAAAACAACTTCTCACAACTTAGCTTAAAAACCTGCTACTCACCTTCTGAGTCATAGTCCAAACTCGAGAAGTCAAAATTTTCTTCCAAAAGACAGGAATTTGCAGTGGGGGACATGGGGACAACGCTGTCCCGTTTCCGAGCAATTTCCTCCTGAAGTCCCTTCAGCCAGTCCTTAGTTTTGGGACGGATCTTCACTGTTCTGCCTCTGACCTAACACAAAAAATTATTTCCCCTTTGCCAAGCAGGGGCACAAAACAAAAACGCCTGAGCAAGATTAAGTGTTGCTGCTTGCTTGTAAGCGATACAACTAAAGCTTCATCTTAGAAGATAAACAAAAAGGAAGCACGCTTCATACCCTCATAACAACTTTTCAGACTGTAATGATATTCTTGAAAGAAAATAAGTTTCAAAGCTCATTAGGAGATGCTGCTGTATTTGGGGGTTACTTGAGAAAGAAGCGAAGTATCAGCTATCATCAAAATGATCCTGTGATATTCATAATGGAGTGGGAGGGTTCCTTTTTTAGTCAGTAGCTTTAAAACACACAGAACCTCGTTACCTGCTGCCATCTGTAAGGAGGCTCTGCTCAGAAAATCCTAGATATGAGAGTTGATGTACTAACTGATTGATAACTGACACAAAGATTAAGACGGCAGCTGATTATATGTGTTACTCCATGACATTTAGGGTAACAGGTACCCAAAATAGGGGCTTTGGCAGCACTATCAGCTTGGAAAGTTCCTGAGTCTGGTTCCTAGCCCCTTCACACGTTGTGCACATACAACAGCGTTCGATTCTGTGCTATAAATTAGATCAATGAAATGAGCTAAATTAAAAGATAAAACTCCAAATATGAAAGAACAATAACAGTTAAATCCACTACTTCAGTGTTGAGTTTACAAGGCAGCCCCACACAGTCAGCATAAATGACGGGGTTGATAAATTGTAGTGTATATGTGTGGGAAGGAAGAACAGGAGACTAAAATATAAACTACTTACAGCTCATGCTGCACTTGCCATAGGGGGCAATGAATCATGTTGTTCTAGCCTGGGAGAAGGAGTTTAGAGGTACACTTAAGGGAAACAAAAATCTCTAAACAACAATCTTGAGCATGCTCTGGCAACAGTATAACGACACAGCCTCTAGAGCTTCAAGTGCCAAAGCAATGGCCAAGTCTACATGTTCTGCAGTGGTATCGCAAAGCCAGTTCCTAACTCTAAGAAAAGTTATTTTCTGCCCTCCTGAAACTGAAATACTGCATTAACATTAAGAAGTTCAGCAGCTGTGAAAGCCAAGGACTTTGTGAGCATGAAGCTTCTTTAAATAAGGTTAGTTAAATTTCTAACCAAATTAAGTATCTCATTCTAAGCAACCATGTTTGAGAAATCTAGTATGAGATTATTATAATAAGTATGAGATGATCTTACTTTGATACCATCTATATCCATAACGCGAAGTGCTGACTTGCTGTCTGCAAATGTTACCAGCATTTGGCCTCCACTGATCCTAGTGAAAAAAGACAGAGAAGAGAAAGCAGTGCACTTCACCAGCGAGTAAAAAGCCTTAAATGCAACTATGGTCATTTTGTAGAGCCATTTATTTGGTTTCAGCTTTATTTTACTCATAACTACATTTTGGGGAGAAGCAAGTGATCTATGAATCCCAGCTGAGCTCCTCCCCTTCCCCTCTCCTCCTTTGTGTGACCCCAGTGACACGCCTGTTACTGGATCATCCCTGAAGAAGCAGTATAAACATCTTGGCAGCTGTTGGCAGGATATCCAGTGCAATAACTACACTCCCTTACTACTTTCCTTGGCATATTCCTCCTCAACCTCAGAGGACGAGTGATGTCCCAAAGATCTGTACATCATCAAGCTGTCTAGTGAGTGTGAAAGAGTGCTGGAAGAGAGCACATCTCCTCAGGGAGGTGAAGCATGGCCAGAAGAACAGCCAGCAGAAGCAGTGCACCTAAATGAAGCCTAGATTATTTCTTTAGCAGGCTGACAAGAAGGAAAAGATATCCAAAATATATATGTTTCATTTCTAATGAAGAATTAAACAGAGTGGAATTTCATGTACTGCTTTCTAATACAAAATGAATTCTGTCTGGATCTAAAGGGAATTGTTAGTCTGTGTTTTTTAACAGATGATACACCACCTGAGATCCCAAATTTACCTGACCAGAACAACAGTGCCATAATCCTCAAACATCTGCATAAGCTCTGTACGCAGGTCTTCAGGAAAATCATTTTTCTCTTCTGGCACTGGTGATAGCAGATTTACCACTACTGTGGCATCCAGTGGTCCCTGGAAAGATGACACTTCCCGGAAAACACTCTCACGAGCGCCTTCATTGACTTCCTGAACTTCCACTTCTACGATAGCTAACACAGGCCTACAAGAAATAAAGGAGAAATGTCTATTTAAAATTAAAATCAACATTGCCCAATAGGAGACACTTATATAAAATTAAAAACAGTTCTATACATCTATGGTCATTTTTAAGTCCACAATATCAAAGTTCATTACAAATATTTAGTTAATCACTTCCTTCTTAGGAAAACCAGGCTTATTATGTATGCTCTACACAGAAAGAGAAGCAGAACAAATTACTTAAGATAGCACTGTAGTGCTGGAAATTTGGAGTCTGGTGGATTGCTTCATTTCTCCTACAGTGGAAAATCATGCCCTGAGCACTTTTTTTTTTTAATTTACCAGTTCTTCATTAACTGAGTGTAACAGTGAGGACACACCACAGACAAATTCAAATAACAATTGCGTGCAGCAGTTCTGGCAAACCTCTAGTTTAAGATTACCAGGATACTTTGGTCCTTTTTAACTAGCTGTCTCCCAGAGCCCCTGCAGAACAGGAAGGCAATCTATTCTGCTAGGCATGGCCACACGAAGATGCCTGTCTTCCAAAAATTAAGGACAAAGTACTCTGAGGGTTCAATGTGGCAACAAACAGAACAGAATATCTCAGTTTGAAGGGACCTTCAGTGAACATCTAGTCTTAGTGCCTGACTACTTCAGAGCTAACCAAAAGTTAAAGCATATTATGAAGGGCTTTGTCTAAATGCCTTGAGCACTGACAGGCTTGGGCATCAACCACCTCCCTAGGAAGCCCGTTCCAGTGTTTCACCATCCTCGTGGTAAAAGAATGTTCCCTAACATCCAGCCTGAGCCTCCCATGGTGCAGCACTGTGCTGTTCCTTAATGACCAGGGAACAGAGCTCAGCACTTCACATACTCAAGGAGCTGCAGAGGGCAAAGAGTTCACTTCTTGGCTGCCTCTTCTCCAGACTGGACAGTCCAGGTGTTTGTTCTCAGTCTCTCCTCACAGCATGTGCCTTCCTGCCCTGTCACCAGCTTTGTTGCCCTCCTTTGGATACTTACAAGGGCCTTAACATCCTTTGCATTTTGACATACCGACATGTGTTTGCTACATAGCAATACAATTAGTCAACACTACAAACTTGCTTCTTCAGCAGTTTCTTGCATATTACCTCTCTGCGCATTAGATCTAAACACAACTGGGAAAGATGTCTGAAAGAGTAAAGCTTGTCTCATCTCCATGGATGCCATCTACATTCTCAGAATTCCACCCGCATATACACACAGAGTAGTAACTGGAAAGGCTGCTCCTAACTGTTTCAGAATTGCTCTTTCCTACTTGCAAGAGAATATGCATTACCAGAATGTATGAATACGAGAGCCAAGCTAAAAAGGAAAAAGAGAGGGAAAAATGCAGAGGAAACGTTAGCTATTTCTATTAGCACTGTGAATTGTTATGCATTACCATATGTCATAAAGATGCAGCCAAGCCTTTTTTCTAGCACAAACCTTGGGAAAGCAAAGCTGCTAACTGTAATTTTTTTTTACAGTTGAGTCCGCTGGAATAGAAAACCAATGTACAAGAGCCATGTTTCACAGATTGCATCCTCAGGCTCCTGTAAAATGAGTGCAGCAGTTCCACCGCTCTGTGGAACACAGCAATGTCAAAGCCCTGACACAGAGAAGTTGATTGCATGAGGTGTGTTTTCTCATTGCTGGAGGGATACAGTACAATCCTCACATGTGAGAGCACCATGAAAAGCACAGAGACAGCTGCTGTGGATCACTGAGCACTGCAGTGAGGAGCAATATTGTACTGCTTCCAGAGGGCGTGAATGGATGTGACAAAGATATTATGAGTACAAGGGCACTTCCAAGGTGTATTTTTTACAGAATTTGTTTCAGAGACGTGAAGTAGTGACAAGTTCAAGGAAGAAAGGTCATTTATATCCTCAAAGAGAAGGTAATGATATAGAATCACAGAATCATAGAACCCTTAGAGTTGGAAGGGACCTTTAAAGGTCATCTAGTCTAGCTCCCTTGCAATGAACAGAGACAGCCAGAGGCACTGCTCTTTGTTTTCACCTCCATCTTCAATCTCCATTTCTAAGGGCAGCCCAAAAGTTTAACACTTTTTCTTTGAAGAGGTCACACCTGGCCCTACAGACATGGCTTACGCCTCTCCAGGCCGCACCGTCCCACACAGGACCAGTAACACTTTCCACTATGGTAAACATCCCACCATGAGGAGAAAAGAAAATAAATATAACAAACCACCAAAAAAAAAAAAAAAACAAACAAAGAACAACAAAAAACCCTCCAGACAGAAATTAAGTGTGTAGAGTCTGCTACAATCAGACTCAATCCTACGCTCTGAAGGTACCATTCAGTATGACACATTCTAGCCTTGTAGAACTTCTGATTATTTGCTTAGGACTTTACCTGTGGTCAGATGCTTGTAGCTCAGCTCTCCCGTAGTACATCAAGGCTCCAGGGGTCCAGGTGTGTCTGACTTTAGTTTCTGCACTCAGATCACTGTCTAGAAGATTAATCTCTCCAGCTGTGCAGCACAAAACACCATTTGAAACTCACTCACAGCTGTTTTTACTAACAGTGAAGAGATAGTTTATTAGGATGTACTTCCCAGACACTAGCAGTGAGATGTGTTATGTTATTAAGAGCAAAATGGCAACCTGAATGTCATTCAATCAATCACCTGCACAATCTGTGTTGATCAAGGGTCATATTAGTATTTTTCTCCCTACACCCCTTCTGAGCATGGAAAGATACAGTATTTGTGAAATACACTGCATACCTGAACAGTACACACAGGGTGAAGAGAAAGGAGAAAGCAACCTCCAAATATTTATGTTATAATTCATTAAGACGACAGAAAGCGCTCCAGACATTATGCTAGAGCGGGGTGTTACATCATTGTCAGTAACAGTAAAGTTTTTAGGTCACTTTTTGCACTAATGGATAACTATTTCTTGCCTGCAGAGCTGGAAATGAGTTAAGATGGAATATGGCATTTCTCCCTAATGATTAACACTAGGGCTGCACTTTCTTCTTAGAAAGCAAATAGTCCTCTATCCTAGAGCTGTGGGANAAAAAGAAGGAAAAAAAAAAAAGCAAGGGAACAGAATTAGAACTGAGAGGCAGAAGAGGAGGAGATTTGCCACCAGTAGAAAAGGAAAGGAGCTATGGGAGCTATGGTGACAGACTGATTAGAAAAGCTTTGCAGGGCTGGGAATTTGCATGAACAGATAGCAAAATACCCACATGAGCTAACCCACGTGCTGGGGTCTACCTACAAGCTCTAAAGCAAGGAACCTGCAAGGAACCACTCCTACATGGCGTGGGCTCTTGCAGACATGCTAGATGGTACACATAGAACATGGGATCTATTGGCTCAAGTCCTCCCAGGCAAAATAAAGAACACACTTTGAAAATGCGGAAAGGTTTTCTTTCTTCTAAAATGAAGAACAGTCAGCCCAAGAGGGATGCTTACTGTTCTAACTTCATTACTGTGTCTCCTACAGTTCTCCTCTCCCAAATTACATCTCTATAAATGGTTTAAGCTCTTCATTTTACTTTTTCTTTCCCTAAGTAATTGTGAATAAATCTGTATCACATCAACATGTATTCTCTGATTGCTGTAGATTTGCTTTGTAGTTTTCACACTTAGAAGTACTCATGGTATGACTTGGATTCCAAGCAGAAGTTCCCTGGCATGCTAAAAATCACATCTGCAGGCACAAACCAAATTATTTCTCCAGTGATTATGTTTTTAATGTGAAGCTGTGCAGATTTTATAAACACCTGAACACAGATATGCCTGCAGACTGAGAGAACAGTTATAAAAATTATCACTGGAAACTCAAAGAAATACTTTTTCATTTTGCTGCTGTATTCCCTGAAAAACAAATCAAAATTCTGTATGGATATCTGTTGTACTGGCCTCACCTGATCTCCAAGTACTTTATAAGCACTAATTAATGAATCTCCCCAGACTCAAGAAACTGGCAGAAATATTCCTAGGAGTTACTAAGGCACAAGAAGATACCGAAAAGTGCTTACACAACTACTGAGGACAAGACAAACAACAAATCTATCCTTTATCAATATGGGAACTTTATGTGGAGTAATGATTCTGCTGAAAAGCAAGAGAATAACTTTTAATTTATCACAGGTGGGTTGCTGTCAGTGCCTCAGCTAGCTCCTAGCACATTTTCAATCTATAGCATGAAGCCTTTGTTCACCCACTCAAGAATTAAGGGCTGTCTCTGTGAGTTATTCCAATGAAGCTGAATACATCTGCTTTAGCAAAGACACCGCAATTTGAGTACGCCTAAGTGACACATCCAGCTCTTGCAGCCCGAAATTCCCAAACTCCCTCTCCTTATGCGGGTTCTGGATCAAAATGAAATTTGAAATTTTCAAATAAGGAAAGAGAAAAAAGCCTACGCACCTGTTTTTTCAAAAGGCAATTTCTTTCTCCACCAAAGAACTCGGTCAGTCCAAGCTGGGGTTCTGCACTTGTCACTTGTATCGTAAGCCTCTGACCCAACGTCATATTTATATGTTGGTCCAAAATTAATAGTCCCTTCATGGAAGTCTTTAAAAATCTATGGAAAGAAGTACCATCTCTTTGACTGAGTTACAGATGAGGTAGGCGCCATTGTGCTCTACCAACTTTTTTGTGAATAAACAACATTCTGATTTTTAAACAGATTACTACATTCATGTACTATAAATAAATGTCTGAGAATGCAATGTTTCCCTCTCTCAAAGAAATAGACCAAGCCAATACCCTGGTATTCAAGAAAACTACAACTTTAAAGCATAAACAAGTAAGACACACTGCCTTACTTTTCCACTGGATTTTTGCTGTTGTAGTTGATCAAATTCCAGAAGTGTTTTCCAATCTTGACGTTTGAGAAAATAAAAGACTTCCTCATATGTTAGATCAATGCGATAGTTAAAATCACCACACCAGAAGACATAGTCATGAGAGAACACATTCCGTCCCTAGTTTAGAAAATACAGTTAGCATTAAATCACATTTAGGAAAAGAACTTTTAAGTGCACTGACATACACAATGGAGTCTCTCAATTACTAAATACCAGATCACATACTTCCCATATCCTACATATTAAAATCCATTTCAAAAAGGACTACTTCCTTCACTGTCTTTTGTGTCCCACTGAGATGAATTTTGTAAACAAGAGTACCAGATTTTCTCCGTTTTCTGAAGGTATGCCTAAGCTGGGACCCCAGTTTTAAATTCACAGTGTGGCTGAATGCATGAATATAAAAGAAAATTGGTTTGTTTTCCTAACACATTTCACATATGTACATTTACTCATTCTAAGTAAAGCACAAGATGTACTGCATTACCAACACACATTCACAGCAACAAAGGTCTTGATAAAGAATGAGCTCCAAATTTGATCTTAGGTGCACCCTGCCATAGTTTTGTAAATGTACTGAAATAAAACATCACTAGAAATTCACTCCAGTCCTATGTTTAATATCCAGTCATTTTCTTTTAGTCAAGCTATAAACCGCCAAAACCCTCTGAACGCCTCTAAAACAGCTGTAGCTGTCATAGCACTAGAGGGCACTCTTTATATGTATTTTACACACAAGGTACATTCAGCGACTTAAGTGTAGAGGACATAAAATAGCTAATGAGGTATTACAAGGAAAAACTACCACAAGCACAACTTTATGGCCATATAGAACAGATATCCTATGCAGGATTTCCAAACTGTCAGTATTATTTCTTACATAAAACACAACTAATTAATATGCTGCATGTGCCAAGCCTCTAAACCTAGCAAACCATAGGGAGTTAAAATTTTATGCTTTGCAACGTAAATGCCATTGCCTGCTGACTAAACAGAATACATAGACTGGTCCATTCCCTCTCTAGTTTAGGACCTCTCCCAAGAGGTCTGAGGAAACACTGTAGAAATGTAAGGAACCAACATTAAGGGAAGCAAAGAGGCGCTACTACCATATCCCATGGGTTACTTGTTGGCCTGAGGAGATATGTGTGAAATAAAACACTACAGTGATTGATTTTACGCCCTTCAGGGGAAAAATTATTCATATGGACTAATAAATAGTGCCTACTTGCCACATTCTGAGAAAAACCAGCAGTTCCTCAACAGTGACACATTCAAGAGGACACAGTGAGGGGAACAGAATGTACCTTATCAGACACCAAGAACTGATACATCGTACCCAAGCAAGAGCAGATAAGGCACTGATGTGCCGAGTGGCAAGGATGGTCTTTGAGGAATCCCTGCTAGCTAGTGCCAGCAAGAGCTACACTCTCTGAATGCAACACCAGTCACCTAGACATCATCCCCAAGGTCTCACAGATTTGTCAGTTAAGTCACACTGTCCTGAAAGATCAGCTAGAAAACTGCTCAAAGGCCAGGACTTTTTAAGCACTGCAACCACTGTATTTTTGAAAAGTGTAGAACTTCTGTAAAGCAAGTGCTATACTGGGTGCTAAAGAACGCAAAGAGAGACAATGTAAAAGACACAGTCTTTACCTCCCACGTTTTCAGCGCATGTACACCTATTCTTACCATTGGGAAGCTGAGTTTCTGTGTGATTTCTTTATAGTCTTCATTCCTCTCCTTCACCTGAGTCTGCCCAGCAGTTAAGTGACTGCATATAAAGCAGAAACTGGTACTATAGAACTGGAAACGGATGCTCACTGCCCCTTTATTTCCAGTCTTTCCTCCCATTCCTGTCTTCACAGTGTCTATTGCCACATCCCTGTGTGAAAAAAAATAAAAAAAAATAAAGTAAAGGGCTGCAGGGAGAAGCATTCAATTAACTTTGCAACATAAAGGAAAAATCTGTCTACAGTTCCATGCCTCCTTTCCTCTGCAAACTGAGGTCTGAATAGAAAGTCTGCTGCCATTAGGCACATCTTTCACACTGTGACCCTTCTTGATGATGTTCACGTACTTATGTTTCAAATGAAGTATTATAAGGTAGTATAGAAGTAAAACTATTTGAAATTATTTTTCTCCCTCTTCTTGTCCGTGCAAGCAATTTAGCAAGAGGTTATTTCTGAAATAGTGGGAACTACTGCAGGATGTACATTTCAAGTTTACCTCTATCATGATCATAGAGACATTAACTAAATTACCATTATGTTCCCTTTTATACTTTTGACCACACGAGAATATGTTTTTCATACAGTTAACAATTCAACTGGTGTTACTATGCATTGAAAAACCCAACTTTACAGTCAGTGCCACATTTTTCAGCCCATTAAAAAGCAACAGACCATAAACCATAACTTGTTAAATCAGATGCAGTAATCATTGGATACAGCTGTTCAGACCTAACTCTTAAAACAAGTTGTGTTTTAGTGACAAATTACTTAGGTCCTCCACATGTTTAATTACATAATATTTCAATGTTGCGATTAGCATACACTTACGCATTTTCCTAAAGAAAGATGAATTGCTTGGCAAAGCAGACCACCTGCCTGCAGGAAAATTCCTCTCAGATTGCCAGCCTATTTCAAGAATAAACCATGCCTGTCTGATCAGATAAGCAAATGATGAGATCATTGTTGTAATCAACTCCAGCACCATGTATGTCCTTCCCATTGAGAAAATTTCCAGACAGAAGCCAGGTAGCTCTAGACAAGAATATTACTGGCTTAAGTAAGGGGCAGGGGAAAAACACTAAGTCCTATTTGGCTTCCTGCCAGGCACTGATAAGCTGAATGAAGAAAGACGTTACAGGTTCTCCCTGTTTTTCTCTTTGTTTTCATCTATCTTTTTCAATTTCTTCCCCATCTTTTCTGCCCTCCTATCTTTTTTCCTCTTTGTTGGCCTCTTTTCCTGATTGCAGAAAGCCATCAGAAAAGGTACTGTCAGGGAGACAAAAGAGAACCATCACTGTTTTCTGTGAAAAGTTGGGTTTCGAGTGCTCAGAAAGAAGCAGGCGTTCAGTCTTTTCTCTGTAAGTACTTCTCCCTTTCTGCTTCCTGAGTATCCAATTGCTGACTGATATTTATCTGACTTCCATTCATGGCAAAGGTTGTGTTGAAATAACCCACTGTATATGCTTGTATTTCTTCATTCCTTTCAGTACTCTATAAGCCTCTGCCATTCTCTCATTTTCTTTCTCTCTTCTCTGACTTCTGTCTTAATCTCTTCAATCTCTGTAAGTACAGAAGCTTTTCTGCACTTCTAATCATTTTTGTTTTCCTTTTATAGGACATGGGTAAAGCTACATAAGCACATAGGTTAGATTTGATTATGCACACATAACATACAGCAATAGATCAGCACTAAATAATGAAATCAGTCACTACAATCAAACCCTCCCCTTTTTCTCCCAGTTTCAGAGGCTCATATCCAATTCCTAGCAGTTTGACAGTTGCTCTAGACTTTAGGACAAGAAGATGCCCATGGATAGATTCAGCTAACTACTCATTTCCTACCAATTCACACCTATTCTGTACAATTCTTGCCCAGGGCAAAAGCAATTTAATGCACTAAACCCTGCAGTTTGATACTCTTTCCTTTTTTAATAAAAATGAGAATTTTTTAGGGGCAAGAAGAGTTTGGTTGGGCACCAGGGACATACGTGCTAGTAAGCTGAGGACACATAGCTCTGGGCTCTCCTAACTAGGCACATACTTCTCTTTCTTGTGACATCTCAGAGAAAAATACTTAATGGGCACTCAAATATCAGTGAGAAAAATTCTCTCTCTCCCTCTAACACCTCTTCCCAACTTTTCCACAATTCTTTTCAAGTCTGGAACTGTGTTCTGCACAGAACTAATAAGGTTAGGGCTAGAAAGTAAAACCTGTCCTTCAGGCAGAGGCAGGCACTTGCCTTCACTTGATGCTCAGAATACTCTTGGACATTCTGAGTCAGGTCATTCTTTTCCCAAACAAGGTGCTACACCATGAGTGCCCACCTAGAGCATGCCTGGATTCCTTGCTGAATTGGAAGAACATATATTGTGCTGGCCCTTGGGCTGCTCAAGAGGAGAGACTCCAAACTACTGCTGCCTGGAGACATGTCTCTCCTACACAGGGATTCAGGTTTGCACAATTTCCACCGAGTTTAAAAATCACTCCCACTCTCTCTGGTCAAGCTCCAACAGCAGACACTACTGAAAATGTATACTATAATGACTTGGGTTTTGTTTTATTTTTACCTGATGAAGGGGACATGATAGGGTCGAACAAAGATGAAAAGACAAACACCAACAAGTTGCGCTGATGTCAGCTGAATGTAACGATGAGTCCTGGAAATAGCCTTTTGAAGCTGCTCTCCCCACATCTTTCTATTTGTTGTACTGGAACAAACATAAAATCATTTAATGGAATCAAAAGTAACCATATACAATCAATAAAATGAGCAAATTAACTGTGCCTTAGGTTTATAAGCAATCTATTAGGCTCTACACATGCTGATTCCAGAACTAGAAGTAATATAGAATGCATGGCAGGGACTGTTTGTGAGCCAGCCCAGAGCAAGCAGTGTCAGCAAGCCAAGACACAAGCAGAAATACAGTTGTCCAACTTCTGGACATGAAGTGCATTTTGTCAACTATACTAAGAATGATCTATGCTGTAGCAATCATAACCATAAAACCAAAAATCTATGTCAAATCTTTTGACTTATAAGATTTCTTATACTCAGTAAAGAGATCTCCTGGCTCTCCTCAGGGGAGTTAGCTATTGACTGTTCTTAGATGAAGTCTTGTGAGTGGGTGTATATAACTTCAGTTTTGCAGACCTAGCCTTATCTACAAAGTCAACTGACACATGTGGGTACACCATCAGCTCAGTTGTCATGCTGAATACTGCTGTAACTTGTAACCCAAAAAAAGACCAAAAAAAAAAGTCACTGAGCATATTTTTCCAACACCATACGGGGATTTAAGGACAAGTGTTAAAACAATGTCAACCATCAGAATCCTTCTCTGTCAACACAGATACTTAGAAAATATAGTGTGTTCTAACATACAGAAGCTCATGAAGAAAGAGCACATTCAGCCATGCCCCAGTGCCCTTTGTTAACAGCAAACATGTTTCCAGCTAAAATTACATGCAACAGACTTGGAAGGAAGAATTCTACATACTTGACACGAGGCATAATTCTGGAGGATTTTGTTTGAGTCGTTCTTTTGGGGAATACTGGGCTTAAAAACAAAACAAAACAAAACAAATCCAACTTACCTGGCATTTACAATGTTCCCAGCACTTAATTCAACCATCTCTTCAAATCCCACCGCAAATATGTCAGGAGGGCAGCTCTCATCATCTATTGAGAAGGGGATAAAGTCACACAAGAATTACTACCTTATTGTTTCTTCTAATGACTTGTTTTCTAATGTGTCAGAGATCATTCCTGTAGATCTATCTTGTGTATTCCCTGCCAAGCTTATACATATTCATTACTCCTTTAATCTAATCTCACAAAACAACCCCTGCAGTTCCTCCCAGCTTTTTTCCTGTCTTTCTCCCAGCAGTTGGTCTCCAACTCTCTCACAGAAAGCAGTTCAGAAAAATCACTATAAGCACTATACTGTAGCAGTGTTAAGATGAAAAAGTATTCAATATTCTCTTTCCCTCACCCCAAACATACTAAGGACACAACACTTCACTACCTGCCAATTTTTCACCCACTTTTTGCCCAACTTGCCTATCCATTTCCTTTTCTTTTTTTTTCTTTCTTTCTTTTTTTTTTTTGACACCAAGTCCATCTGAACTTACTGTCTATACACAGTCCCTATATACTGTCCCTTCCCTCTCACTGTATTTAGGAAATTAATCTACTACTTTATGGAAGACTTCAAAGTTCTTATCTTCATAGATTAGGTCACTCTGGAGCACAGCGACTCTGCCTTCCCTGATTCAAGTGTGTGAATACAACCCTAGTAAAACAACAAGGATCAAATTCTCTCCTATGATAGCATGAAGTACTTCTGTTGACCCATCAGGTCTGCCCATTGTTTGAAGGGTTGGTTTTTGTTTTTGTTTTTTTTCCAGTTTTGTTTATTTGTTTAAACTGTTGCAGGCCCAAGATACCAGTAACTTAATTGAGTATGAAGACCTAAACAGTAGAAAATCTCAGGAACCTAAGTCAGACCTGTCTCAGAAAACAAGAACATAAAGAGAAGTAAAATATAGTGTTACTCTCTGTAGACATAAGCATTAAACTAGAACAAGATACTTACCCTTTCTTTTTTTGGCTTAATATGACAGGCACTGTCACGTTAACTACTTATTTCCCATTCATAATTTTGAAGACATAGCTACTTATGCAGGCACTGTATTGACATTTCCCTGGACAGAAACCTTTTGGTGGTCATACCCGAGCTCTGCACATTAACATACCTCAGCTCCATTTCAGAAGCTACTTAGACATTCCACATTCTGACTGCCAATACCAATTAGTCCTGCTCCTCCTGTTCATTCAGGAGAAGGTCTGGCAGGGACAGCAAATAAGGGGCACTCATCAAATTTTAATATCTTGGACACAGCCATGTGCCAGCACATCTAAACTGCTTCTGAACCAGACTGGACCAAACACCCACCCAAGCTGTTCAGAATATAGTTGTCTGTGCCAAATTGCAAATCCATACACTCAAGAGCTAAGAGTTCTGTCTCTGAAACCAGGACAAGTTCAAACAGGACAGCTTATGTAAGTAGCCAAGGATCTGAGGAATTAATTCCTGAGTTTGAAGGGCAGGAACATAAATATCCCTGTGATGCCAGCAGAAGGTTTTATGTTCCACTGTAACAACAAAAGCACAGATTTTGCCATATCTTTGGAAACACTCATTTTTTAAATGACAGAACATTCACTTCTCATTTTTCTTAATAAAATCTGGAAATAAATTACAGTAACTGACTTTGTACAATACATATGGAATTGCTAACTTAAGCAAGCCAGAAACACAAGAACTTTCTACACTGCTAAGGAAAGGCAAGATGAAGAACAAGGAGACATTCAGGGGGCACCTAAGCATGAAGTTTCTACCCAAAATAAATAACCAAGAATGGAGAAACTGAGGAATAAAACAAAATGTGGGATGCAGAATAGGCTGTACAGGTCTAAATGAGGCTGAATCCTTTAGGGTTGGCAGAAAATGCCCTTCAGGATGATGTATTGCCTCTGAAAGGAACAGCTTGTCAAACCTAATGTTCTTACTTGCAGATCCTAAAAATGCAATACCTATTGCAATCCCAAAATGCATTTTTTGACTCTGAAGTCTTACCCTGAAATTCAGAAACTCCAGAGAGCTTTGGAGAATCCAGCAGCCAGTCTGTCAGCTCGCTGGTACCAAGGATGTTGCTTCGAAACTGCTTCCCTCCATTCACGTTCCAGGTCCCCATGGCAACACGAACACGCTTGAAGCTTGTGAACTCAAACTGACGCTCTGACATGGCCTTCAGAATACTTGGAGTTACTGACGGAAGAGAAGAGAGAGAAAGAGAGCATGTAAAACAAAAATGTGCCATAAAAGCAGAGAAAGGATCCAGACAGCAGTGACATGTAAGTCACTATGAAATAATGACAGTACTCTTAGCAGCAAAAATGCAAAAGCTAAAGAATAACTCCAGTAGCAATGGCAATAGCTGTAAGGTAATTGAGGCTGATGCTATCAATTTCTCTTCCAGACTCCAAGCATCTTACAAAAGCAGCTGCGCCTGTGAGAAGTCAGTCACTCACTTCCAGCATATGTTTTCTAGCTCTTCTTCAAGTAAGAATTTGTTCAGTTGTTTCTCCTTCCTTAATCTTTTCAGTTTTGCCTGCAGACGCTGAGTATGCCACCAGTTATGACTTAAATCCAAGCCCTAACAAATTTAGATGAGGGAAAGGTAGAAAGTAGCACAGAGTCCTACATCATTTCTTCAAAACTAGCACTGTCACAGCTCTCTAGCCTAGTCAGAAGTCCTTAGAGGAAACTGCTCCCTTCATTATTTTTGATGAGTATAGACAATTAAGAGTGCATTTTTTCATGTGATTAGCTGAGATAACTTTAATCTTCAACTACTCGATATGTACCAGCAGTCAGGCATAGAGAAGGTATCTACACTGTCCTTGTAGTCCATAAGGGGACAGCCTCAGGACTGAAGCAGAGCTGAATTGCTCATGTCTATCCTGTTAAAATCCAGCAGCTCTCTGGAGCAAACTGGCAACCTGATACTACCTGTGGGAGCAGGTTATCCTGTATTTTGCACGTGAGTTTTTTCTCAGAGAGAGCTAGGTTGGTTGATTCTAGATGGGTGCAAATAGCTATGTATGTTATGGACTATCAGAGCCCTGGAGTAAAGCAGAGAATGAAACAGCATAAATGTGCCTTTAAGACCCAAATGGCTAGAAGCACACGCAAACTGCAGACTTAAAATAAAGAGATAAAAACATTGAGCTCAAGAGACTTCCCCAGGACAAAGTGACCAAACTGGGAATATAGCCCTAAAAATCTTCCCCTTCAGTCCATCTCCTCTCAACTATCAGACAAGATCAACAAACAGCAGATAAACACACTGGAAATCCAAAAAAAAAAAAGTGAGAAATGAGCACAATGGAATTAAAATGCACAGGATTCTGCTACAGTAACTTGAAAAAAAAGTGTTTTAAGCAACACGTGCAAGAGTAGTTTATTTATAAAATTATGCAATTGCTTATATCTGACGGTCAAAACCAGACAGAAAAGAAAAAGGAAGGGTTTATGCTGGCCTTACCCAGCAGTGCAGTGTGATCCATGAGCATCTTGCCCTTGTCTGCATATTCCTCACTGAAGAAGTCACCCATGAGAAGCAGCTTGATGGCTTCCTGCTTTACTGCATCAAAAAAATTTGACTGAATGGTACGAGAGACAGAACGGGCTCCATCCTTGAGCTTCCCAACCTACATCAGACCGAGATCATCAGCACAAGAGGCAATGAGATGTAAATCAGATACCTTTCTTTACAGTCACTTCTGAGTAAACAGCTTTGCTGCTTTTCTTTACCTTGTGCTTTCCTTCAAGGGCACGGCTACCAGTAAACACTTTGCTCAGATTGTGACCATTGAGAGTCCACATTGCTTTGTACGATTCCACAAAGCGCTCAACTATAGATTTAGAGTTCAACCCAAGGATCTCCAATTGTGTAAGCAGGATCTGGGTATGGAGGAGAAAGGAAAAAAAAAAAGAAATAAAATCCCTCTTCTTGAATGTATTTTGCCTTTTCTTCTCAATTTAATTACTACAGCCAGCGCCATTCTATAACAGAGAGCTAGCAAGAAAGACCTGTATCAGTGAGGCTTATGCCCCTTTTCTCTTCTTTCCTGTGCAACAGACAACGTACGCAGTACGGACATCTGCGAAAGGTCCTCTGATAAACTTACCTCCAGTGCAATGAAGGACTGTACGCTGTTAGTACGATCCAGGCAGTCCAAACAATTCATTCGAAAAGTACCTGTCTGCAGGCTTTGGTAATTAAACACAAGAAGAGGGAGGAAGAAAGGTATATTTTAAAAATAACATCTAATCACGGGTTGATTGAACAGGATTGTCAAATATTCAGCTTGAGTATACCCACCCACATTTTGACAGCGCAAGCACACTGTGCACAGTGTATTCCATTACATATCTAATTACCCGACTATGTCTGCAACACAGTGCTTGCAAATCCATGCATTGGTAATTTTCCAAATTCTAAACCATGGAGATGTAGTTAAACCAAATGATCTATTTAGTGCTAAGACTACACTTTGTTTCAAATCTGTATTTCGAGATGGTCACACATGCCCATGGTCCAAACAAAGCGATGAACCTGGGAAGGCCAGGAGAGGTGGTGCCTGGCTATGCTGGGATATGGGGGCAGGGACACTCACCGTGGACTTACATTCTCGCCCTTTGCGAAGACGCCAAACTCTTCCCAGTGCAATTTCAGTTGAGGTCTCAGTAAATTTTCCAGTTTTTCAGTTTTCCCACCTTTTGCAAATTGGTGGTAGTCAAAGTTTATCATGGGAGTGTCTGCTGCATGGGAAGAGGCCCATAGCAGTTTCTGTTTAGAAATTGAAAGGAAAACAAATCCTGTTCAAGTCACAGTATAAGGATTGATACCAGCATGCTTTTCATTGTTTGTAAACCATGGTCTTAATTTTGAGAAGTTCACATGGAATTTTGAAATGCCAAATGTGAAAACAGCAATGAAAGTTCTCTGTTTTCTTTCCAAAACTGAACTGGATTGCTATACCCCAATTTTCCTGCAGCAAATCTCAAACTGTGGCTGCAAAGCGTACCTCAGCACTGCTCCTGTCTGCACACTGGCTAGTGGCAGCCCTACAGCAGAGGCCTGCTACCTTGGCACAACAACAGTGACGCCTTGGGCAAATTCAGGATTAGGACCCTGATGTGAAGGATGCCCAGAGCTGCTTAAGGTACATGAACATAACAAAGCACAAGTGTCTTTTGCAAGTCTTTAAATGCCAAGAGAAAATGCGGCCCTAATTTTAGGTGCAGTGCAGCTGAGGAGGAAGAGACAAATGATATCCCAGGAAACATACTACAGAATTTTGTGGCAAACCACAGAAGTGAAAGAAGGGACACAAATAGCCTCATTATTTCATCTCCCATTTCCATGACCTCATATGCATTTCCGTAATCACCACAAATCTCATTAACATCTCTATAATAGATACAACTATAATACATCCTGCTTTTCATGGCAAAGCTAGAGATAATTGTTTTATTAACTCTAATTATGGAAACCTTTGTCTATTCCCTTTGCTTTTGGACATACTCATTTCAGAAAAGGGATGCTTTATTCCACTTACATTGTGATACAAACTGTATACAGAAAACCAGACTGATATTACATTAGAAGCCTATATTCAGGAGTCATACTAGTATAATTATATCCAGTTAGTAATTAAATCTTCCCTCCAGAAACAAATTTAAAGGTGTTGCATGGTGTTTGGAGGAGAAAAAGCAGTATATTTCATTACATTATTATAGAAGTTGAAACACTTGGTATTTGCACCAGAGCCATTGGCGCTGGTGACGCACCTGAGGCTGCCAGTTACTCACTGCCTCAGCATAAATCCTTATCTATACTACAGCACCGCCTTTACTGTAAACATAATTATATCTGTTACAGAGGACGTTTGTGAGAGGAACAGCATTAGTGGGAGAAGTACTGATTTTTGGTTTGGAAACAGTTTGGTTGTATAACAGGTGAAGTCAGTGATTTACAATTTTTTGTTTGCTCCAATTGCACAAACTAATGGTAGTGTAGACATTCTGATCAAGGGAACCCAGCAGCAACGGCAGTGACTACAACAGGAATATTCTGAGCCAACTCAGAGAAAACTTGTAAAGGTTGCAGTAAGCTTTGGGAGAAAAAATATATGCACGGAAGGGAAGATGAAGAAACAAAGAAATAAACTAATGATAGAAAAGGAGAAAAGCTCTCATTCCTGACCATTCTCCTATAATTTATTTTTAATTTGAGCCCTTTAAAATCATTGGACTAAAATCTAACTACATATTCTTTCTAATGATTCATTTCTTAAAACACAAAGGTAAAGAAAAGACCAAGAGGTGGCTGTTTTCAGTTGGAATGCAAGGTCTTTATTCTAGAGATGTCCTATTTCTGATTTAATTTCTCATTGTGTGATACTGACCAGAGTGCTATCTCCAGGAATGTATTTGATAAAATATCAGAATTAAATTTACAAGAAAAGTCAGGTTTATATCTTTATATTTGAACATTTAAGTTTTCATATCTTACAACTACATTCCAACATATTTGCAAAGTAAACGATAACAAATATCGTAAAGAGAGCAAAATCAAGAGGCTATAGAGGCTTAGCTGTGTCAAGCAGAAATTCAGTAAAAAGCTGAAATCAGAAGCTAGAACCTGACTTTTCTGTACCTTTCTCACTGTCTCACTAACTTCAGTTGCAATTGCTGTAATCATACTCTGTACAGAGGAATATACATACACTTTGTCATTTTCCACTGGGGAAGTTGATCCCTCCCAGCACTTTTGGAGAAAGAAGAAATGATCATGCAGAAAAACTGCCATTAAAATGCTCCTTGTCTCAAGCACATCCTTCCAGTAGAGAGGTGCTTACTTTCAGAGTAAGTATTTGAATTCAGAACTGTTGTATCATTCTTCAATAATGATAAATACATGCAACACTCTAGGTGTGTACTTAAAACATTCTTCATACAAATGCAAATATGAACTACTCTTAGAACCATTAGGACATTGTTATTTTTAAATTCTGGTTTAAAAGAGTAAAGGTGCAAGGAAATAAGCAAGAAGACAGTCCTGAAAATCAAGTCACAGAGACTATAAAGCATAATTTTCTCTGTAATATCTTGTCATGGTTTTATGATTTTTGGTTATCGGTATTCCACATCATAACATCATGTAGTGCACTGGGAGTTAAAGTGTTAATGCTCCAGTTCTGGGTACCTGTCCCAGAAGAGAAGAACTACACTCCCCAGAAGACTGTTCACTGTGCTGTTATCATTTCTGCTCAGGGGAACAGATTTAAGGTCTTGGTAGGTCATCTGACGTCCCTTCTTCCTCAGGCTCTCCTCCCTGCTGCTCAACCGGACTGCGCATCTCACCTCAGTGTTATGGTGAGGTCAATCCACCTTTCGGACACTCTCATTATATTTGATTTATTAGCTTCAATTCTAATTATATTGTATTATAGTGTGTTATCTTGCATTCCGATACCATATTTAGTAAGTTGGTTTGTTTCTCCTCAGATCGTTGCCACTGTTTTTAATTATTTTGGGGTCCCCTGTTTCCCTTTTCCAGAGGCACAGATTCACAAAATCCCTCCACCCCGCTAGTCACGGAACTGGGCCGAACCAGCCCGTAAAACGTTGACATATCTAGTAAAAAAAGAACATATTCAGATCTAGTAATCAGGTACTTGCCCAGAAAGGAAACAAAACATGAAGGCTCAGGAAATCAGTAGTTTAACAAAATAATAATAATAATAATAATAATAATAATAATAATAATAAAATGCATTGCTTTTACCTTGAAAGCTCTGTTGAGCACCTCCTCTCCTCCTCTGCTTCCCAACAAGTTAACGATCACTTGTTTTCCATACTGCTCCTTCAGAAGCATCATATGCCTACAGCAAAAGTAACCATAACAAAAAAAAACCAAAACCATGTAATACTGCCTACTACCTTTTTTTCAAAACACAGAAGTAGAGAGCACTGGTTGTTCCATCTAGCATGCTTCAGCCACTGCAGCTACAGACATCTTCCTCAGCTTCCTTGCAATCAAATATTGAAGTGCAAGTTGTGCAAGTATGAAATTAAAGAACACACTACTTTGTACTGAACATAAAGCAGCACTTTAGGAAGCAGGTCTCAGATCTTTTGTTGGTTTTGATATTGTCCAGCGTGCATTCCCATCTCTTGGCTCTCTGCCTAGAAGCTACACAGAAAAGATGATCAGGAAGGAAAACATACCACACTTCAACAGGAATTGCCCAGCATTACTGAGCCAACACTCAGTGGCAAGAATGGGACATAGGATTCCAGCACCAAGGTCAGAGAGGCACAAACACATCATAGGTGACAAGTTCAAACATCTCTGAGCTGCTGCAACCTTGAGATACTCACAGCTTACTTAAAATTAAGCAGGAAGATTAGTAAATATAAGTACTGCTACACTGGATAAGACCAAAGGTCCTCATAGCAAAATGGTCTGGGTCCAGATTCTTCATGCAAAACACAAACAGGACAAGTATAAAGTGGTATTTCATCTGGCACATACTGCCAGCCTCTCAAAGCCTGACATTTAGGGAATCTAAAGTCAAGAGCCTATAGCCAGATACAGAGGCATCCATTCTCCCCTTAATACATTCTTTTCCAGTTTGCATACATGTTCTACAAGAGCTGTGCTGGCTTATCAAGAAACAATTAGAACTTTAGCCATCTTACATCATGTACTACCACAACCACAGCAATACTTAAGAGGAAGCTGGATAGGAATAGACAGGAAAAATAACCACACAAATGGAAAGCTGTTACTTGCTCCAAAGCAACATGCAGTGACAAAGTGTCAGAAAAATCAAAGCATCAAATATTCATCTTATTGCATGCATCTTCAAAATCTACAACCAGAGTTAAGCCACACAGAAAACCATGGAAATGGAGAAACGAAAAACTTAGCATCATATGTTTCGAGAAACATGGCTAGATATATTTTCTAGCGTTATTTGTGCTTCCAATTCTACTGCCAGTTCTCTGTACACCAACTCTTTCCGTACATTTGCACCCATCTGATTCCAGCACCAAGCTCTTACTTCTCTAGCAACATTATTTCCTAAGAACAAAACTGCTGAAACACAGGTCACCTGTTGTGAGAAGAGCTCCCCAAGAATTTGTCAGGGAAAGGGGACAGAAAAAGATCCACTAACAAGATAATATTTTGCTTCTCACACTGCCTTCTCAAAGCATTAACCTATCACACTGGAAAATCTAACAGGCTAAACTCTAACACACTCAGAAACTGTAGCAGGTTGTTAAGTCTGAGAGCCTGCTTCCATGTAAGTATGTTCTTTGTCCACTTCCAAAGGGCTGTCTTTTGCAGTTCTGCGAAAAGAGAGATCCCAAACTTCACCTAGCCTAGAGGCTTTTCTGTGCACAAGGGAGAGAAGGAACAGTGCAAGCTGATACTAATGTTCAGGTTTCTTACAAGAGGCTAATTCACCAGTTGGGGCCAGAGAGAACAGATTCTCTGTGCAAAAAGGTGTCACAGAGTAGTTCCTTACTGAGGTATTCCCAATTTGTTATGCAGAATAGGAGGACTGTCATGGATGCTAAAAAAGTTTTCTTCTTACATGAGTTCTCTCTGCTATGGAATGCAGAACTCTATGACAAAGACTCAGGAAAACTAGAGAAGCAAATTAACATGGCACCAGAGGACAGCAAGACCATGAGTCTCAAATACATTTGAATTCAGTGGCATTCAGTAGTCTTAACAGGATTTCAGAATCTGGGCTAAGTTCCTTTGGAGCAGGGACTGTTATGGTACACAGACCCTTCAGATTCCAGCTCCTGTTTGGGGCTTTTCAGTAGTGCAAAACTACTGACAGTTCCTAAGATCACGTTCACTAACAGTTACAGTAAATGAAGCCATGGAACTAAGACATTTTACCTAAAACCACCTTTTAAATTGGACATAAGATCTGATCTGCCAAAACCAAAACAAATCAGAAATGAGTCACATGATTTGCCACTTAAATTAAGAATTTCTCACCAACCAAACATTTCAGGTAATGTTTTCACTGATGTCCATGGGACATCACACTCAGATGTTCAAAGAAATCATGCCGACAGATGGATTATTTATGGTTGATAGATGTCATGTTAAGTCTTAATGGCTTAAAAAAGTTTACCAGCCAGTCTTTGGGTAACATAAAAGACCATCAGCATAACAGCATCAAAGAATACTGGTTGTGACAGAATAAGATGATGTTATTTCAGTATAGCAGTACAACACTGAGAAAAGCAAATCCAGAATGGCTAGGAGGTGGTGTTAAATTTTTAATTGCCTGTGTTCCAGAGGTAAAGAACACGTGCTTTGGGTACAGTAAATTCAGGTTTATTGAAATGTTACAAAGGGATACACAGGCCTTTCTTTGGCATACCACTCAGCATTTCATAGCTTTTCCAGAATCAAGTTAGGAGACCAAATTGTTTCAATTACTAATAAAAACAGAGAGGAAAATTCATGAAAATAAGTGAATAAATAAAGTAAACACACATAATAATCCTGCAACACCTGGGGGACTGGCAACCTCACAGGAGGGATGTTTCACATCTCTATTGATACACTGGGAAGGCGTAAAGTTGTAGAATCTCGGTTAAATGCCAGGCTGCTGTGTTACTGCCAAAGTTGAATGAAGCTTACCTGTCAAAAGCAGGAGCGTTAGCTTCTAGACCTCTGTTAAGCCTTAGATGATGAGAACCCACCTAAAATAAAATATTGGAAAGAAAAAAGAAATTATCTGCAAATCACTAGATGTCTCCCTTTTTCCTTAAGAGAAAAGCATCTCTTTAACAGCACCAGATACCCTTAACAGTTTTCACACACCCACACACATAATATCCTTAATACAAAAGCCACAGCTTTTATCAGACAACAACATTTACAATTACAAGTGAAAAGATTATTATTAAGCAAAGGGATATCTTCTACATATCTTTTTATAACCAAATAAATCACTTCCCCTTGCCAACTTCCTCTAACAGATATCTCACACTGCATCACATGAACATGCTGCGTGCCTAGCACTTTTCCTGCCCTTCATCTCTCAGAAAAGGATGCAGATATGCCAGCTCCATGGACTGGGGAGGAACTTTTTATAAGGGAATATAGCAACAGGACAAGGGAAATGGCTTTAAACTGGAAGAGGGCAGATTTAGACTAGATATTAGGAAGAAATTCTTCACTATGAGGATGGTTAGACTCTGCAACAGGTTGTCTGGAGAAGCTGTGGAAGCATTCAAGGCCAGGCTGGATGGGGTTTTGGGCAACCTGGTCTAGAGGGCAACCCAGTCCCTGCCTATAGCAGGGGGGTTGGAACTGTATGATCTTAAGGGTCCCCTCCAACCCAAACCATCCTATGATTCTATGAAATATGATGGATCAAATCATGTGCCATAAATCTGCACTGCTAATTATTTATAAGATCATATATTGCTGCCTGTACATCATCACCTTTTGTTTTTTTCCTAAGGTTGATTTATGCAAGCCTTCCCAACACCAGTGCCAGCACACTCATGTCCAAGGAATAAGAGTAATTAGTATTCACCAGCAGGTGAATACGGTGAATTCGGACTGGTACTTAGGTGCTAGGTCTAAAGATAAAGAAGTATCAAATGATTGTTAAAGAATCTTAAAAAAAAAAAAAAAAAAGGTATGTGACATCTCTCCACTAACACATATGAATGAATGTGCATAGACTAGCTGCTTATCCCTCTGCTCAGAGAGGAATGGTAGGATGATTCTTAGCTGAGCTTCTAACAGTACATAAACTATAACACATATGTAACCTGCTAGGCTTGACGCATTGATCTCCTAATGAAATCCTACATCTTTGCCTTGCAGAAGGTAAGGTCAGATAATGGCTATTGTTTGACTGAAACCTAGCGAACAGGCTAGACATTATACTTAGAAGGTAAAGTGCTCCTATAGAGCTGATAGTATGCCTAGAGACTCCAGTTTTATCCAGGAGGTCAGTATTATCAGAATGCTCCTGAGAACTGGACAGTTCAAAACAAAAGGTTATTCCAAAACAAATAAAAGCATTATAAAAATACTGCTGTAACCTTCAGTTTAGGACATCAGGACATAATCCCTTACAAAAACTTTCCAGCAGAGGCACATGAACATGTGAAAATGCTGAACTTCAGTAACTACAGCTGTTTGCCTGTTGTGTTGTTTGTTTTTCCCTGTTTATCTAAATACAAACTATTTCCTATAAAGTAAACCTAAAAAGAAATAGCTCAGCATTTTCATAGAATGAGCTCTGTATCGCATTAAAAAATAAAAGTTACAAAACTTCTAACTTAGAATAGAAAGAGAAGTAAGATAGGCTTTTCGATTTATTTGTTTACCTGAAGCCCCGGTTGCTCCCAAAACAGCGGAACAGAACCTCTGATCTGAACAAAGGAAGAGACATCGTCATCCAAGTAAATTGTCTGCAAAAATCAAACAAATGGAAGGAGTTCTCCAGTTAGAGAGCTGTCTGTCTGTGACTCCTTCATCAAATGTGCTTGAGACCTGAACACAAAGGGTGAAAAAAGTAAACAGCGTATCTCACCGTATCCCCTTACTGCTCAGCCACTTTTCCATAGTCTCACAGGCAGTGGAACAAAGTACAGCGTATTTGCTTTCATGTACTCACAGCAGATTCAGTTCATTACTCACCAGAAATAAGAGAGAATTTAAAACAGTACCACTGGCAAGGCAGAAGGAATCTTTCATCCACAACAAAGATGGATTTGATCTACTGGTGCGGAAACTCAGGAAGACCAGGACATGCTCTCCCTCTGTCTCTCTCACAAAATTTAACTGCAAAATGTCATTGCTCCTTGTGATTGATGATGGGTAATGTCAGGTGTGGGATAGGCTTATCCCTTGCTTTATTTACTGTTTCTTATTTCACTGCATGTCATGCCTTGTCAGTGTTCAAATAAATCTCAGTGAAACCAACAGCTTTGCCACTCCCATTCCAAGACAGTGAACAGCGTGTTATCTAATTCTCTTCAAGCAGGTTTACAGTCAGAGGCTCCAAACTCTCCATTACATTCCCAGACCAGACCTCAAACTCCTGCTGCATATTTGTTACGATCACTGCTACCAAACTGATTTCTAATCAAATTCACGTGAAATACAAAGACTGATTTCCCCATTTAGCTTCCCCCTCCATCAGCCTCCAGGCAAAGCTCACATTATACATTAACTTAGCACAAAAGGTACTATCTTCAGACAGGGTATGACCACAGAGCAACTGTGCGAAACCCAGCTCTCTCCCCAGCCTATACTTAGCAGCAGAATCCTGGCTGTTTTCCACGTGTGACACATGATACACATCTCTGTTATCTCATGCATCACAATGAGCCTTTTGCAGCCCTGCAGAGGAATGTTATCCACACAGGTCACCCAGGTAGCTGCTTCTTTAACTGCATTGTATCATTTAGCACAACTGCTGCCAGCTGGCTGCTAGCCCCCAAAATAGAAAAGAGCATGAAAATGAATTACCATACCACTTTAACGTGGTTTTTTGCTTTTGGATTTGCCACTAGATGTTCTGGTCGGGTGGCTCAGGTGAAGAACCTTCGCTTACCTGAACCTCGTCCTTGCCACCGATGTACAGTTTTTAGTTCCACATGTGAAAAGAAGCATACATCAGAGAGGTAGATATTTCCATATTCTGTCATCAGTTTTGTTTAGATAACTTTTACAATATTTTTGTAGTGCCCTCAAAATTATCCCCATTTCACTAAGATGAAAGGTTTAAGCAGCCAAGGACGCAAAGTCCATGTTTGAATGATGGCTAGCTCTGACGCACTGCAAAATGGTATGCTTTTAGCCTTAAACCAATAAACCGAGTGCCCTTCCATGTTGCATCTCACCCTAGCACAACTCCAGGAAGAAAGGGCAGGTACTTCATATTAGTATGTTGCTGATTGAAGCCTCTTTGCAAGGTCTACCTCACCTTCAGAAAACATGTGCTCCCAGTGAAGTTTTCTAAATGTTGCCCATACCTGAGTGCAAGAACTAATTACCATGGCAACACATTTGTGTATCTTTCTTTGCGATTTTGTGCTCAGAAGAAATCACAGAAACAAAGAACCAGCTTCAAAGGAGTCCAGCTCCTACCACCACGATCATCCCACAGTTGGACTGCAGGAGGAGTGAGCAGGCCCACCTTCTTCCTCCTCACTTCCTGAGACAGGCTGTCAAAGATGAGTCAGAGACTTCTAAACACCCAATCATATTTTCACACGCAGCCAAGGACCCAGAGGATCCAGTCTAAAATGAAGTAAATTCGTATTGCTCCACTGACAGACTCGGCATTATTCTGACTCATACTAAGTAAGGATTCCTGAATCTATGAAAGAAGAGTCAAGACTGGCTCACTTCAAAATTTGACATGAACAATCAGTGGTGAGTTGAAATAAAACATTTACATTTGGTGACGATGATTACAGACAAAGCTTCATATGAAGCACAGTTTGGCCACTCAAACAGCTTACTGCAGAGGACCCCGTTTTCCTGCAATCTTCTGGAGCATCCCAGTTTCCGTAACGAATAGAAAACTTGACTGTTGCAAGTATCTCTTTGCGTAGCTCTTTTTAAAACATCTCTGCTGCAAATTCTCTAGACTCACTGATTAGAAAGAATAATAATTCTAACTTTAATAGCTGCAGTTTAACATCTTCCTGAGCTACAGTTTAAGTAGCAAGTATTCCACCACAGTTTATAAACCCTGAGCGTACAACCTGCCTTCTTTATGCCAAATACAGTAGAAAAATACTGACCAAACATTTCTGCCTTTCTGCACTAAAAGAATTTTTATTCTGCTCATATTTCCATTTACCAGTGATTTGATGTTGTAAGAGTTAATAGATGTTTGCTTATATTATTATTTACATTTTCTGTTCACTGTTGCCTCTTCTATTTTCTGCTCTATTGAGCTGTCATTTAGAGAACTGAAACAAAAAACATGTTCAAAAAACTATTTGTGGATCATTCCTGTCATGTAAACATGGTGCCCATAACCTGATGTGATGATCCTTTGTCAGGATGAGGACAAATATCGAACTTGCCTATGAGGACAAGGCATTTTAAATAAATTGGTATTTTTATGCACATTGTCACATAGCTTTTAGAAATTCAAATGAGGTTTTTGAACTGGGAGAATGGCCTCTTCAGTACAGGTCACTCACAAGAAAGAAAGTTCTCCACATTAGCACGTTTCTTTTTGCTTTTTAGTTACAGGGCTTGGCATTCTGTTCTCTAGAGCAATTCTGTGGTCTTTCACAATCCTCTCACCTCATTCTTGTGACCCAGATGAATCTAAAATTATTTTCTTCAAAGCTGCCAGTGAGTTGGAAAAAGACCTCATATTTTTTTTAATGAATGGGAGGGTAACTCTCAGTTACTGACAGTCATTCCTTCCTAAACAGACTGTAACAATTTTATTAGGTATTACAACCAAGTAAACCTTCCCTAAATTTCTGCAGTATTCATTGTCCTTCATTATTCACCACTGTGACCCACGATCTTGACATTGCCTTTTCCTATGCACGTCCCTTGACCTTAACAATAACAGTGGCAAAAACCTTCCTGCCAGCAGACCTCCTAAGTAAGCAGCTTCAAAGACAGAGACTAAGTAGACTTCCCAGTTCGGGAATGGATGTAATCTTAACACCTATACACACACTATAATAAGACATATTACTTAAACTTACTTAAATAAGTGGTGAAATTACAATTGTAAATTGTTAAAATTACAATTACAAACAAAAAACTTTAACTTTGCTGCTTATGCAATTCCAGCATTTACTAACGGATAAGTACAGAATTTCTCTTATTCTTCCAAGTCTGGATCATTTTTTGTTCACAGTGTGATGTTTTCTACAAGCACATATCTGTCCTGCTTTTTCTGTCATTCTGGTTTTGACTTTGTTGCCCTGTGCCCTAGTAGATCCATTTCTCTTCTTCTAAGGCAGCACAGAAAAGATGAACAGTGTAAGATAAAAAGCTGTTCCTTTTTAAACAGTGGTTTATTTCCAGAATTTACCTGTCTTCTGTTTAACTCATGGACAAGAAACACATCCAAGAAGACCACATGTTCCTCTAACCGTGCAACAATTATCAGCCACATTTTGGATAATGCTTTACTGTTAGGGTTGATACGTGCTGCTAATGCTATGACAACTTTGTCTTTGGGCTTCAGAGAACTATCCAGTTTTGGAGCCTTACCTCCATAACAACAGCATGCTGTTGACTACTTGTCCCAAGGAGAATGTTCATTCCTATCAAATTTTCAAAACACTCAGGGATGACTGCTTGATTCTCAAAAGGTCTGGCCCATAAAACAATCCAACTTATTTAGCTGAATGGATTTTGAGACGTATTTCCAAGTTTCCAGTCAGACAACATAATAGCAACTGGATACTTAACCCACATGGAGGACCTTTTTGCCTTGTTAATAGATCTCCTGTCCTCTGACATCCGGTGTTAGAAATTGTCGTGTGTTTATTTTGACTCCTGCTTTGTTTCTTTTTGTGGTTACTTTCTCCAACTCTGGGATCAAGGGTGATAGTGCTGACAGCTCAAGAGGGCAACAATCTCATGCTTTCTCTTCGGCTGCATACAGCCAGACCTTGACTCTCCAATCCAAGGACCTCTCCTGGTACACAGCAAAAGTTGGTGTACAGGTACTGCTTACTGACTTTGAGCAAGAAACAAGCACCTACTTCAACTAGCTGGTGTTCCCAGCATGCTTCTCCTATTTATCACTTGGTGAATAATTTATTCACTAAACTCTATCTCCCACTCAGCTTCATTAGAAGGAAATAATTATCCAGTCACAACTTCCAATGATAAAATTCATCACATACTCAAGAAATTCACACACAGTTCACGATGAAATTGATTCCAATGTGGCTTTTTTTCTGGGATCTCCATCTCTGTCACACCACTCACAAAAAGCACAGATAACAGATGGCCTAAACCTACCTCTCCAGGAGTCCCTTTAACTCAGACCAGCAAGATGCAATAATATACTTGCCAAAATAATCCTCTCTGCCCTGCCTGTGGCCACAGTAAGATTGTATCCAGAAAATAAATTAACCACATGATTGCATCCATCCCTAGCCTGGAGAGCTATCCAACATGGCCCAGGAGATATTGTGAAATAGGGATCATTTTTCTTAATCGGCGTCCAATATTTTTTCTTAAACTGGAATAAAGGGAACATCAATCCAAATTCATGGCATTTCCTCCTACTGCCTTGTCAAGGTTTCCATATTAGACACTTTGCTGAACAGTTCCATGAAAGGGAAAACAATTGAAACCATTTGTTTATCTTTGGTAAATCCAAGTTGTTCCCCTAAGTTATATACTAAGACATTAAGAGTTTACCCTCAATCTGTGGAGAATATCTGGGGGAGGAGCTGAAATGTAAGCAGTGATGAGCACACAAACTAAATGAGGAAAGCATGCTTTCTTCTCAACGTTATCAGCAGAGAAGAATTAAAAGAATGTGATACAGCCTCAGCTTCAGCAGATTGCTAGGCGAGGTAGAAAGGGTGATGAGGAAGGAGAAATCCTGACAAAGCAAACTTTGTTCTCAGTGGGTGCCTATCAAATAGGCAAAAACTATCACTGGAAAATTGACTGGTTTTAAAAGTTTACTTGAAGATTAATTGCAACTCTGCAATTAGAAAGTGTATGCCAATACATTACAAAACAAAACAAAACAAAAACACCTAGCAGCAAATTTGGAAGTACACATTAGAGAGATTTCAAAAAAGCCCTCGTTTTTCTCTCCTTCATGTTTTATTTTTGCTTGCCAATCCTACTATTTTTTTCTTTTTTCCTTTATAAAGATGCAAGCCAAATTATCAAATATCCAAAAGACCTACTGGTATAGGACTTCTTGTTGATTGCCAGTTTGGGTTTTCTGTTGTTTTTTTTTTGTTGTTGTTGTTTTGGTGCATGCTTGTGTGTGTGTGCTTTTGAAAAGCAAAAGTAAATGAGATATTTAACTTTTCCCCCTTTCTTCTCAAACGCTGTGAGTCACAGCAGTTCAGTGAGCCCACAAAAATGACTCATTGCAGAGCTAAAATGCCACAAGGCTAGCACAGTGGGAGACACAAGCATACCATCCATGCATAAAAGAGCTGCCTGGAGATAAGACTAAATGTTTCTCCCTCTTCTAAAAACAGAAAAATGTTAGAAGCAATTCCTATTAAGGGGGGAAAAGTCCTGGCTTTTCAAAATCCTAGGGTGTTACTTATCCATGAAAGCACAGAGCAAGCATGCCATTATACTGTAAAGGCTGCAGCAAATGGAAACAAAATGTTATTCAGCCAAGATATTACCTCATAGGAGATTAGTCAGTAGTCTACTATGAAAGTAGGAGAGAGTTTTTTCTTGGACTCTTCCTTCCTAACAGTAAGTGGATGCCAGCTTGAACTGGATCTCAGGCATCTCAGTGGTTAGCCGAGTTTTGCTTTTTTAGGGATGCTCATTTTGGTAGAAATAGTGTTTATCACCATTAGCAACAGCAAACTTATTTTCTTCTTTAAAAATAAAAACATAATCCTTTAAAATTGCAAGTCCTTGTTATAATTTTCAACCTACTTGAGCCTTTTGCCCTGCAACCATTTTATTCTTGCTCTTTTGCTTAACCAATTGCAAAACTATCAAAAGCTTTCAGTCCTCTCACTTCACAACAACCCCTGGCTAACTGCAACAAAGCACAGCAGCTCCTGTGAAGAACTTGCCCTGGCGCCAGCCAAGGGAAGCATTAGTAACCAACTGCTGTTTTGCAGTTCACCAGGAGCCAATCCCCAGGCTTTCTGCTGAGATGCAAAGGCAATCTTGTTCTTCATGCTAATAATTTGCAACACAAACTATTCCAAAAATATAATTAAATAGAAGAGCAACTTTTGACCCAACCAGTGAGCAGAATAGCAGAAGTATTCCCTATAATTAGACAACTGTTAACTGTAGAGCCATGAATGTGAGACCAATTTGAAAGAAAGCTGACAACCTTCTCTAACATTTCCTTTGCGTCTCAGCAAGAGACTATTCTTCATATCCTGACTAACATACTTTGCATGAATGCTCATGAGAAGACACTCAACTAAAAGAGTAGACCAAGTTATTACATAAAATGGCATATGTCCCTTTTTCTGTTTCCAAGTCCTACAGGAAAATTCCACTTTTCAGTGAGCAGACCTATCTGCATTACCCAATGCGCTGACAAGCTTTCTAGAATGTTGTACGTGCTGCAGGATCTGACTTGCAATTTCTTTGAATCAGAGGTATATAAGAGAATTACTAGCAGAGGATTCACAGGCTGACTTTAGAGGTCCAAGTACTGCAGTAGAAGGCTAAATGCGACTGGGTCCTGGGCAGTCTGATCAAGTGGATCAGAAGGCTGGGACTAGATGATCCTTAAGGTTCCTTCCAACCCAAGCCATTCTGTGATTCTACAATCCAACAAGCATAACTTAGAATCACAGAACAGTTTGGGTTGGAAAGGACCTTAAAGTTCCAACCTCACTGCCATGGGAAGGGATACTTTCCACTAGATCAGGTTGCCCACAGCCCCATCCAATCAGACCTTGAACACTTCCAGGGATGGGGCATTCACAGATCCTCTGGACAACCTGTTCCAGTGCCTCACCATGCTTTGAATGAATAATTTCTTCCTTATATCTAATGTAATCTTTTTCAGTTTAAAGTCATTATCCTACAGGCTCTGATAAAGCTTTCTTGTAGGCCCCCTTTTAGTGAAAGGCTGCACGATCAGCACAATCAGCTTCAGGCTGAACAATCCCAACTCTCTCAGTTTGTCTACATAGCAGATGTGCTTCAGCCTTCTAGGCTGGGCTACTGAAAAATGCAGGCAAACTGGGAAAAAAAGAGATTTAAGCAAAGAGCCATCCACATCCTAAATAAGAAGTTCGACCACTGAGCAGAAGGTTGTGCAATACTGTGCACGTTATGAGAACTTCAGGGGGATTAAACAATATATCTATTCCACTTATGGAGACATCCATTTCTGTATTTTAAGTATGATATTTCTGACTCCTAGTAATTTCAGTTTTGACTCAAAAAGGAAAGCACTCATTTTGGCTGGTAGAGATTTCAGATTCTTCAGGGTCCAATGCTTTTTCTTCATTTTCTAAGTAGCCAGTACAGTAAAACCAACAGCCTGTTATTTTGCTGTGCTGTGTCAATCAAATGAGCCTGTTGAATGCACTTCACTCATGTATTTCCTCTCAGCATCAGCTGGAAATAAAGTTTCTACTACATATTTACATAAGCTGTATTATCCATCTCTCACTGGAGAGAACAGCTCCATAAAGCAAAGGGGCATGTAAAGTCAAGTCTCTTCCAAAATGAGTTGCACTGGAGTTTGGCTGAGAGAAGATTGTGTTTTTGCTTTGTTTTCTTTACTAGTCAAAGATGACTTTACTACTAGTGACCACAGCTCCTTTGCTGGGCAGTTTCCTTCTGACTAGTATGATATATTTGAGCAGTAGGAGTTCCTCTTCACCATAGTACAGCAATCATCATAATACCTACCTTTATAAATGTCCTCACTGCGAGTGAGACAAAAGCCCTGTGAGGCAGGAAATTACTAATCACCCTCATTTAAAGCTGAAAAACTTACTCCAGGAAGAGATGACAGCTTCAATTCAAGACAAGTAGAAGTAACTTTACATGCCAATACACGCATTTATAGAAATTTATATGATTCTGGGAGTCTTCCTCAAGAGCCAGAAGCAAACATCAGCTCCTCCAGTCCTTGCTGAAAATCACTCACAGCATGCCTAACAGAATCTTCTTACTTTGGTGTAGTACTAGTTATGCCACTGCAGTGCAGGAGACTTTCAACGGCTGTTCCAGCAAACCTGGTAGTAAGGACTACCAGGGATACTTAAAAAGAGTGACAGAAAAAAAGAAAGTACAGAGACTATTGCTTTATAATAACTCTTTCAAACTAGTTTTATCAAATGTTATCTAGCATGGGAAGTATGATGAATTTAAGATTTCTTTAAAACATATGCAGAATGCATTAAAAAACTTTTATTCTGGAATAGATTTTAAAACATCTTTTTGCTTAATACTTGTACACAGACCTCATGACTAATGCTAAGAAAGTTGCATGCAATCAAAAACCTTCTTGCTAAACATGCTGGTTTCACACAAATTAACACACAGAGCTCTCTGAGTTTTCAAAAACCAATGTCTGTACTTCACCACAATATCAAACAGCCATGACTTTCACATTCAGGAAAAAAAAAAAAAATCAAAAATATGGAAAAACCAGAAATGCAAAAAAAGAATAGACTGTAAAGAAATGTTTAATGGGTAAAAATAAATAGACCTGTCATGGAATAATATTTTAAATATTCATTGAAAAAAACTTGCTGAACTCCTTTAATTCTTGGAAACTCTGCCCCAGTTAAACTAGCAGACTGAATTATTCAAGGCTATCGGATACATTCACTTACCTGCTCTGTCTCAACAAAGTTAGACACATGTCCATCATCATTGACCCCTCGAATGTGAAACCGGGCACCAGCTCGCTCACAGCTGATCCGGGAGATAAGGCAGGCTTTTGCCTTCTTGTGGGATGCATAAACAGTGCGAATGTCCACTACACCGCAGATCACTTTCAGCAACCAGTCAGAGCAGTTCACCTGGTAGTGTTTGAAGGGAACATGCAGTAGCTGGTTCCTGCAAGGTTCGACAACGTACATAAATGTTACTCAATAAAGTAAGGCAGGCATAGATCCCATCGCACAACAATCACTAATTGAAGCAGTTTATATTTTGTGACCCCTTTTCTGTTGCAGTTTCACCTTATCTAAAATGAGGAAATATCAGGAGGAAATCCTTGTGTACTGATACAGTGAAAAAAGCATCTCAAATTTTAATAGTACATCTACTGTCATATATACTCTGCCCTCTGGCTTATAAATTCAGATGCAAATGTTGCTTCTTCTAGCTCAAGAAATACAGAAATATCGAGCAGTCTTTTTCTTAAATTACAGTGCTGTTAAACTAACTACTTTTTGAACAGTGCTGCCTAGACCTTAATAAACACTACAGGATGAAGGTCCATTTTAAAACGCATCAAGATTTCCAGGAAAACTCCAAGCAGAAACTGGACCTATAAGTCAATGGAGATGTCACAAAGTGCTATTAAAATTGAGAAGAATGGCTGTTTTAATCTTCAATTTATTTTAAGACCAACAACCCAAGAAAACTATCATGCCTGGTTAACAGTGATGCTTGTCTCTTCTATTGTGACCTTTTCCTCTTTCCATTTTTCAAAATGTGACTTTCATCACAGATGAAGGCAGAAAAAATCCCTCATACGATCATTTATTGCTCCACAGCAGATCTCTTCAAGAATTATTACACCTACAGAAAAACCCTAAAGGATTATTCTTCTGGAGTACAGCATCTCTCTGAAAAGGTGCAAGTCGATCTCCCATTTTTAAACTAATATGTAACTGAAAAACTCTAAAACAATTTGTGGTATCTCTTCCATCTTCTTTTCCTAGCTCTACTCAAAGAGGAAGTTTGAGTGAGGGCTCAGGCAAATTCCAGTACTTTTTTTTGTTGTTGGAGTCCAATTAACAGATGAGTTGCACTGCTTATAATTAAGCTTGTCTGACGCTTTTTTAACATTTCCCATTTTACATAAATGCCTCAAGATAAATTTTCTTTGGAGCATCTTTTTGTGCTAAATGTGATGTTGTCACCATTCATCCCTGTTCTACAGTGGAACCCCTTCATGGGCTACCACTGGATTAGGCAGAAACAGCAAAGAATATTCAGAAGAAAGGTTCAAACACTTATTTTCCAAGAGCTTCAAAAGATGATACAGGTAAAAAGGGTTACTTTAAAAGTTGATTTTTTTTCTTTTTTTTTTTCTTTTTTTCTTTTTTTTTTTTTTAACTAGGAGATACTGCCACCTTCGGAGTTTCTACACTGGAACACAGCTCTTTTGTATCATGTATCAGACTTGACATGCTTGGAGAACTTTTTGAGCTTTTTTGATTTTGCATCATTAGCAAAGTCAAAAGCAAGTTTTACACTCCCTTCTGAGTGAAAATAGCAACTCTAAACCTTATCATTTGAAATAACATCATAGCTAGAAAGACTATTCAGCCTGAATGAACTGTTCTCTCATGTTTATCACCCATTATGAATTGTTTTGCCTATTTTATATTCACCTACTTTAGGCCACAAGACGTACTGAGGCCACAACATCATTTATCTCTGGTACAACTATGTTTCCTATATATCTTTCTGTTTAGAACAAAACAAAAACCAAAATCATAAACCAACACTGCCAGAATTTGTAAAGAAAGTCTGTGTTCATGGTGAACCCACCCAGATGATATAAAACCCAGTACTTGTGTTTTCCTTTCCACTCAACTGATATTTTCAACAATAAATACTTTTATTTTGCTTTATAGGCACAATAGGAATTGCAGAGCAGTGGATCACTGGAGTCTCCTTCTGTGCAACATTTACACTGAGCTGCAAACATATTAATATTGATGTTTTCAACACAAAAACTAGGGCACTTTATTGAAGGATTAAACTACAGTCTCCAAACTCATACATTTTTAAGACATGTAAGATATGTCAGCACAGATGATGTGATTTTATGAAAAGGTCAAGTGGAGGTTACTGTCAGACAACTTTTAAAGCAAATTATTACTGCAGGGGAAACTATTCATAACTTGTAGAGAAGAATTTCTGTAGTGTGAACAATAAACCTTATTTCTGTTGTGTTTGTAAGATATTTCCAGTTATTAGAATTGCGTTTCACTATCAGATTAATTTTAATTAAATGAAAGTTACTTTCTTGACCCCGCTTTACAATGAATTCACTAAGGCCACAGGTCATGTAAAAGGATGTGACAATGAAAGGTGATACATCTGGAACACACGTGTTCCTTTCTCACTGAGGATGTTTGCCCTGTAACATACAGATGGGGCTGACAGAAAACTCGGGAACAAACATGCAGTACTAACCAGAAGAACGAGTTACCAGATTCATAGTGGTTATCACCCTGCTTCTGCACTCGCACAGTCAGGTCAAAGTTTGAGCCTGCATTAGGCCAGGAGAAATAGAACATCCCAGAGTTCAGTATTTTCCTCAAGGCAGTTACACATTCCTCTTCCTTTGTTTCTTCCTGGAGAGGACAGAAATCTGTTGCAGTAATTTTGTAAACTTCAGCATCCAGGATTTTTCCCACCGACGTACAGCCCGTCACCAGGACCAGAAAGTGCAGCCGAGTGTTACCTAGAAGGCGATAGTTAGAGAAGGGTTACAGGAGGACGCAGCTATTTCATTTCCTTCTGTCATGTGTAATGCTGACAGGGCTCCAGCAGAGGACAGCATCTTTGCTTCAGGAAAGAAAAGCAAACCACAAGCACATAATCCATGTCCACTTGAATTTCTGAGTTCCTTTTGATTGTAGGTGAGTAGAATTGCATAATAATCCACAATACTTATATGTATCCACCCTCTTCTGTACCAGATTACATTTCCCCCTCTTAGTTCATGAAGTGCAGTGAGCTATCTGTCACATCACTACTCAAAAACAAATTTCGTCCCCTGGAGAGCATACATTTTTCACTGGATTTGATTCAAGGAAAGATAGAACACTGGTCATTTGTGAGATTAAGGACATTCTTTGCTGCAGGTTTTTCAAACGAATTCAGAATTTTAAAGTTATTGAGCCTACAAAGGTTTCTGCTGAAGCTGGCTGTGTTCAACTGTTCAGAAAGATTCTGTATTACCAGTTCTCAAGATTTACTTCTTTTTGGTCACAAAACAGAGTATACACTGTTAGATGACAACCTCAAACATTGCTAGAAACTATTCTATCTCTCACAGTTGTGAAGGAGAGGCTGAGATCATGAAGCAGATGAACTCAAGGGCCCCAAAACTCAAGGATAAACTTTGAAGCTTGAGAACAGCACCACAATCAGATCTTCAGCATACAGAACAATTTCAACCTCTCTAAAATGATAAAGTAATTAAGCAGCAGCAGAACAATTGCTCTGAAAATGCTGGTTCTGCCTGGAAGAAACTGCTTGATTCACTTAAATTGGCCTCTTATGGAGGCAATGTCATCCTACTAAATCAGGCTAGTAAGAAAAGGTAGAAATAAGCCAAGATTTATTGCTCTGCTAGAGCAGAAACAACAGCTGACCTGCCAATAGCCTGTCACTGGGCCCTATTTAGCTAAGGGTTCAGTGACAATCTGACTCAGCAAGGTTTCAAACAGCAAAAGTAAACACTTTAGAATCATAGAGCTGCTCAGGTTGGAAAAGACCTTAAAGATCATCAAGTCCAACAACAACCTAACCATACTACCCTAAACTAACAACCCTCTGCTAAATCATGTCCCTCAGCACCACATCCAAACGGTTTTTAAACACATCCAGGGATGGTGACTCAACCACCTCCCTGGGGAGTCTATTCCAGTGCTTAACAACCTTTTCTGTAAAGAAGTTTTTCCAACCTAAACTTACCCTGGCACAACTTGAGGCCATTTCTCCTCATCCTGTCATCTATCACCAGTGAGAAGAGACCAACCCCGCTAGATATTTCAGATACTGGAAGAGAACAATAAGGTCTCCCCTCAGCCTCTTTTTCCCCGGTTCCTTCAGTCTCTTCTAGTAGGGCACATTCTCCAAGCCCTTCACAAGCCTTGTTGCCTTTCTTTGGACCTGCTCCAGCACCTCAATGTCCTTTTTGTATTGAGGTTCCCAAAAGTGAACACAGTACTCTAGGTGGGGCCTCACCAGTGCCAAGTACAGGGGCAGGATTACTTCCCTAGTCCTGCTCACCACACCATTCCTGATACAAGCCAGGATGCCCTTGGCCTTCTTGGCCTCCTGGGCACACTGCTGGCTCACATTCAGCTGACAGTCCATCAGTACGCCGAGGTCTCTTTCTGTCAGGCAGCTATCCAGCCACTCCTCCTCAAGTCTGTAGGTTGTAGCCTGGGGTTGTTGTGACCAAAATGCAGGACCCAACCGACTTTGCAGTACCACTGTCCAATTCTCCACAGTGGCCCAGCATTCAGAAATGCAGACAAACTCCCTGGCGACAACTAGCTTGTTCCTGAAATGTCAGCAGAGCCCTTGCTTCCAGATCACCAGTAAGCCACAAAAACTGGAGTTGGGGCTGGCTTTCAGCAGGGCTACAGTATTTGTGCAGGCACAGGGGACTGAGATGGCAGGACAAGGTGGGAGATTGGATTCTATTCATTCTGCTGTGTTCTGCTGACTTCAATATTGCATAAAGGCCAGCGTAGGTGGTATTTATTAAAAAGAAAAACAAACAGCTGTTCATCACATTTCTTTCTGTAACAAGGGTATGCTGTGTTCTCCTTCTTGAGTATTCTAAAGCACATTTTCTGTACTTTTCTAGACAATGCTGCAGTGTAGGATTACAAATACTTATAACTTGATAGTTTATTCCTTCTTTGCACATGAATGTGCATAATTATAGAAGATTAAGAGTAGAAGATGACATCAGTTATCACCATGGTAGTTCATACCCAACTAAATTCTGCTTTGCAACCTCCAGAAGAACTAAGGGGTCAGCTCTCTTGCAGGAAAGCTGATAGCTTCTGTGACTTTGGTAAAACCCTGCAACGCTAATCATCTCGGAGCAAACTCAATTCATGACAATTTGAAAGCAATGCATAGAAACACTATTAATATATGCCTTACTATCGGTCAGCTTCAGAGACAGAAAATCATTAGTGACAGGCTCAGAGAGCCGGCTGACTCGGATGCTGAGACAAGGAGTACAAGCACTGCCAGAGTCTTCAGCAACCTTTCCCAGAGTGCCTGGGGCACTCTGCGCTGTCTGGGTGAGGAATATCCTTGCCTGATGTTGCCTGATGGGTGTGCCGCTCTTGGCTCACTGCAATATCCTAATGACAGTGCTCACACCTGAGCCCTGCCCTATCCTCACCCACAGCGCAGATGTAGCCACAGGGTCCTGAGCAGCGAGAGGGCTCTGAGCAAACCCTCACAGTCCTAGAGCCTCACGCAGCGAAGTTAATGCTACCAAAAGACTATACAGCTATTCACCTTTTAATTATGTCTCCATTAAAATCTAAGAAATTATTCACCACTAAGCTATGCAGCTATAAACACACCTTTCCCCGTGTTTCCCTTCATTGACAGGAATATCAGTTTTTGTTTGGGAATCTCTTCTTTCAGTCCCAAATCTTTTTGCTCACATTGTCTTGACCCCACGTCTCTCTCTTTGATCCAGCCTGCTTATGATTTTAAACAAACTGGTAACTACATTGATCAAGCTTGTGATGGAAATGATAACTGAGCTACTTCCACTTGATCTTTTAGTTAGGCATTTTCTCAGCTTGAAAATGCCAATTCAAAGGAAAAAACATAAGTGTTACATCTCCAAATAGTACCTCATATGGCAGAAACCTAACATTACCAGCCACAGGACAAACACTTCTGCTTGTTCGTCAGTCACTGACTTAACCACTTAACATGGAAACAGATGTACCAAGCACAACCCTACCTAAACACACTTAAATTTACTGGTAGAAACTGCTTTGATTGCTTCCTTCAGGACAGATGCTGCTGTTACTGCTGCACATAACTTTTATAAAGAGCAAAATTTAAATTGACTTTCTCCATTTCTAAGACTTGCAGATGCTACGTCCTTTGGTAACTGTTTGTTCGGTGGAAGGAAAATAACATTTTTAGCTGACAAGAATTTACTCAGAGATTCTTTTAGTTCCTACGCAACTCATTTTTATTATCCAGCAATTCTTACAAAAGAATGTGAGAAGCTGCATTCCTAGCTTCCTAAACCCTCCCCCACAGAAAATCTCCTGCTCTCAACACAACTTAGAATTTCTGACAGTACAGGCATTTGTGAGACCACAGCATGAGAAAGAGAGGATTTTTTTGTAATGAAATTGTTTTTGCCAAGCTAACTGTGAAAATACCACAATGCTAATGAAATTGAGAAAGCTGAAACACAGACATTCCTTAAAACAGCCATAACTACTTCATTAATTCCTGAAGCTTTAACTTTTCAAAACCACAGCTCACTACCATTTCCAACACTGTAATTATAGTAAAAATATTGTTACTTTTTAATTTTGCAGTGAAACTGTTCCCATGCAAATATCATTTAAAATACCACGCTAGACCGGTCACCACAAAAATGTGTCTTACTTCCAGTCAAATCCACCTGGCAGCAGCATTATGAAGCACATCATGGGACTACTGCCTTTGAGCTAAACAGTATTCAGACTATTTATATTTGTTCTGATCAAAACATCTATAGCTAAATAGATTTAGAAAAAAACAAAAACAAGCAATACCTAAAGCCAAGAAATGAGCAGTCAAGCCTAAACCAAAGCTAGGCCCTCTCTGGAGCTCCTTGCACATCTGGAGTAGGAGACCAAACTCCAGTCTTATTTCTTAAAATAGGAGCCCACAGCTGTTGTCGCAAAAAAAAAAAAAAAAAAAAAAAAAAAAAAAGAAACTAATAGAGATACAATGGGAGGAAAATTACACTAATTTGTCCTTGATGTCAACGTGCCCTGCAGTAACAGAAAGCATGCTTCATTCAACTGGCAGCTGCAAAGTGAATGATAAATGGGACCAGCACTAAGGCTGACTAAAAGCATCCCAGAAAACAGAAAACTTTCTTTCCTGTGGTGTGATCAGGGCTCCAGGTCTGGCACTCACCCTCCACTCTGTATCAACAGCCACATCAGCTGCTGGGCCCTCACAACAAGAAAGTCTTTCCTTTACTTCCTTCTTTTCTCTTCCAAACTTTTACAAATAATTTAATGTACAATCTGTCTTTGTATTGGCCTTTCTAAACTTTAGACACAGCTGCTCTCAATGGCTTGATAGCAGCCATAAGGAGAAGGATTTAGGGGCGCCAGTTGAAGAAAAATTCAACATGAGCCAGCAATGTGCGCTTGCAGCCCAGAAGGCCAACTGTACCGTGGGTTGCATCAATAGAGTTGTGACCAGCAGGTCGAGGGAGGTGATTCTGTCCCTCAACTCTGCACTCATGAGACCCCACGTCAAGCACTGTGTCCAGGCAACACAAGAAGGACATGGAGCTGTTGGAGAGGGTCCAGAGGAGGGCCATGAAGATAATCAGAGGACTGGAGCACCTCCCCTATGAGGGAAGTAGGGGATTGGGGCTGTTCAGTGTGGAGAAGATAAGGCTCCAGGGGGACCTTATAGTGGCCTTCCAGTACCTGGAGTGGGCATACAGGAAAGCTGGGGAGGAACTTTTTATAAGGGCAGGTAGCAATAGGATGAGGGGAAATGGCTTTAAATTGGAAGAGAGTAGATTTAGACTAGATATTAGGAAGAAAATCTTTACAGTTGAGGGTGGTGAGACACTGAAACAAGTTGCCCAGAGAGGCTGTAGATGCCCCCTCCCTGGAAACATTCAAAGGCCAGGCTGGATGGCTCTGAGCAACCTGGTCTAGAGGGAGGTGTCCCTGCCTATAGCAGGGGGGTTGGAACTAGATGATCTTAAAGGTCCTTCCAATCCAAACCATCCTATGAAAGCTATTTAAGAACATTAAGTACTGCAATAGCATATCACAACTGTAGAAATCTCTAATTTCCTCACAGTTTTTTTTTTCTCCGAATAAACATTTGAGTGAAAAGTGAAGCGTTTCTTACGAGATCATTATTTTGCCCCAATACAGATATAAATCATCACAATAGTCTGTAAAGAACCCTTTAGAAGAAATGTTAGAAATGCATTGTTCCCAGCAGTATGTGTTGAATGCCCTACTTATTAAGTTGTACAAGAGAGGCAGAGGAGGAAGAACTTTTTGGCAGAGAAACAAGACAAAAATAACTTCGGTCCTTATTTGTTTTTTGAAAGCTCTTGTGAAGCCAACTACTTTAATGGAATTTCAGCAAGCCTTCCGCAGGAAATGCAGTTCTGGTACGTCACACCTATAATGAGCTGCAGTTTCTGTATTTAACCTGTCCACTTGACTCTCAACAGTTGTTTCCCCTGTATTTTGTGGAATGACTTCAGAGCTGCCTGTTAGGAGATACAGTTGAAAAAAGGCAATATTCAATTCTGACTTTGTCCTTTTAACTTGAATATTCCACATAAAACTGCCTTTAAAAAATGAATTCAGTCCAGTTTTTGATCACTCTCCATTCCAGTATTCATACTATTTCCTTATATTCCCTCAGCATGTTCCATTTCCACAGCATTTTATCTCCCCACATATCTCTACTTCACTTTATAGGCCACTAAAAAAAAAAGTCAAAGGTATTATTGCCTCTCATCTTTCTTCAAAATTAGCAATAGAGTGCAACAGATGATCTGATTCTAAGCAACTAGCTGAAAATCTCCAATGAAATCTATATCAGACTCACAAAAAGAAATTTTTTCAAATGACATTTTTAGCCTCAAAGGTGTTCTTTCTCTCTCTTTTAAACACAATTATATATTAGGAGACGTACTTAGTTGACCTCTTTGCCTTTGAAAATTCTTCCTTTAGGCTGTCAAACAAACACACTGCATGTACAAGCGTTAAGAGTGTATACAGACAAATGATGTCAGAGTGCCTCTCTAAATACAGCAGCAGTACTAAACTAAATAATTTACATGATGATGGTGTCAGAATACTACCTTCTATATGCACCCTCCTTCCTGACATCACAACGTCTAAACCAAACACTGCAAAGCCAGCTCTTAACACATTGCTGAAGATGTATTTGCTGCAGCAAGATATTTTTTGGCAGCAAATGTTGGATGAGATACAGCTCAGAAACACCGTACAATTCATTCTGCTGCCATCCATGTCACAAAAGAAAGCAGAAGAACTTAGTGAGTCATGTTAACAGACAGAAGTACATAGAAGTGAATGTTATCACTGATGGGAAACATTAACTTTGTGAGTCAGCTTCACATATTTCATCTTCTTTTTTGTGAAAAGCATGATCTACTCTGGCAGGCATACAATGTGATTTATTTGGATTCCTAAGTAACGATATTTACGGATTAATTAAAGTGCTCAGAGACATTTTTCATGTCTTGAAAGAGTCTCCCCTTCTGCTCTACAAATATACCCTTTAAATATCCCAGTGGAATGTATTTTTTAAAATATTTCCAGTTAATTTGTTACTTATGATCCACACATTTCCAGCAGTAACCAAAAAAAAAACCAGTGATACTCCTGATCACTGATGGGCAGTGAGGAGCAGGCCAATCATGCTCTTGTTTGCAGCTGCTAGAATATGTTACTTAAAAAAAGCAAAAACATTATATTGCATGCCTTTCCAGTGTTAATCTTTTATGTAAGCTAAAGCTAAAGGGATGAAGGCATACTTTCACATAAAATGGAAAATATGAGACTGAAAAAAAATGGGCTACCTTTCTACTGGTGAAATAGAGGGCAGGCAATCATCTTTGCTTTTTAAAACATGCTTAGCAGCAGACAATGTTTGCTTACCTTTGCTTACCATTACAGCATGACCCTCCTGACTTTTCACTCAATCACAATTAGGAGTTGGCCTCCAGTAGGAACCTTTTTTAATCCAATTACCAATACAATTTTTAACAGTGCTTTCCAAAGGAAATCCTGCACCAGTACTTGTAATTTAACACTAGAACAAGACAAAGGTGCAGTGACAGAGCTTAGAGAGGAAAACCTCACGCTTTACAGGCATTGAAGCAGGTGTTCAAGAAGAAAGGACATGGAGAACACAGAAATAAAAAGGAGAAAATAAGGTTGAGTGTATTTTATACCCATCTGAAATTATCCACTTTTTAATATGAAGGCTAAAACCAGATATATTTAGTTTCCATCATGTACAAGAAACTCATCTGTAACCTGAAGAGCTTGACCACATTCCTTTACTATTACAAGTTTATTTAGACTCCTATGAGGAAAAACAGGTCCTAGTGCCAAGAAAAAACAATCACAAGCCCTCCATTTTTAATTGCATTAACAAATTGATATAAATCTCTATAGAAATGCATAATTAATTCCACAAGAAACGCAACAAACAAAAAGCCCGCACTCATTTGAATGGACTAGATGGACCTAGAGTTTTAAATGCTGACACATAAATCTTTCAGATTGCAGCCACCTCTTCAGATCAATCCCACATCACATTCCTTGAGCCATAAAATGGGAAGTGAACTACAAAAAGATACACTTTATGTACTGATTTAAATAAGGCAGTGCTCATGCCACCATTGTCTTTGATAGATACCTTGATCAAGCACCAAGTTATATGGAAATCAATCCTGTCCTCCCCTCAAGTCAAAAGTAAGGCTTACATTAAGAAGACCGTGGGAACAAAGCTTATGCTGTATTCCTTAATGAGAACAGATAAGGTTGGAACTGTACGATGCTTTAATATCATTAAGCTTTTGGTTTAATGCATCCTATTCATCAGTAGATTTGAAATCTGCTGTGCAAAGTACTATTACCTTCAAATAAGTGATTGAAGTCCTCTTCCTAAAACATGCTATTTCCATTAAAATTCCTGTGGGCAGTATAATAGCAAGTCCTGTGCTAAATCAAGATTCCCAAACTGTACCAAAATTGAAAGTAGTGATAATAAATATTCCTTACAATACTAGCTGAAGTTAAAGGCCTGCTTCTGCAAATCTTTATCCATAAGAATTTCCCAATTAAAGGCAATTGGGCATTATAGAAAGGACAGGGAATCTGTAGGACTGCAGTCTCAAATAGCCATGATTTTTTAATGCTTAAATATGAACCTTCAAAAAACAAAAAATAAAAAAGTAAGTTAGAAAACAGAATTTGCCTTGAACAAATGTGGTAGAAAAATAAAATGACAATTATCTTCAGGCAGCTAAAGCAGACAAAACAAAAGCAAAAAAAAAAATCCAAAATTCTTGGGCTATCACTTAACAGTATGCTTTTGGCACAGCGTAAAAAAGAAGCAGATCTTTTCCAGACTATAGATAACAGACTGCAATTAGCTTTCACACGCTAAGTGGACAACTTGAGCCATTTGGCACTACAGCACGCCAGTGTTGTCTAGACATTTTTATAATCTCAGTCATACAGATGGTCACTTACCAGACTTAAGCTGAAGCTCTCCTAAGCAGCCATAAGCATCCATGAGTTTTTCATATTGTCCTTTAATTGCATCCTTTTCTTCTGGAGCTGAGAAGCAAAATGAAAGACAGCAAACCTTAATTTTTGGTTATTATCAGATTTTAAGATTGGTATAGTCTACAGCAATCCACCCCGCTGATCTCATTCAGAAAGCAAAACCACACAGATAGCATTAAAACCTTGTAAGAGCACAGTCATTAAAAAGAGATGGGACAAAAGTACACAGCCTTTCCACACGTCATCCTAAAAAAAAAGAAGGGGGCACTCTGCCCTTCTAGAAAATGTGATCATTAGTAATGCTCTAATTCTACAGTGGAGATGTGGCACGTTAGCAGGTGCCACATCAGTTTCAGAGTATATAAAGGAATGTATAAGCACATTTGAACTTCACACTGTTCTGAACTAACAGCAAAAAGCAACCCAAACACAACTGTCTGAACATAAGCTAAAATGCAATCTATCTTTTTTGACATACAAAAAGAGATGGATCCTGTTTCCAGATCCTGGCCACCTAATTGATAACAGAATTGGAATTTTTTTATACAAGATAACATAATTCAATGCAGACACACATCAGATGTTGATTTCAAGAGAAACTGAGCTTATACCTTAATAGAGTAAGAATTAGCTTTTTAAAAACAAATAAATAAGAGAATCAGATGCTGCTGCTAGACTTGTGTGTTTAATTGTTTAATTAATTGCATTAATTGACCCCAATGGGCACAAGCATTAAGCCAGAACACAGTCAAACATGTCCCTGCTACCTTAATGCAAAAATAAATTAGTTCCTGAACCAGCAGGTATGTATTTCCTAACGAGGAGCAAACTTAGCCTCGTGAATGAGTAAAACAGTGACCCTGAAATGCCCATTTACTTCTTGACCACAGATGAACAGAAACTTGGCACTTTCAGAAGTTACCTAATACTTCAAAATCTTCTGCTTCTAGTAAGCTTCAGCAATTGAAAAAACTGAGCTGCCAGCAACGGATGACAGAAGGGAAAGAAAGAGATTTTTCTTTATAAACCTGAAGCGGCAAGGAGCTCAGAGAGAAGCATGGAAAATATACGTCCATCTCTGACATTCTGAAGTGGCAGAAAGGATGCTTCCACTTGCACAATTCCTATAAATTCCTCAGAAGAGGTAACCCCTCCAAAGGAAATTAAAACACATTTGTCTCAGTTTTAGCATCTGTCACAAATAAGGAAGAATTGTTAATTTTTTTCTTAATTCTATTTTTGCCACCAGACTTTCACAATGCATCTATTTTGCTTTCTTACGAACACTTAGTGATATCACAAGAAAACAGTAAAATGTTGATACCACAAACACCATTGAAATAAAACATAAGCAACAGAAAGAATAAAGAGATTCTTTTGGGTAATGTAAACCTTTAGGCAGCAACAGTCCAAGTATTCTGTAACAGTACCTCTTAAGAGCTGGGCAACCCAAAACAAAAACCAAACAAAAAACACCAAAACAAACCTCTAGGGAAAAAAAAAGTTTAGGTAGAATATAACAGTGTTTCATATATATATATATATATGCGTATCACAGAATCCTAAGAGTTGGAAGAGACCTTTAAAGGTCATCCAGTCCAACTCCCCTGCAATGAACAGGGACATGACAGCTACATCAGGTTGCCCAGGGCCTGAACCAGCCTCACCTTGAGAGTCTCCAGGGACAGGGCATCAACTACACCTCAAGGCAACCTGTTCCAGTGCCTCACCATTCCCACTGTAAGAAGACTTTTTCCTTTTACCTAACCTAAATCTTCCCTCTTTAAGCTCGAAGCCATTTCCCCGTTTTATCACACAGACCCGCTAAAAAGTCTGTATCTTTCCTTTCTGTAGCACCCCTTTAGATACTGAAAAGCCACTATCAGATCACCTCAGAGCCTTCTCTTCTCCAGGCTGAACAGCCCCAGCTCTTTTTAAACAGTGTTAGGCCTTCCTTATGTATTAAAGAAGAGAAAAAGAGTTTAAAAAATTGATGTCTCACTTCACACCATCTCTAGCACCTAGGAAAAAGCAGCAACAACACACTGATATCTTTCTCTTAAATTTCTTCTCTGCCTTAGAACTTTATTTTTGTTACCTTTAAAAGAAAAAAGGAAAACACATAAACAAAATTCTTGCTCCAAATATTTCACCTTTGGTAAGAAACAGGGAATGACAGAAATAAGGAGAAATTTTGATCTCAGACAGAGGCAGGACCTTACAAACTTGCAGGCAAGGCACAACCTAGAAGCATTTCAGTGACGTCTTGGACGCAAGGTGATACCCTTCAAAATAAAATTGCAAGTTGGAAAGCTAGCCGTTAATGCATCTGGTAAAGGCGTGACCCAAAAGGATGGAATTTATCTCAGAGCAGAATAAGCAGCACAAAACTAACGATGAGAAGCACCTGGCTCTAGCACATACAGAAGCCACCAAAGTTCCTAGATGATGGCAGCAGCCATCAGCTCCTGGCATGGGACATCTCCATGTGCACAGAGCTGGGCTTTGCCAACAGCAGTAGGGGAACACCCCTGCTTCTGGGCAGACCTTAAGACTGAACATTTGCCAGCACGGCAGCAGCAGCCAGAGTTTCAGAACCAAAGGAGCCACTTAAAATTGAGGAGCATCTCCAACACAAAGCCACAGGAGGCTGCTCGGCTGTGCTGCCTCTCTTTCTCGCTAGATAACAACTTCCCAAAACTTCTATCATACAGCAGATTCTGATACTTATTCTAGAAGACATTTAGATTCATGAAACCAAAGCAGGGACAAAATGCTTCTTCCCTGACCAGCTCCACACAGTCTGGATAAAGCTCGCTCCTCAGGCCAAGAACAAACCCAGCCAACACATCTGTGCCATATGAGCACATAAGCTAGGAGGCCAAAGAATTTTAGTGTGTGGAGACCAAATTTTTGTGAGGAAAAGCATCTATTTATTATAGATACTGCAGGCTCCTATCCCATTACTCTCCCTGGTGCTATAGCCTGAGACAATGCCATGTAAATACTGTCTTAGCAGAAACGTTTGACAGCTAGACACTTCCAAAGACATAGCACTTTCCTAATCAGTAACATAGAATCATAGAATGGCCTGGGTTGAAAAGAACCTCAGTGATCATCTAGTTTCAACCCCCCTGGCATGGGCAGTGTCACCAACCACTAGACCAGGCTGCCCAGAGCCACATCGACCATCATGACTGTGCTTTTTGCTTAAAGTATCCAGTGTTGGAGTTTTTATTATGTATGGGCTTTCTCAAAGCCCTGAAATGCAGAAGCTATAAGTGTTGTCTACTTGAAAATCTAGGATGAAGAATGGACGTTTAACTACATTCTGCTCACAAGTAAAATCCTTTCTTTTTCAAGAAAGAAAGGTGGAAAACATATGCATATGTATTTATATACATGTGTATATATATAGTTAACAAAAGGAGGTGCTACAGAAGCTGATGAAATTCACCATGAAGTTGTGTTACTTGGGCAACAAGCTGACTTTTCCAAACACTCAGTGCATTTGTTTGGTGTTTAACAATGGCTTCAGGTAGCAGAGAGTACACCTAGTAATTACCAAACTCCTCTAAAGCTTCCCACTAGTATTTTTTAGCAATCTTTCCTTCCACTAAACATATAATTGAGTACCCACCCTTCTGCACTAATTACATCTGCATTGTGTGTTTGTAAGAGCTTTACAGAATTGCACACTGCATGCATTCCTTAAGATTTTAAATACTATTTAAAAGCTTCTGATGTAAATAATATGTAAGGTTAGCACGTTAGCTGAAATTTTTAACTCCTGGGAAACAAGAGGGGCACAATAATTCAACAAAATCAAATTATAATTAATTCAACCAAAAGTGAGCTGTTTCAAAGTGTAAAATATTTCAGAGCCAGGCAAAAAAGACATACACCTACTATCCAAGCATGACTTCCTGCTTACAAAAGCTGCACATTTGATGTAATGTCCAGCAGGAACTGGCCAGTCGCACGCAGCTTCCTTTATTCAAGCAGTGACCCCCAGACTTCAGCAGGAACCAACACGGCTTCCTGCCCTGTGGTGCCCAGAAAGCCCAGTGACTACAGGAAGGCACCTCAGTCCAAGGTCCAACATCAAGGGCAGGCACAGTAACACATCAACTTTCAGGTAAAACCACGGAAAGAGCTCTTCAAGAAGAAGGTCGGGGCCAGGCTATGAATTCTGGATCTCCTCTTAAATCTGATTCTGGAAGTATTTAGATACCTGCTTAGCAGCTACAGAAAAACTTCAGAATATACAAGTACATATTTGCAGAGCTGTTGGATTGATGTGATGGGGGCTTTATTTGTGCTTCTTCTAGCATTTTGGTGAAAGAGGTATGAATTTTTACAAGAAAGAGCAAATACATAATTAAACAAATTTCATATACAAAAAATGTGATAAAAAAAATACATACACTAGCATCTTAACATAGAAATACATCCAGCATCTGATGTTATGAGTGAAGATAAATGACATGCTTACAACTCCTGTTTTTTCTCAGACATTTATGTTCATAACCTTCTGTTGCTAAAAACTTCCCGTTCGCATCCAGTTCAAGCTACACAGACATTACACAAGTCAGGCTGTATCCTCTAACACAATATACGTCATGCAATACATGGTTGGGAAAAGGTCAAAGTTCCAGTTAACAGAGTCTGGATATTCAAAATTTTAAGCAATATATTCACTAACTTTCTATAGAAAAGTGTTTTTTTCTGCTTGAAAACATGACAAAGTGGCAGCTTGAAGAAGTTCATCCACCAGCTTTCTATATAATCGGAATCATTCTTTTCCAGTAAGGGATTATGTTTTCATATTTGTAAGTGTGGATATGGATATATTCACTCACAGCCAAGGAATGGACTCAGAAGACCACTAGGTTTGTACCAGCCACTCCTGTGGTCAGCAGGCAGCCAAGAACATAAAGGAGAAGTTCCTAAGTCATTTCCCTGGAGCTTGACCATTATCTTTATGTGGTTACTGTTATATGTTATATATAGTCACACAAAGACACTGACAGCACAGACAACATAAGCAAGGCTTCTGTCAGACTCCTTCCACTACAAAAGGGTTGTAGGAATCCACAGATGGGAGAAGTTTGAACACTATTAAACTGCAGAAAATTTTATGAAATGCTGTATTTTATTATTAAAAAAAGTAAGCAAGTTTTAGGAGTACAAATACAATAAGGAGAGGAGTTACATAAATAACGAGGCATACGAGTAAAACAAGTCATGCTGTTGGGCTCACTGTTTTCGATAGTGTGTAGCATACACTAATACATTCACAGTATGTTTGCACAATTACTCGTGCCTGATTTCCATAACCTCACTCAATGACTTATTTGCAGACAGAATTACAAATCCAATAGCAAATGGTGAATGTGCACACAGTAGCATCTGGCCTCGCATCCCTCCCACTGCCAGGCTCTGCTCCAGCTTCACCTACACCCGAAGCTGCTGAGGAGCTGCTCCACCACCTAACTATGCCCATCTGCCTCCAGTACAGGCTCACCTCCCATATCTCTGAGTGACAGTCTGGAGAAAAAACCTCCAGACACATTTGCAAAGCATGCACTTTATCAGCTCTGAATTTTGGTATTCTCAAAAGACCGTGGCCAGTTAGGCACCATTCTGATGGGAGTTGTAACATCGTTTAATAATGGCAATTTCAGAATCAAAGCACTTACAGAACTTTTTAACTGTCTGTGCATCCTTTGGCCCCGCAAAAGTACATTTTTGTGATGAATTACAGAAGTGGAGCATTCCTATTGACATCACTTCATTTCTATAATAAAAGTTAGAAAACTTTATTTGCAGCTCTATGGCTTTAGTATGCAGATCACTTCACCTATAAAGTGTTAAAACTACTGCGTTAAAAGTAGCGACAGCACTTCTATCTACATTCCCCCTCATGTAAGCAAAGGCTTCTGAAGCAGTGACAATTTTTCCTGTAACTCTCTTCCATGGCAGAAACTAATTACTGATGTTCTAGTTCAGTGAACTCCTGGAGAAATTCTTTCATGCTGTTAAACTCAAAGCAGAGTTTTACCCTCCACCCTACAGTGACATCATGAGAAAAGGAGGGAAAAAAACTACTTTCTTTAAAAGTACTGTTTGAATTTTTGCTAGAACAGAAAATTGTGTGACTCTTACATTGCTTCACTGTACAAAAAAAAAAAAAAAAAAAGGGAGTTCGGGTAGGGCAGCTAGTTTTCCTACTGCAATTTTTGATTCCTGGGCCTTTACAAAAGTTTCTCAAGTCAGGCTTCAGTTACAGCCTGAATGTGATTATTTTTTGAATTCTTGGCTTCTCAGACAGTTGAAGATCCTCATAATACTTTTCCACTACTGAAATTGAACACGCAAACACTTTTAAGTATTAAAAGTATTAAAACTCTGAATTTTGAAATACATTGTCATCATAACCTTTACAATACATCGAGAGAGGAAAAAAGTATCTCGTCTCCCATGAGATAGTATCAAAGTTTTGCTTTATATATTTGAAAGGGTTGATTCGTTGATTCTGAGTTTGGTAGAGTTTCATGGCCTCTACAGATACTGTGCTCGTACACATGTGCATTTTCCAGATTATTTCTTATAACATTTCTTCCTCTATGATAATTCTCAGTCCAATTTGCTACTTAAATTGGATAGCAGAAAGGAAGTGACTTAACCTCCTCTAGTAAAAATTTAGATGCCATGCCTGCTTAAGAGCAAACTAGACATTTGGTAATTAAGAAAAAAAAAAAAGACAATGACTATAATTTGTTTCCAGGCTTTCACTGTCCATCCATAATTATTCCTTTCTACAATTGTATCAGATTAAGGCTGCTACTACAAAACTGTGTGAACAACTTACAATATTTATACAACTTACACATTTGTTTTTATTTAGAGCACGGAAGTCTGCAAAAGGCATAATCACATTACTTCCTCATCACCACGGGCATGCAATTCTTTATATCTTCATTTCAGAAATGGAAAATCAAACTAGCCCAAACATACTAGGCCTAGGTTTGCGTTTATCTGAAATGTTTTGCAGCCAGTAACAACTGGAGGGCAATCAAAACAAAACTGACCTTGTCTCTGTTGACATCTTAGCCATGGAGTTTCCTCTTCACAGTTCTTGTAAATTTACCATCACAGTACCTGCCACTGGTTTTCCCTCCTTTTCTGGTCCCTTTCTTCATAAATAGAAGAAAGGAACTAAACTGGCTCAACTGGATAAACTACCTTTTCCTCTAACATAGGAACAGAATCAGGCAGGAAGAGAAACTAAATGAATTAAAATGGCAAATTTATTAACACAAAGTAGGCTGGATGCCAATGCATAAATCATCACAGTCATCTCCAGAGGTGACTTTCCAAAGGCATGAGAAACCAGCTTTTACAGCAGCTACCACGGAACTGCAGAATTGCAGGGGTTGGAAGGGACCTCAAGAGATCATCGAGTCCAACCCCCCTGCTAAAGCAAAATAATAAACATTTTAGAAGAGACCATTCTTTAATCACTTCCACACTTCTAGCTACAGGTATTCAGACGGAGGACAGCAACACTGTGAGAGAAAAGTCTATTTTAAGTTGATGATTCCTTAGATTAATGAGATTGTAAATAACCTTCTCAACAACTGGTTCTACAAAGGCCTGGGGTCGCTAGTTGAACACTGGTCTCTCAGTTCTACTCATGCACATTGGCTTTAGACAGTGGAGTTGCTCAGGGTTTGGATCAGAATAACAGAAGCCATATCAAAATTCATTGATGTCAACAGACAATTTTACTGTCAATACAGTTTTGTATCAGGGAGGGTGAGCACAATGCTGGTCTCTACTACCAGACCTGTCATTTTGACAGCTCACTGAAAACTGACCAAAACGATACAGAATAATTTTTCTGCACATTCACATCCACTATTACCAACAAATTTAACAAGTAACAGAACTCTCCAAGTATCACACAATATAAAATTCCAGTAATGCAACACAACACATGTTGTGGCAGTAACAGAGCTTTATCAGGACAGGTTAAAATGTTTCCACTTTCAGAACCCTTCTCATGAAAATCATCTCTCTCCTGTAGACCTGGTTTGCCTTCTTCACTCATAAAAAGCCCCAGTACCTGACAACCAAACATGTTAGCCTGGAAGCCTTGCTGCAGCGTACCATGGAAGATCTAATCCAGCTTCCTGTTGCTCTCCTCGGCAGGCCATTGTAACCAGCACCGTACAAAGCACTGTATACACACACATTTTGCCACAGATTTCACAGTTTAGCTCTCTCCCTTTTCCCCTGGATGCATTCCACACCACGAGGGGCACAACTGCAGAGCAGGTAAGAACCGGCCACAGTTAACAACAACCTATCAAGTTCCCCTGCATTACTTTTTGCATCTTACCATCCCTAATCATCTAATTTTTCCACAAGTGTCCCAACGCCACCCACTGCAGTGCCACAACACGCGATGAGGCGATCCCGAGAACACCGGTGGCTGCCACTGCCCTGCCTGACAGCCCCTGGCCGCTCCACCAAGCACCAGGTGCACCCATAACCGTGCATGACACAAACCCCGAAGACGGGCACGGCACGTAGCAGGAAGCAAGCTCTCTTTGCAGGACTTCAATCTCAGGCAAGTCATCCACGCCAAACTCTGCTGTGACCTGCCGGTGCGTGAACTTCATGTCTGATCTGTTGGCCGGCACTGATGCAGCCGGAGAGAAACTTCGGGCACCGAGTCTCATCCCGTCAGCGGGACCCTCCTCTGGAGCCCTCTCCGCTCCAGCGGCCGCCAGGAGGCTACAGGCACCCGGAGCACGGAGGAGGCTGGAGGGACACGGCCCGGGCTGGCGCCGAGGGAGCAGCCGGCCACCTCCCGCGCACGGCGGGGCAGCGGGGTCCCCGCAGCCCGCCCAGCCCCGCGCCTCCCGACCGCTTCCGCGCACTCACGGGTGCCCCGCGAACGCCGCGTGCTGCCCCCCCCCCTCACTTACTGAGCGCCGCCATGGTGCCGGCCTCCAGCAGCAGGCACTCCTGGCGGCCCCGCGCCTCCAGCAGCGCGCTCGGCCCCGGCTCCTGCTTCCACAGCAGCCGCAGCCCTTTGCTCAGAGCCATGGCAGCCGCCGCTCACAGCACCGGGCGTCGCGGGTCTCCGACGGAGCTGGCGGCCCGCGGCTGAGCAGCGCCCTTCCCCTCTCTCCGTTTCTCTTCCCACCCACGCTCCCTCGTAAACTTTCCAGAGTCAACTTTGTCCCTTCGGCTCCTCCTCCTCCTCCGGGGCAGGTGTGCTCCGCCAGCCCTGCCCGCGGCGAAGGGGAGGAGCAGCCACATCCACTGGGGCGGTAAGCGTGGCAGGCTCCGGCTGCTGCCCTGCTCCTCCGGCCGGGCCTGCCCCGTGGCGGTGGGGTGAGTCCTGTCCACGCCATCTGGGAGCAGAGACAGTTCGGAGTGATTTCTAGCAGAAATCCTATTTACACATGGATGAAACGACCGCAGCTCTCTTAAAGTCTAGAGAGTGTAAGAAAGGATGTGAATTAATCATATTCACTTCTAAAGAGCAAAAAGATGCCTTTCTTACAGCTGTCTTATGCAAAAGGCACACCGAGAAGCCTCTTACATCTTTCTCGTCTCTCACCGCAGCTTCTTTTCATAGAGAAAAGTGCTTTCTTGAATGAAACGCTGCAAATACCACTTAAAACAATCAGAACTGCCTATAGGCAGCTGTGTCACACAGCTGTAGGTAGTTGCCCTGGATCGTTCATTTGTGTGTTTTAAAATAATCAAAAATAAATAAAAGATGGACTTTTTAACATGTTTCTTTTGCCTTTGAGGAATGATTCCTCATTATCATCTGTGAACTCCATTATGACAGTAAGCTGTCACTTGGGGGATGCTGCTATGTTGCCCATGCTTGTAATTCACGAACAGTTTCTGTCAGTAGCTTTTTTTCACAGCAAATTACAAGGAATTCTAATTTTAATTAAGGTGATGGTGATAACACACCAGTGTTTTTGGTTGCTGCAGAGCAGAGTTGAGAATTTCTCTGCTTCTAGTGCTGCCCTGCACTAGAAGAGCTGGCATTTGTCTTTCCAAGGAACCATAAGATGCTCCAAGCATTGCTTTCCTGGAATCGCCAAACTATTAATGTTGGAAAAGACCTCTGAGACCATCAAGTTCAACCGCTGACCCATCCCCACCATTCCCATTAACCATATCCCTCAGTGCCACATCCACACGGTTCTTGAACGCCTCCAGGAATGGTGACTCCACCACCTCCCGGGGCAGCCTGTGCCAGTGCCTCATTTCTCTTTCTGGGAAGAAGTTTTTCCTAATATCCAACCTGAACCTCCCTTGGCAAAGTGGCTGAACACCTGCCTGCTGATGGGAAGCAGCAAACAAATTCCTTGTGCGTCGTTTGTGTAGTCTTTGTCTCAACCCATGAGTTCCCATGCCTTCACCTTTCTCATTGGCCCCATCCCACCTGGGGTGAGTGAGTGGGCAAGCTGGGTGATGCTGGGCTGCTGCCTGTGTTAAACAACTACAACATAAAATTTACTGTCATAAATTTTAAAAAAATAAAAAATTAGTGTCAGAGGAGACCCCAGAGCCTCTAGCAGCCTGTGCCAGTGCTCCATCACCCGCACAGCACAGAAGTGCTGCCTGCTGTTCAGAAAGTACCTCCTGTGCTTCAATTTGTGCCCACTGCCTCTGCGCACCGCTGCAAAGAGCCTGTCTTCACATTTGCACCCTCCCATTCAGATGTTTGTACATGCTGATGAAATTCCCCCGAGTCTTCTCTTCTTCAGCTGAACAGATCCAGCTCTCTCAGCCTCTCCCCATAGGGAAAGCTGCTCCATCCCTTGGTAATCTTAGTAACAAGGTAACATAAGACTGAGAAAGCAACTGTCAGGGAATGACGGAGTACTGAATGAAGCCATGCAATTTACCATCCTCCCTCACACAGAACAATATTCACAGGTAGGACCCTTGCCTGATGTACAAGCTAGACATGCAAAAGCTTTCTTTGCCTTATTTTATGGTAGATAAAATCTTTCCATTTAACCCAAACTACCATTCAATACACAAAAATCAATTTTTAAGGGAAAATTTTGAACTTGATGGCTCCCCTTTTAGGTAACTTTTGGAGTTGATCTATCTTTTGCTGTGGAGCAATTGTAGGTGTCTGACATGGAAAGTGATTAACTCCCAAGCTGAGGATTCCCCCAGGTGAAATCACTCTCTTCTCCAGAGCAGCTGTTTTCACCCAGGCCATACACCCTCATTAACTCCTCAGCATTTTTCTTTTTTTTTCATTTCATCTTCCTTCCTCAGTGAACTTTTATTTTCTGTTCTTCCAGCTCTTTTTGCATTTCCTGTATTTACAGAAGAAGGAGAGAAGTCCTTCTGTCTATCTCCCCATCAGATGGGGAGGAATCCTAAAGATGTCATGTTTGCTGACCATGGTTATGTGCAATGCAGTGCACACAAAATGGCAATACTGCTGAGTTAGAAGGTGAGTCTCTGTGGTTGCAGGATAGCATCCAGCTGACAAAGTTTATTTCCCATTCGCTCACCTCCATCAAACAGACAATAATGTCCATTCTACCTTTTGCAGATTTTTCAGCCTGGTTCTTTGGCTGTCAGGAGAAAATCAGCTGTTGCCTCAGCTGCCATGGACAGCTGTGATTCCTGAAACACTTTCATCTTCTTCCAAGTCATTATTCAGTTTCGCTCCTATTTCAGTCCCCCCCCCC